>JAUTXW010003703.1:170000-624525 GCA_030620095.1 Kuschelorhynchus macadamiae | reverse complement strand
ATTATGTACATATTTGACGATTACGTATTGCTTAATTTGGGATACTTTTTAAGAAACAGGGAATACATTGCCTTTACGTTTAGTGTTAAGTAATAGATTATGTTTGAACTATAATGTGTCTGTTTTTTTGGGAAAGATTCGATGTCTTCTTTAATCTTGGCTAATATATTCGGCGATAAAACATGAGGTCTTGTATTATGTTTTCCTCTCATGTCATGAGGCTTTTCCTACTGTGACTAAGGTGATTAAACGTTAAACCAGGCTATGAGATGCATAAAGACTCATAAATGCTTGTTTGCAAATAACTTTGCGTTGACTCATATTATTTATTACAAAAAAAGAGAATGAATTATTTTTCTTAAAGGTATTATCTTCGGTATTACCTTCATTGGGCTTAGGTCTTTTACATGGTTTTACTTCTATGCAACCCATTAAAAATTTATCTTGTTCATTCTTTGATTAACCAGCGTACAATTTGGCAATAATATCGCTTTTAACTTCTTCGGAAAAAAGTCCTGTGCATTTCCGCTTACATCTGGAACGATACGTTTTTTTTTTTAAATGGATATTCTCATGCTGTGAAAATATTCGCGGTATTGATAGGAACTAAACAGCGATGTCGATATGGAAATTTTGAGGTAAACCTAACAACTTTATGCAATACCAACCGAAGGAGCAAATTTTTCTATATTTAAGTACTTTTTACTTAAATCGTTTTTTGTAATACCCTGTATGCATTGTAAAAAATATGTAAAAAAAATAAACTAAAAAAATTTATTTTGTTTAGGCTTTTTTTCGAAATAACTAATCGTTTTGTAAATGAAAAAGATTGTAATAGTCATGGGGCGGATTCAACCCCTTGATATTCAAGTTTCATAAAATTCCTTTTTATTAAACCTTTACACTGCACAATCAAACTCTATACCAAAATTCAGCTTTTTATATCAAGATATTTGAGCAAGATTGTGATTAATCAGTGACCCAGTTTTTTTGAAACCTTCTGTGTATTATATTTTTAAATCTTGAAATATGTAGAAAATAAAAAAATTACGCATATTCAGGACTTTTTTTAAAACCTGATCGTTTTTTAAATAAAGATATTTTAATATTTAAGATGCGGTTTCATTTTAAACTTGAATTTTGAAAATTCCCATCTTATCATACTGTACATCTTAGAGTCAAACCGTATACAAAAATTCAGCTTTCGCGTCAAGGGGTTTGGGGAGGATGGTAACTAATCAGTGACCCGAGTTTTTGAAACATACAGTATACATTTTTTTAAAATCTTAAAGTACGTAATTTTTGTGTACCAAAATTCAACTTTTTATGTCTAGCGTAGGGAGTAAGCATTATTACAATTTTGCAGTTAATGTATTTTAAAAGAACCCAGACTGTCCCAATCTTTTAATTAAAACGGTATAAATTCAAGTGAAAATAAAACAAAGTATGGTACTTACTGACAGGGCGGACCAGTTTTCTTTTCGCTTATAGTATTTCCAGAAGTACTGCATGATGTATGATTCTCCTGCCAGACGAGCATGTTTATGTTTTTTCATTCCTAGCCCTCTCTGTCTCTCTGTTTATCATCATGAGTATTTCCACCTTCATTATCTGTATTTTGCATTTTAATTATTTAAACAAATTATATAAGTATTCTTTTTCTAGATTTTTGCACTCACCAACAGTCCGAACCCGCTCGAAAAACTTATACTAAATAACCTGGTGGTGGTGCCTGCAACATCTGCCTCCAAAAAATTGTATTTCAATAATTGAAGAGTAGTACCAAAGACACTAAAAGCCATATTTTTGCATTTGAAATAACTGATAAAAACAATTTTCCTGGACTTTTTTTATTACATTACATACAGTTGGGCAAAACTAACTTTAAAAAATAATAAAATATTTTAAATGAAAACACGTTTTTGAAAATACGTTTGCTTTATCAAAACTAAAAAGAAGTGCTAACGTATTTAACTTTCAAAGGTTATACATAAAAAAAAAGGGGTTAGGCTTAAGTGCCAAATGATTTAAAGGTTTTATCTACCAGTTAAGGGTGAGTTGAACTATTGGCTCTGGTCCCAGAGTATTCTTCATCCAGGCCAAGAAAATTTAGCAAGGTTTAATTTTTTGTGGTCGGCTCTTTCTAGGTACGGAATCATGGAAGTTAAAGACTTTTTTTTTTGTTTGCGGATATCTTATTTTTAAGAGGCAAAATATGTATTGTTGCACTTTTTAAATCTTCAATGGTTTTGTTTTTTTTTAATCATTGAATTGTTTCCATATCTCGATATCACTGAAGGATTTTTTCATAAAAATAACCGATGGATTCTGGCAGCCCATCCTGATCCTTAGCGCCTTACTAATGTTTAAGTTTTTGAGTACTGCTGATATGTACAAACATATCAGCAGTTTCTTTTATGTCCCAAAACCCGCAAGAAGACATTCATATGTCCTTCGAAAGGATGGCCGTATTTTGCGCAACTTACTATTTTTTTAAATCATTTGGTACCATTGATTTCATAACACGCTTTCTTCTTTCAATGAGAGCAGTCTCTGTCACAAGCTATGAAACTGTGGCCACTAATAAGGAAGTTATACTCTACTGTATCAAAAACTCTGTGGAGAACAAGGAATATCAAAACAAATATAACCATCCGGTTTTTATTCTGCCCCGCACAGCTGTCGCTCCATAGCTGCAAATTTCTTTTTTCTGCAATACCAGAATTTAATATTTTTAGCAGAATAGATGCCACCTCATTACCTTCACGCCCACCAACACCTTCGTGCCACAAACACATAAAAGCACGATTAGAATCGGATATGCTTAGAATATAACAGGATAATTGGGACAAACAAAACATGTCTGAATGAGTCACAATGGGCACCAATAAGACTTGTAAATCAAACGAAATGCAGTATGTCGCTACCAGGAAGCTGCGAATCAGCGATTTCTTTTTCATACAGTCTCATGATTGTGCGACTTTCTGATGATGAAGTTCTAACATAGTTTTGGCTTTGAGTCCTTCCCTGTTGTTTTGATTCGCAGTTTAACTTATTACATGTATCGAGCCGAGAACGATGAAATCTTAGGTTTGGGAAGTCTTTTTTAACAACTTTTCGATAAAACTTGTAACTTATTGAAGATTGCTTGTGTTTCTCTAAAAATCCTTTATAAAGTCGATGAATATTTAAATCAGGACTTTAATATTCTTTGAGGGATTTCGAGCGACTGTAATGGGATATATCTCTAGGAATCGAATTTATGTGTTGGTGAATCAGCTGACGCTCTTCATCAGTAAGTTTTCTCGGTTTATTGTTGAAACGTCTGTCGTTAAATGTGGTGTACCCCATTTTTTTCCTGTTTGTTAGACCGACTAAACGTTTCTCGATTTGTTGTTGAAGCGTCTGTCGTTAAATGTGGTGTACCCCATTTTTTTCCTGTTTGTTAGACCGACTAAACGTTTCTGCGAAATATCAAAAACATGCTGTTGCAATGTTTGAACCGTGTACGATATGGACGTTTGTCTTTTGTTATCAACAAAATTTTCGAACGTTCCATGCCTACGTCTTTTGATTTGTATTAAATTTATAAGCCCCATGAGATATGTACCCTTTCTGCATAAAATCTTTCAAAAAGCTGAAGTTTTTTTTCATAACTTATTTCTTTGCATTTAAAATAGCATTTGCACGGCACCTAAAACAAAAATAGTACGTGCGCTGTACAAATCAAAAAGATGTTTAAAGCCTTCTGAATATGGTATGAAAATTCCTGTCAAAACCCAAAAGTTTAATTTTGTTTATTTATTCACTGCTTAATATTCTTGCTCAAAATACAGAAATAAGTAAAATGACAATGAGGGGTTTCTGTAACAGTTTTTAGATCCACAAACCCTGAAAACCCCTCATTGTCATTTTAATTATATCTATATTGTAACCAAGAATATTAAGGAGTAAATAACAAAACAAAATAAAACTTTTGGGTTTCAACAGGAATTTTTACACCACATGCAGAAGGCTTTATACAAGTCATAGAAAGTATATTATGAATATATCCAATAGCGGATTTAGAGGCCAAGGGCGATCGCCCTCCCCCCTGAGCATAGTCACTGGTTACAATTTCATGTATAAAATAGGCACTGCATCAAAAAACTTAATATTTTTCAATTCATTCCTGTGTTACCTGAGAGATTACGGGTGCCGTTTCAGAAAAGTGTTGTAATATATCTGATGAGGTCTGAAAATAATAAACTGAAATATTTTATGAAGATAGGTCTGGATATGTATTAACTATATTATAATGGGTTGTGGCCAGTGCGCGAATTACATCACACTATCGCCACAAACCTATTCGAAATCTAAGATTTGCTAAAAAAGCAATTTATCGATTATAAAATAATGTCCCCTTAAGAGTGGCCGGATGACACTGCTGTCTCCTATAAAAATATTTTAAAGTTAAAACGCTGCCGGACCCATGTTTAGTAAACGCAATGCTTTATAGAATGCGTGGATTTTTTTTAAAGTTTGCGTTTCCAGTGATGAGTCTGATTAAGTAAAATCGAATTTCCTAAATACCTTTTCAGAATCATAACATTGAAAGGCTAATATAATAAACTGCTATTTGTTAAATTTTTTAGCTTAAATACTACATGTTAGCTCATTTTTATTGTAAATTGACTTCTTGTCTAAACTGGACAACAATTTTTTTAAATTAATAGTTATGCAGTTCGCATAACATATACTAGTAATAACTAGGTACAGAAAAATTACAGGTAGGTTAAAAAAATTTGACATAAGTTTTATATTATAATGATTACTCACTCTAAGAAGTGAACTCACCACTGAAGTGTCTATAGGAACGATTGTTTCTGGTGGCCTATCAACATTTCGGCCAACTGTAATATCGTAGCTTATATCATTTAGTTACTTTAAGTTAGTTACTGTTGTTACTAAAAATATTAACAAACCAAACTAACCAAAAATATTTTACGATTATTTAATCCTATTCATCTGTCTATTAACGTTGTACAACAACTGAAATATACAAATTATTTAACTATTACTTCGCGACGGTTTTTTGATAAACGTGGTAATTGTTCCACAGTTGTTATTGTGAACTTGTACTCCGAAATTCTAGTCCGACCGCACAAATGTTTAAACGACCAACTACAGACGGGTTGCTGCCAGTCCCATCGTTACTTAACTTCATAGGTCATTGAGCGAGTCTCTGCGGGGATAAGCCACGATAAAACTAGTTTCTTCTACCTTGGGAAACTGGATTCAACGGCACAACGGTGAAAGGTAAAACCAAAAGTCCACTTTATGCTACCTAATCCAAAGTAATCGTATCTGACTGGTCAATACCGGTCTACATAAGAGTAAAAAGTACATTTTTGTCTCCTTGATCCTAATTTGTAATAAAATGTTAACATGAAATTGAGGCGTTGATATGAAAAACAGCATATTTTCAAAAAGTTACTTCTGAGATAATCGATAAAAACTTAATAGCTCACGAGATTCAAGTTAGGATACCAATTTTATTTATATGACTTACTGATATCCTTTAAACAAAAATTCAGATAATAGACATCAAAAACTTTAAGAGAAAAAACATTAATTTAAAAAAACTCTTGTACTTGAATATTTAAAAATGCGGTTTTACATACCTGGGTTTCCTGGCCTGTAAGTAAAATAACTGCTATGCGGCTTTGAGGTTTCAATATTTCCTTGAATACGGGCTCGTCGCTTAGTAATACTATTAATTTTTACAAGCCCACACAATGCTGATTTTTGTCAGTCATCTGGCAAAATGCTTCTTAAACTTCTTATACCTGAAACAAATAAGAAATAAATAGTATAGTTTTTAATCGGCTAGGAAACGTTACAAATAAACATTATTCTCTTAAATAAAAATACGTACCTGCAATTTTCTCCTATTTGCTTCTTAGGAACTAGCTATCCTTTATGATGTATGTGCTCTTCATCCTTTATTTTTGCTTCCTTGATTTTGTCTAACTTGGCAATTTTTTTCTTCTCTCTTGTTTTCCAAATGCTTGTTGCAGTATTTAGAGGATTTACCAATATTATTTTGCATATTAAACACTTAAAAACGACTTAAAACTCGTAATAGACTTCAAATAAAACACACATTTTTTTAGAGGTTATGTAAACAAAATCCTCTTGTCGCGTTTTCCCGAAAAACAGCATTAGTCCAAGACTTAAGTGGTTTTAAGAGAAACGGCTGGACTTATATTGTTTTTACGGAATCAGTAAATTTTCTACCGGTTATATCTTGAATCCCATGTTATTTTTGACGGAAACGACTATCGTATGCGATGTGGTATCCCTAATACTATACAGAAGCAACAAAAATTCATTTTATGAAATTTTGGACATATGCTGTTTTTATATCAACTCCTCAATTATAAATACTACGTTAAATATTAGTAGGGACTGTTGGTCCACAATTCTACAAATATTCCGTTAAATATTAGTTAGGGAATTTGTATGTTTTGGTGGCTGCATAACGTTGAGGAAAGAAGAGGCGAACGGGGCGGGATAAGGTACCTACGGTACAATGCTACTTAGTAAACGTGTGCTTGCATGGTGTGCCATATATATTTAAAAAAAATAAAACTATGGTTATCAAGCTCTTTGTCAATGTAATTAGAAAATACATATTTTAGATTCCAAATGTTTTTCACATGTTCATGAGAAAATCGTTATCTGAAGGATATAATGTGGGAACTTGCAAGCTATCGGATATTATGCTACTTCTACCATCATATGAATTGGATATAAATTATAAACAAATAATTTTTTTTTGTTTTTAGTATACCCAGACTTTTTTAAGTGTATGTATTTATGACTTGAATGGTAGGTCTATAATCTCTATAAATAATCATGCAGGGCCTTAAAAAGAACGTATGGGGGGTGATTTTTAGGTCATTTCAGAATTTCCTTTTCGTCGATTTAAAAAATGTTTTGATGAATAATAATTTTCCTCTTTTCTTTTGCTCCTTCGTTAAAAATAATTGATTTTGACGATACATTGTGATGGGTTTATTAAAATGAACATGAGAATATTTAAAAAAAATTAGTTACAGCAACATTGAGCTTTTACAGAAAGTGTGCAGACATAACAAAACCAGTTATTGAATCTAAGCTAATCGCTTTTTTTGTTATTACTTTTTGAAATTATCACAAAATATATAATTGGATAATAATGTAATAAGGTTACCTGGTAGTTTTCGATTACTTTGATCGAGATTTCCAACCATATCAACTAACTCGCGACTTCTCGACGACTTAACTACTATAATTAAGTAGATAAAGTTATGTCCTCTGATAGAAGAAAGTTTACCTATCTATAGAGTTGCTAAAAGATAAGTACATAGAAGTTCTGCAAAATTCACTTAAATAGAATCAAATAGACCTAAACGAGGGATGCCTCACTCGCGAAATCGCTGTACCTTTTCCTCAAAATCACTCCGAAGTCATGACCCAAACCAGAAAAGCAAATTGAAAATCCGAAAATCGCATAAGCAATCTCCGAAATCAGGAAATCACATTTAAAATCAATTCCCATTTGTTTAACTTTACTTAAATTTAAAGAAATAATCGTTTGGCAACTCTGAACGTAACGCATGCCAGACGATTTTCTCCCCCACTTCACTATCTAAATTTAAAGGGTTTTACCAAATGTGGAAACTTACACTCTTAAGGCAATGCTTGCTGCGGCTTTGGTTAATTTATTACTTTTAATAGTAATACATTAGATTAAATTGTTTTATTGCGCTTTTATTGGCTTCACTACTTATCCGAATCTATTTGGTTCAAATCTATCTTACCTGAACCTTAGACAAGGCCTTGTCTAAGGTTCAAATCTTGTAATGTAATTGTTATAACTTAGACACAACCGATAAATTTGAAATTTGGCATGCATACAGAGTTTTTAACAATTAATTTGACGTATATTAAAAGTCTGATTTCTAAAATCAATATTTAGAAATCCAAACGGCCGATAATTTTGGTTATTCGTGTATTATTGTCTAGGGGTGATTCGACTAAAAATCTCTATCTACAAGAATTTAAGAGAAAAGTTAATCAATATTAGAGAAATAGCGGCGCCAATATGGCGAATTAATTTCGTCATTTATATGGATTAATTAACTATGTCATTTATGCAGATTTCACAGAAAATCGGTAATTGGGGATATTTAAGCGTGCATATAATAAATACTTAACATTTAAAATTTCGAAATTCGTCAGCATACATTTTCAGTTATTATAGAAATTAAAATATCGATACAAACATGGCGGGCAAATTTTAACATTTGTGGATTTGAGTAAAAAATCGGCATTTGGGGATATTTAAAGTGTACATCGTACATTTTCAAGAAATTTAAAAAATCAAAATGCCGGTGCCAACATGGCTGACGAACTTGTTTTGAGGATTTAACTAAAAATTGTTTATGGCCAATAGGAAATCTTTAGGGAGCTGGTATTTGTTTCTAATGTTAGAGAATACATGGGTTGATTGAATTAGAGCGTTTTTGAATAAGTCCGCTTGGATAAAATATCTGGTGTTTAATTTTGTTGTAAAATCACTTAGAATTTCTAGTTTGGTATCTGAGTTCTTAGTTCTGAGTATTATATTTTGAAGATATTGCTTCTGCTTTGATTTTATGGTGGATACTCCAGGATTTATAAAGTGTTGTTTTGATTCTTGAATTTAGTTTACTTTTAGAGTGCAGTAATGAGTGGAGAACGGCGAACGCCCCCCTAGCTTTTTTGAATGAATAGTTGGGGATTTTTTGACCAACTCAAACTCCTATCAAATATGACTCCTAGATACTTGGCTTCCGTGGACACTATGCGGTATGGGACGACCACCTTTTGTGATGGTAATTTGCGTTTTGTTGGGATTGATGCTAAATTTCCATTGAGTCAACCATTTTTGGATTGAGCTTAGATGGTTTTGAAGCATGGAAATTATGTAATTGGGATTTTTGTTTATGGAAGAAATAGCCGTATCGTCAGCAAAGAGGTATACGTTGGTGTGATTGTGTTTAGGTATATCCGAGGTGTATATGTTAAATAAGAGAGAAGAGAGGGAAGACTCTTGAGGGGCACCCGCTTTTAAGTGTCTTGGTGCTGAAGTAAAACCATCAATGTTTCCAACAAATTCTTTGTTTTTTAAAAAAAGAAAGTATTATTTAAACTAAGTAATTCGGAAAGCCGTACCTTATAAGTTTTAAAATTAGGTCGTTATGCACGTTTTGTCGAAGATTTATGTCTAGAAAAACCGTCCCTACCTTTTTTTTCCTGTTAATGGCCATTGTTATGTCAGCGGATAGCCTGGTCATCTGATTAACTGTGCTTATTTCTGATCTCAAGCCAAATTATTCTATTGGGAAGATTGCTTTATCGATGGCCTCGTCCTAATGTTTTTCCAGGATTATTTTTTCAAGAATTTTGCTTACAGATCATAGGAGGCTAATCGGTCTGTACCTGTTGGTGGATGGTAACTGCCGATGTAACCTCAGGAGGGGCCATTTTTAGCGTCAAATTGGTTATCGTGTCAAGACCTGGGGCTTTTTTGGTGTTGAGACTGTTAATTATAGATTGTACCTGTTCATTATTAATGAAAGGGGGAATTTCTATAGAGGTTCTTTCATAAATCGAAATGGCTCTGTTAATATATTGATCGAATGGAATATCTAGGGACGGACTTTCAGTGAATTGATCTCACAGTAAGTTTGGAAAAACCTCCATTTTCTTTTCCGGGTTAGAGACGTGAGAAATGTTGAGAGGGTTTATGAAATGGGGCATAGGTAGCCTAGGCCCTTTTTTAAAGGATTTGGAAATTTTAAAAAAATTTTTGTTTTCATTATTTATTTCTTTAATTTTTGTTTTACAGAATTAGTTAAGCTATATCAGATTTGTCAATCTATTTTTTGCTTTGATTTCATTCCCTTAGTTAAGGGGGGAGATTTCCGTATTTTGAAAAGTTGGAGGTTTTTGTCACTGGGGTCTCTCTTACACCGTTATTATTTTTTAACGTAAGGTCTAATACTGCGTTGTCCAGCTGGGCGGGGTTTTCAATAATAAAATTGAATTTATCTTTTAATAATTTTTCCCCAGTTGTTAAAGTTTTTGGATATGGTTCCCTTTAGACGTGATCGCTGTAATCAATACGAACGGGAGAATGATTCGATGAAAGCTCGTGTAAAGCAGCTGGGCGAGTGGTATGTTGTGTATTTTTGCTTACAAAAAAATCTAGCATTTCTGGCCTTACATGCGGACAGATATGGGTAGGTTCGTTGGGGTCATTATATTATATCTAAAAATATCTTGGGAGTTAACAAGGGTAAGACCTCGAATACTGGTACTCTTGCAACCCCACTCTCGGTGTTTGTTTAAGTCCCCACTATAAGGGTAGGTTCGTTATTTTGAAAGATATTAAATAAATTATTTGCATTAAATTTTTTTGTGGCTGCTGAACAGCAATTTGCTTAAGTGCCCTCTATAACATTAGCTGGGTTTGGTAATTGAAAAGATATTAAATTTTTTCAACTGAAATTATAGTGCCCCCACCAGGGGTTCCTAACCTATCGTTCCTACAACTATTGTAACTTAGAAATGTAAATTTTTGGTTTGATTTAAGCTACGTTTCTTGGATTAATAAAGCATCTATCTGATATTTTTCAACAAATTGTAGAAATTCTAGTTTTTTATCTTTGATAGAGTTTATGTTGCACGACATCACTCTAATGGAGTTTCCCAATTGCAATAACTTCAGAAAAAGAAAAAAATAAGAAAGTTGGAAGAAGAAAAGAAGAAAAGGCGGAACGAAAAAAAAGCGCGATGAAAAATAGAATTCGAAAAAACAAAACTATGTAACCAACAAAACTAAGGAAAACCAAGATCCGTTAAAAGAAAATAATCCATCTTGTTCGAGCATTGATTTATATGTTAATCAAAATGTTAAGGCAGTAATTCGCGCACTGTTTGATAAAAAACCAGCTGATCAGAAACAGCACACAAATTCTTGTACAGTTTGCAAACAATTCACTAAATTTCAATGCCGCTTGGTTTGTGCGAATGCTCGAAGACATTTCATAAGGAATGCATTCCAAAACTTCATCAAATGCATATTTCAGACTAAATAGATGATGATTTATTTTTATGTCACTTATGCTACCAAGAAGGCAGCACTTCAGAAGAAGGCAACAACACTTCAGAAGAGGATAATATTAACGTTTCTGGTAAAGATTCGGAAGTTGAAAGATTGTTTAACCGATATAAGGAGTACTACTTGTTGCTAATTTTTCTTTCTAATTTCTCTTAAGTGTCCAACGACTATATGGTTTACCAAAAATACAGTTATTTTTTATAAATTGTATATAGGGTATTCAAAAAACAAAGTATGAAACATAATATGTGGTGAAGTGCCTTAGTTTTTGAGTCATCTCAAAATTGTATTTAGAAAAGTTGTTGTTGTAATGGGGCAAAAACAATATGTTTTTATTTTAAAAAACTTTCCTTGATACGTAACATATAACAACGAAACTTTACTTCTGACAGTGTTTTACATATGTTTATTGTTTTTTGACCACCTTGTTGCTATGTTTATGGAAAATAATATTATTTTTGGCATATTCAAAACAAGCCTATGTTTTATATCCAGTGTGGTTCATATATAAAGGAAAAATCCAGTATCTCGCTAAACATGTATATATATATATATATATATATATATATATATATATATATATTTGAATATACGAGCACTTTGTTGTACACTCAAAGATGGATACAAGGAGTCCCTAATTCTGGGCAATAGGTGCGAGAAATAAACGGTAATGAATTTGGCAATAGAAAGTAATATAAAGTATTAATTATGGGAATAGTCAGTAATAAAAAACAGTTCTTCAAGAATTAACATAATAGTTGGCAATATTTGAGAAATAAAAATAAAATAAATGGCAATATACAACAATATTGGGCAATACAGTCCACAGTAAGTGAAAAAATGACTTATTACCCCTGAAGAAAGGGTGTTTTTGTTAAAGAAGGTAAGTTTTATTAAGATTTTTTAAGATTATAATTTGTCTAATATAAAATTTAGATGCCAGTTTTCCTGAGCATTTGCCTTGTGTTAATTTACATCCACATTCGAAATTGTTGTTTGCTATGGTGCGCGATTCTCTGAAATATACGAAAATAAGAGCCAATGAAACAAAGTCGAGTTGTAAGGGATTGCGGGGAATCATCAGACACCTAATTAAAAGTTAATTTACTTTTCTGACACTAACATATTATTTTCTAGTTATTTTCTGCCCTCTTTTTTAGAGTTTACTTAAATATAATAAATTTCATTATTTAATATTAACAACAAGACCACTGAGTGTCTCAATATTCACTTAATTCAAAGCTATACGCTTATAGCATTCAATTTAAATCTGTACCCTGCTCATAATCTTTACATAACATGTTTTTTTTAAACAATATAGAGCAAATGATGAGCCATTACTTGGAAATATTAGGAAGTATCCAAGGTAATATGGCAATAAAAACAGAATTAAAGGAATAGATACTGAACTTAAAAATAAAAACTGGCGATACAGAAATTACTAATAATAAAAACAGTAATTCAGAAATAGAACGGACAATAGAGAAATATACAGGATTCTTAATGTAAAACGGCAATAGATGTCCTTTTTTAGGGTGAGAAGCCCCCTCGGCTCAGAACATACATATATTTTTCATTTTTGAGGTTGTGTAGGACATCCGATACCTAATGTCATTTGTTTTAGTTATTAACTCCTGAAAAAATACACTTTTGCCAGTTTCACATCTTGTAGTGTTTAAACGATTATTCTTTGGGCAAAACAAATTGCTGTTTCCTATTTTAGATTTGAATTATCTATCAAATGACATTAATATCCAGTTTAACTGCAAGTGACAATTTGGTGTTAAACCAGAAGAAAGTGCCATTCGATAGATAATTCAAAACTAAAACAGGAAACTGCAAACCATTTTGGTCAAAGTTTGACAATTTAGATTCTAGATGGTGTCAGATTGGCAGAAGGTTAATTTTTCGGAGTCCAATATTAGTTAATATTAATTAATTTAAGCATAGGATGTTCTACATTAGAATTGCTGGATGTCCCCCCTTTGTTAGAACAGTTCCCTTTTTAGATAATTAAGTCAGCCCTCCAATCTTCTTTTGTGAAGAATTGTCAAATCAAAGTTCTAGTATAAAAAAATTAAAATTTTCATTACATTTTTAAGTCAGTAATAATTATAAGCGCCGATTATAAAATATGAAAAATAAAGGCAAGAGGGGCAATGCGGTCTTCCTCTGCAATGATTTTTCAAACCGCCATATTTATTCTGTAAACTTTGCTAATCATTTGGACTGAAATAAATTTGCTTGTTTGAACTTAATTTAAATATGCGCAAACCAAAACAAAAATCTACATGTCTAAAGATTTCTTCAAAACAGTTATACAATGAGGGCATAAAGTCTGGAAACCTTGAGATATGTCAAAAACTATACAAGTTGGGTAAAAAAGTTTCGTATAAAAGTTGTATAGTTCCTTACGATTTATGATTCAAAAATGTCTTGAAATATACGGGGTGTTTTAAAATCAAGTTACACGCCAAAACTTCAGAATCTCTAATGGAACACCCTGTATACTATTTCATTTTAAGAATCTACATGAAATTCTGATCATATCTTATTAAGCATACCCTATCCCTAAAGTCAACTGTTTTTGAGATAAAAAAAATGAGAAAACTGTTTTACAAAATTTTTTTAATAACGATTAACAACGATAGTCTAAAATTCTAAATGATGCGTTTTAACGTCCGTTCACTTCCTGACAATATCCTAATCGATTGATAATCTCTTGTTGTAGATTTCGAATGAAAGTAGGTGGGATTTGTCGGATTTCATCTGTCTTGTCTGTTCAAATAAACTTTGCTCTTTAAATATCCCCACAGAAAATAATCTAGGGGAGTTAAGTCCGGGGACCTGGCCGGCCATTCGTAGGGACCACGACGTCCTATCCACCTGTTAGGAAATATTTCATTGAGATACTGCCGAACTGAGTAAAACATTCAATTTCATATCATCATCTAGTTTTGGCCTACCTGTCCTGGGAAGATCTTTTACACAACCATGATCACGAAATTTTTTGATAATTTTGCTAACTGTGGATTTTGCAATTGCTTGTCCTCGGGATGCGTATTATTAAGAAGTTCACATACTTCGTCAAGATTTCTTTGGCGATCTCCCCATCCAAACATCATAAGAATCCCTATTCTTTCTCTTTCTGAAAGCATTTTTATCAGGAAAAAAGTAACTCTCCAACAATATGTTAAAAATTGACACAGTTTATTGTCAGTACATGACAGTTTCTATGGGAGTTCTAAAATAATCCACCAGGTTTCACTATGCATAGGAAAATGAGTTAATATTGTTTAAAGCCAAATTTCCATTTTCTCATTTTTTTTATCTCAAAAACAGTTGACTTTAGGGATAGGGTATGCTTAATAAAATACTATCAGAATTTCATGTAGATTCTTAAAATGAAATAATATACAGGGTGTTCCATTAGAGATTCTTAAGTTTTGGCGTGTAACTTGATTTTAAAACACCCTGTATATTTAAAGACATTTTTGAATCATAAATCGTAAGGAACTATACAACTTTTATATGAAACTTTTTTACCCAACTTGTATAGTTTTTGACATATCTCAAGGTTTCCAGACTTTATGCCCTCATTGTATAACTGTTTTGAAGAAATCCTATATTCCTATTCTTCACAAAAAAAACCGCAAAAATATAGCAATGAGTATAGGATAGTTTGTTTATACGTTATAATAAAAGAAAGTTCTTACATGACTTACTTTAGATTATAACAGAAATACCAAGCAAGTTCTTATAAAATTGGCAGATGCCAGTACTGACACCTTTGACGTAACTTAAAATGAGTGATGTAGGAATATTGCATATATTTTTCACACATAGGGTACACATTTCTAAGACCAAGTTGACATATTAAATTACTTTTACCCTCTAAATATCGCCAGATTCACTAATTCTAAACCAGTTCTTTTAACCCACGCCGGGTTTAAAGATTCATTTAAAGATTTTGGTAGTAGCAATTACATTTAAACCACTCGATATCTCATAAATGTATTAGTGCCAATAATTAAACCTATTATTAGCTTTAGTGGTTAGTTGATAGGGTAAAATACCTGGTACATTCTTAGATGGTAAAACTCCACTTTTTAGTTTGTAATTAAAATCTTCTAGTAAAAAATGCAATGAGCAAACTCTGCAACTATTATAAATTTTATTGTGGTTCATTTCAGATATCAAACGGTTATTCCTACATAAAACAACCCACTTGTCGAATAGTGTTTTATCTTTAGCTGCTTTTGAGTGATGGCTCATATAGCACGAACTCGCAGCACAACTAAGCATTGTTCCAATCTAAATTAGTAATTTCTAAAATAAAATAGGTATTCTGGAAAAACTAATACAACAATAGTAAAGTTAATATAGGTACTAAAATGCCAGTTTTTGGAGATGCTAGAATATTAAATTTTGTCCAAGCAAATTTTAGTCAGCGAAAATTTCTTCAGTTACATTGGCTGAAGTTTTGTGTAGTAAATATCGATTTATGAGGGCATGTGGCATCTTTAGTAACAACCTAAGATTTTATTTAATTGTATATAAAATGATTTATTTAGACCCGTTAATTTTTGGCAGAATGTTGTTTATACTTTAAACAGTTTTTTTTCTACAGTTTTACCTATTTTGCAGCAATCAGTAACTTAACAAGAAAATGAAAAATATCATTCACTTCACTACACTAGGAACTAAAGTTTATAAAAACTTTTTGAACAGTGGGTTAATTAACTAAAAACACAGACGAATGTTATATCTCTGAGATGCAAAGATTACAAATAGACATAGTACTTATTATCTGACTGAAAATTCACAAATAGACTGAAAACTCATCGACAAGAAGCAAGAAATATGACAATTATGACATGTCGCATTTCAATGTAGGGGATTATAGTGGGAAAAAGGCAGGCAAATAAAACCACTATGGTAATTTATATATCCCGATGTTTCGTGGTCAAATACCACTTTCTCAAGGGCCTATAAGAAAGAAAAAGAAGAAGACACATTACATTTGGTCGTACTATGATAAACCTATCTAACGTGAAACGTCAAAAATTGTACTTAAACCTATTTAAAAAATGACGAGCAACAATAAATTGAACACATTAAGACAAGAATAAATAACTATGTTTAACTTACCAATACCTCACGCCGTCTGGATGACTTTATAAATCATTTTAATGTATGTAAATGTATATAGCTTCATGAGATGACTGCAAAATCTTAGCAAATACACCGTTTTTGGGTTTTTAGTTGTTCTTATAAACAATGTTTTATTTCCGACTGATATGATATGAAGTTAGATATTAAAGAATTAGGGGTGTATCGCAAACAGTGGAACTACATCAAGACCGCGTAGTATGGCGTATTCAAAGTCAACTAATAAATAAATTAAACTTAAAAAACATCACGAAACATCTAACTTAGTAGGACACAAATTTGTTAGTTGTTAGTAAAGTCACCAAATTACAACATAGCCTTCGACTTTCAACTTAAAATATTCCTATGAGTTCGTATCCTTTTCAAAAGCAATGACTCTACCACAAGATCATGTACTGGTTTCACTAGAGGTTGTATCATTATTTACTAATATTCCTAGCCAATTAGCGTGTAATATTATTATTAAAAAATGGCTTTATATTCGGGCATATACAGATATACCAAAGTCCTTGTTTATGAGAATGTTAACTTTCTGTTTTCAGTCAAGTTATTTTTGTTCGATAATAAATTTTATTCCCAAATTGAGGGAAGTGCCATGGGCAATCCATGAAGCCCGGTCATGGCAAACCTTATAATGAATGACTTGATTGAGACAGTTTCTGACCGCCTGCCTTTTGGTCTGGGTTTCATAAAGCTATATGTGGATGACACTTTGGCCTCAGTATCACGTGACAGGTTGCATGATATTTTGTCCTTTTTCAACATTTTTCATAAGAGACTTCAGTTTACCATGGAGACTGAATCTGATGGTAAGATTGAGTTTCTGGATAACGTGGTCTACAGACAATCTAATGGACAGATTTTGACTAATTGGTATATGAAACCAACTAGTTCTGGTAGAATATTAAATTTTAATTCTAACCACCCTATTTCGCAAAAAATAATGACAGTCAAAAATTGATTATATAGGTCAAGCAACCTGTCGCATGAATCGTTTTATAATGACAATTTAATTAAAATTAAAAATATTCTTCTAAATAATAATTTTCCATTTAATTTCATAAATCAATTAATTAATAGATACAAAGGTAATACGAGTTTGAAAGAAAATAATGACAGTAATAAACTGTATTATAAGTTTCCTTTTATACCTGGATTGTCCACTAAGATTCAAAAATGTTTTAAAGATAGCAACAATCATTGTAAGTTTGCTTTTTACAATGTTAAAACTATTAACAATTTGTTTACAAGATTAAAAGATAGACTGCCTGCTGAATATGAGTCAAACGTAATTTATGGAATTCCATGTTCCCAGTGCCGGAATACGTTTTACGTGGGTCAGACAAGACAGTATTTAAAAGATCGCCTACGACAACATACAAACGACTGTCGCAATCGTAATAAAATAGCGACAACTGCTCTCAATCTTTATCATAGCAACACGGGTCATGAATTTGATTTTTCAAAGACAATAATAAAGATAAAGAACAAAATTATATCAAGCGTAATATTGGAGTAATAATATATATTAACGTGAATAATTCGATTAATTTTGGAACACATACAAACAATTTAAGTTCCTGTACTCATCGATACTAAATAAATATAAAGATCGTTTCCAGAGTGGTTTAAATCAGTAATATAAAAATATTACCCTCGTCTGTCTTATTTTTTCACTACTTTTCCAGTTTTTTTTTTGTATTTTAAATTTGTCACCTACTAGATTAGATATTTCGTGATGTTTTTTAAGTTTAATTTATTTATTAGGTGACTTTGTAGACGTCATACTACGCGGTCTTGATGTAGTCCCACTATTTGCGATAAACCCCTAATTCTTTAATATCTAACTTCATATCAAAAACGCAAAAAGGGTGTATTTGTTAAGATTTTGCAGTTATCTCATGAAGCTATATAAATTTACATACACTAAAATGATTTATAAAGGCATCCAGACCGCGTGAGGTATTGGGAAGTTAAACATTCTTATTTATTCTTGTCTTAATGTGTTCAATTTATTGTTGCTCGTCATTTTTTAAATAGGGTTAAGTACAATTTTTGACGTTTTAAATTAGATAGGTTTATCATAGTACACATAGTAGTGTGTCTTCTTCTTTTTCTTCATTACAGGCCCTTGAGAAAGTGGTAATTGACCACGAAACATTGGGATATAAATTCCCATAGTGGTTTTATTTGTCTGCCCTCTTCCCACTATAATCACCTACATTAAACGATTTAAAGGGTGCTATACGAATTCCATATATGTCTCATTTCATTTGTCAAATTATTGTCATTGCTGCGCGCGCCTCTTGCGGCTTGGGCACAAGTTTTCTTCGAACAAATCGGCTAATGGGACTTCGCATGGCATGGCATCAAAATGTTGCTTTGCGGCGCGCTTATATAGCCTTTAGAAAAGTATGGAATGATCTAGAAAATTCTAGTTACTACAGGGTGAAAAGAATTAAGCCTAACAGAACATTCCAGAAGGATTTTGACACTATCATAGCCTACCTCATTAAAATAACAAATAATAAATAAATTCACCTAAAACTTAACAAACCTATAACTAGGGCTAAATTCAATATATATTATCTTTTAATTTAAATCTTAAATATTTTCTATGATATTTTGCGATTGCTATAAGAAAGTAAGCAGTAAGATTGCTATAAGAAAGTAAGCTAACTTGGCCTTTACATGGTTTCATTCATGATATTGCCTTTAAAAATTAATTGGTTTTCGAGGAGTAGATTTTTGAAATGAACGTTTATTAAGAGGATTTTAAACCCCTTGATCCAAGACATTATATTACTATCTGATGTAATTTTTGAACAGGCCTTATAAAAATTTTGTATACTACCACTAACCTTAACACTTATCGATGAAATCTCTCCTTCATTTTTTGCGTCCTGGAGACCCTCCTCTCTTAATCCCTTCTCACCGACTGGTACTTGAATGTATAAGTATATGTAACGTATGGAAGATCGTGGCTGCTGGTATTGACGAGGTCCCGTCTATCTGCTTCGCGAAGATACGCTAGTTGGACCCTTGGAGTTTAAAGTTTTCATTGATCTTGTGATGTCCTGGCTTGAGCCAATACACAAAAAAACCAAAAATTAGTTAATCGATATAATGTGATTTATTCTTGAAGACGAGGCTGAAATATAATTAGTAATAAGTCGAAAGAGTTATCAGGGTGCCAAATATTTTCCAAGGGTGCCCAATTTGATATAATAATAAGCTTTAGAACGACCCTGTCCAAAAAACTTAAGCATATCTATAACGAATCCGAGACATCATGCTGAAGCTTTCTAATTCAAAATATATTGTTTTCTAGAATATATGAATCAACATTATTATCTCGTGTTTTTGTAAACATTAGAAAACAATAAAATTGAAAGAAAAAAACATTTTATTGTTTTTTAAATTTGGATTTTCTTACTGACATCTATTTAGGGATATTTTTAGAATAAAGTTTAATATTTGATCTGAGGTGTAATATGTTGGAACCATATAAGAACAATATTAAAACATCTTCAGAAGCTGCTTTAAAAAGATTTTTAGTGCTGAAAAGTAAATAAAAATAATAGTCCTACTGAACATTTTTATAATCATATGTAAATAGTATACATTACTTGTGTAAAAAACTTTTTATTTAATATAACGTATTATATCAACAATTTTGTGTCAAATACGACTTGACTTTAGATTTTTGAAACCAATATTTACAAACATGTTTAATAGATTCTAATCGAAAATTAACGTGCTTATTCAATAATGAAAGAATATCAGTTCTCAAAATAAATATTCATTCATTCATCTTGAGAAGGCTTATATTCGCGTTTTCTACCAGTTTCGTTAGGCTATTTTATTAATATTTCAAAACAACTTTAAAAATGAACATCAATTTGTTTCTATTGACTCAACAAATTAATTAGTTATACTAATGTTTTCTCAATATACAATACATTTTGTTAATAATTTTGTTTGCTTATCTTGGCGTTTTCATATTTCTTTCGTTCTTTCTTCTTTTATCAGCTACTTTTTCTAATAGCTATAGTACTTTCTGATTACTAGTTGCTGGCGGGAAACTATTTTTTATTTCGTCAGTTCTATTTTATTTTTCATGATATTGATCCCAACTCTTCAGAACTGTGGTAGCTAGACATGGTTATTTCATCTACATGTTCTTCAGACTGTAATGTCTGAGATGGGCATTAGGGTGGGCCGTCGAGTAATGTGTTATTAAATTTTTTTTTTTGATCCGGTTTCCTGACCACACAAAAGTTGTATGATAAGATACCTAACTTCATGACGTTTTGCTTTTTAATAAATTATTTTTTTTTCCACTGCCACAGAGCTATAAAAAAATGAGGTTTTTGCAGAAAAAAGCTATTTATGTAATGAATGTCAAATTATTTTTTTTTAAGTTATTAGGGTTGCCCGCGTCAAAAAAGGTGTCTTGATAAGATAGTTTACTTCATGGTATTTTGATAAATAATTAATTTTATTTTTTTCCACTGCCACAAAGCTACATAAAAACCAGTTTTTTTCAAAAAAAAACTGTTTATTACATTTTAAAGTAGATTTAAATTTTTCAATTGAAAAAATAAGCTACACCAAATGTGGCTTTTTTTAATTCACAAAAAGGTAACGAAAATACAAAACAGTTGAAAACTAAACTATAAAAAATTAAATAATAACTATTTCAAATAACTAGCAAAAAAGGTAACGAAAATACAAGACAGTTGAAAACTAAACTATAACTAAAAAAACAAAATGGTAAATATTTCAAATAACACGTCATTCCAAAAAAAAGTCTTTTTTGGACTCATATTTCGGCATATTTTCCCTCGATTTTAGTCTGTTTCTTATATACCCGTCTCTTTTTTCACTTCCACAGACAGTAGCTGAAGCTTCAGTTACAATTTTGACGGCCCTCTCAACCGCTTGTGTATGGCAAGGATATGCTGTGACATATGACAAAAGACTGACTTCGGGATTCTCAATAACTTCTTCAAGTTGTTCTATTGATAGTTTCATAGTTACAGGAGGCTCCGTCCATAAAACCTTCTGCCAGTCGACCATTTCAAAATACTCCTTGGCGTCAAATAATAATTCTGGCACTACGAAATGGCGCTTATCTTGGCAATTCAATTGCCTACTCTTCAAAATTCTTCGGAATCCGAGTTGCCTTATGTGCTTTCTTTCGTCAAATAGCATAGCTAAAATAATATTCTCTGGACTTCCAAAGAATCCATTCCTTTGGATACTTTTGTAGACAAAATCTTTGAGTTCTTCTGGTAAATAGTCGCAGAGTCTTATTGTCTTGAAGAGGTGTTTGGCACCATAAATGCATGACGGGTGAGCCTTAATGCAAAACCACATTGGTGCATACACTTTCATTATGAAATGGCTTAGTATTAATACATTTTCCGAGGGATTTTCAGTAGCTACATATAAACGAAGGATACGAGAAGCAGTGGTGAGCCACCGAGAATGAACCATTTTTCCAGGCTGTCTCTTAGAAAGTTGTTCTGAACAAATTTCACTTTTAACGGCTTGACAAATATCATACAGATATTTTTGATCCGTACTAAGATCGTCGCTGCGGAAATCGGAAACGGATGATTCTATTTTTGAAAATGACACTAGAGGTAGGGTTTCGCAAACTTGCAGTCGTTTTCCAAGCGGCCCGGAAAACGCTCGTGGTCCACTCGTATTGCCGTCCAGTTTTTCAAGCAGGTGTCTTAAAGGCAACTCGTTGGCGTGCAGCTGACAGACAAACCACTGCAAGGGTCTTCCAATTCTATTCTCCAGCAACACTATAATGCCTCCTTTACGCCCTGTGTTGGTGACAGTACCATCACAGCCAATAACTTCTAAGCTTTTACTGAGGTCCAAGCTAGATTTTTTCGAAAACTCCAAGATTCCATTTACTATATATAGCAGGACAAATATGACCCAGATACCTAGAACCAGGTTCTTCTAACATTGTAATATGTTCTTCCACTACAATTTTTTTTGCCTTTTCTTGGAATATTAAAGTCTTATCTTTTCGTCCATCAAAATAGAGACCACGTAGTAATAATGGAATGGAATCGTTTTGAACCTCAACTCTTTTCTTCTCTCTCGCTCTTCTAATTTTGTTCTTATCGATGATATTTCTCTTCTTTTGCGGCCCTATAACACCAAAATCTTGTAGAGCCGCTGATACAATAGCTGCTCCTGCTCGGTCGGAAATCAAATACCGGTCAAGTATTTCAGCTAACTTCGGTATTTCCTTAAGATTGCGCTTCGATGTTCCGGGCAAATTAGATGGGCCAGGTTGAGTGTCGAACATCTCGGGCAACATTGAAGTTGAAGCGCTTGAGGAAATGAGGAATTCGGGGTCAAAATCTTCATTGTGAGATTTATGACACACATCTATAATAGGTGATTCATCAGAAGATTGGCATTTTTCATCGACTATTAAACTAGTTGATTCAGAAGGATGCAACGAAGCCTTTCTAAATGTTTTTTTCTCCTTCTGCAAAAGTCTCTGGGACTCAACTATATCAAGGGAACCAATCTGCATTTCGCGACAAGTTCTCTGGTCTTGAAGAAATGCACGTTCTAGTCGAGGAATCTGAATAAATAAAATATATTTCGCTAAAAATTTATCAAACGAATAAAGAATAAGAGCTTACCTTGTTCTTTTTTGGGCAATTACAAGCAACAATTTCAGCATCTTTGCATTTGCAGGTGGCTATATCAAACAATCTTCCACTGTCGCTTAAAAAAGATTTCAATTGTGATTTGTAGCTGGGGACATTTTTTCTTTTTTTGAATGGTTTGAGAATTTGCCTTCTTTTCTCTTGATATTTTCTCAATAAAAAAACAATTTTTTGGTGACTTATGATTGGAATTGATGCTTTGATCCAAACACTTTCTATTTTCTGAGCCACAATTTCCAAGGCTTCCGGAACAAGTCGATTGTTATTGACACCATTTTTTTCCAATTCTAAACGAACCCACAAAAAATACTTAATAACATCTTTGTATGTTGGTAACTGCGAATCATTGAAATCACTAGGAGCACCAAAAATTGGACACTCCGACGACTTTCTAGTTTTAGCCATTTAAACAGAAACACACTACTTCCTAGACGGCTGCCGGCGAAGTACTAAAGTATTTCTAAGCCGTTTAATCGTATGAAATACCTACGCAGATCCAAGGTCACGTTATTTTTAGAATATTCACTTGTTTGCTTATTCGGAGCAATATGATTGGTAATTTCAACTTTTTTCCGAGGTATTAGATAAACGTCCCTGAGGTTTTAAAAGTTAAATATTCGAAAAATATGAACATCTACGTTTGAAAAAACCTAGTGTTTGAATTTGTTCCACTGCCACAATGACTTTTTATATTAAAAAAATTTTGAGCTTCTGTGGCAGTGAAAAAAATTATTTTTAGTGACTAATTTTTTTCTTAAAATTAATGTTTTATTGAAATGCAACTTTTGTGACCTCAGGTGTAGTGATTTTTAAGAAAAAAAAATGTCGGCCCACCCTAATGGGCATGCCTGAGTCTCAAGTTGATTTGCAGTAAACTTGGTCGTAGATAATAAATATTGTGGCCTTACTTTATCTTTGTGTCCCAGAATAACCTCCAATTCGTCAAAAAATTCTGGTGGCTGCAACCCAGAACCAGTTTGTTTTTGATTATCTATACGTTGGATATAATTTTTTTGTGTAAATTAGCAACCTTTTGATGGAATTTTTCAGCACCAACCAACAAAAATACCCATTAGCATTAATAACTTTTGCTACTTGTTCTCACAGGAATATTTTTTAAATTTTCTTGTTCTTATTTTTTTAATGTTAACTTTTCCTTAAATCCAATAAAAGCTTTGTTGCTTCGTTGTCTTGCATGGTAGGTTTTTGCCTGGGCAGCCAAACTTGATATATACCTGAAAATAACGAGAAAAATTAACAGTGTACCTTTAGTATTTTGTGTACTATTAGTCAGTTTAGATGGAGGGTTAAAACACTGTTAGTGGGTCTAGTTTATTGTGGCTTAATTTTATGATAATCTATGCGAAATATAATCTATGTAATTTTTATGGAGACTGTTATATAAATTTAATTTAGTAATTTTGATAAATATCTTATAGTCAGGCAAACATGTAGTTGGACAACACCATTGACGATACTAAATCATTGTAAAATTGATAATTCAGCAAATAAAGAATATTGTATTGTATTATATGGACTTGGAATGTTACAATGTTTGGCATATTTGGTCTATTAACGTTAAGTGATAGATAATTTAGTTAGATAGGAAACTGCAAATTACTGCTATTCAAGATTTAACTTTTAACTATTGCAGTGCTCCAAACACCCAATATTTCTATTTCAGAAGCTATTTTCTTAAAGACACATGGGTTCAATCATAGGGCATCAAATAAAATGGAGAGTGTAACATCAAAAAATGTAAATTGGGGCCGTCACATGTTTCTATACTATCATGTTCCCGGTATACATACAAAATATGGACACAATCACACTGTAGATATTCTGTGTAGTCTGTTAATTTAAAACAATTTTGCTTTTTTTTTTTATTTTGCTTAACAATGACACATTAAAACAAACTTTTCAGTTATGCTCATAACATTTATTTTATATATTTTTCGGCTCATTTGGTAAATTTAGCCCTTAAAAGGGTGCAATAACCCTTACAGAGAAAAACAATTGGTGAAATTTGATTTATTTTATTTTTTTTTATGTTTGTCTCATCGCCAGAAGGCCCTGTTTATTGCTTTCACCTTATGCTATACTTGATAAACAACACCGAAGACGATACAAGTTGAAAGTACATTACTACATTGACTTCAAATTAAAAAAAAAATCAAGAAATACGAATTTTTCCTCTTTTCTAAAAAAAAATTACAACAGAAAAGACAAAACAAACAACTTAAAAACATATAAACACAAACAACATAGATTAACTAATTTGGACATAAATATGGAAAATATTAATTTCAGCCAGTAGGCCCCCGCAATATAAATTAAATTGTATTGAAAGTCAGGTTAAAGTAATCAAAATGATAATACAGATAATTAATTTTAAAAAAAGGCTATCTTATTAGTTTAAACTTAATAAAAGAAACAGTTCCTATCTTCAGAAATAATATATGTTATTCCATCCAACACCCCTCTACTCTTTGTTATTATTATTATTATTAGCTTAGGTTGGGTAGCGTTCGTAGCTGGACAAATAAGACTAATGTACAGCATTTCAGTCTTAGTTCTCGCAGATAGTTTACATATTAGTCACAGTTAGCTTCAGATTTCAGAGATAATCAGATAATTAACTCATTTTAATGGCATAGTGCAAGGGTTATCAATTGAAGCCTTGGGTGCAACAAGGGCGTTCGGTGAAAAACTTTGATTTGATATATTTAACTTTGAAATGTTTCAATATGTGTAATAATAAAGTCGAAACGCAATTGCACTAGTTCCTTTACTTGTTTCAATTTCGTTATAAATATACCTAATTTTTTTTTTTGTCGAATTGTCATACGCCCTTGTTGCACCCAATGGTGAAAAATTGCAAGGCCTAACAGTTTTTTTAAAGAAAAATGCCAAAAAAATATTTTTTTAAATGTATTTATTATTTTAATATTGTTCCCATTTCAATTTCGTTATAAATGTACCTAATATTTTTTTTGTTGAATTGTCATACGCCCTTGTTGCACCCAATGGTAAAAAATTGCAAGGCCTAACAGTTTTTTTAAAGAAATATGCCAAACAAAATATTTTTTTAAATGTATTTATTATTTTAATATTGTTCCCATTCACTGGATATATTAGACTCATGAAAAGACTCTTCAATTTCTGTTCTGGTACGCTTCCTAGATGGTCCAGGTTCCCCTTTTTGAGATGATACTGTCAGATTTTTTGTTTTGGGTTCATCTTCGAAGGATAACACTTGTTTAAACCACGTGTCACTTTCAGGTTTCAAAAATTGGGTTAACGATAGTACATCTTTCTTTTTGACGGCTTTGATACCAGGTCGATCCACTTGTTGAAGGGCTAAGTTTTAATAAAGTTAAAGTTACTGCCAGTAGTATAAAACGCGAAGGTTCTAAAATGCCAGTAGGGTTGTACTTAATTCTTGCATACTGCTGAATTGTAAAACGCTCACCTTTGCAAGTAGGATTTTTTGAAAACAAACACTTCAATCCATTATTCCAGTCCTGAATTAGGTAACTTGCCATATGGATATTAAAAGGACTGGGCTTTGTTCGGGCTGTAGACATTACTTTTAAATACTGCTTGGTTGTTTCAATAGTTTCTATAGATTTTAAATGAATACTGTAACGTGCTATTTTTCTGCCACACTGATTATAGGAGTGACCGCGGACTGGAAATATGTTCTCGATGGTCACATTTAAACTTTTCGCTAACCAAGTGGAAAACATAACCATAGTAATATTTTTATTTTGTCCTCCACAGGCGTCTGAG
The DNA here is from genome assembly GCA_030620095.1 of Kuschelorhynchus macadamiae. NCBI lineage: Eukaryota > Metazoa > Arthropoda > Insecta > Coleoptera > Curculionidae > Kuschelorhynchus > Kuschelorhynchus macadamiae. Next base: position 597,657 of record JAUTXW010003703.1, on the reverse strand, counting down.
AAAAATATAATGTTTCTTGTATCAGGAAAATCCTTTAACTTTTCGTTTATGAAGTGGTGTATAAAATAACATTACAACAAAAATAAGTTTTTAAACCATATAAGACATTTCAGCTTAGCTGTACAGGTTCTTTCCTCATATTTGGCCTCCTCCAATATTGGCTTAATTAATGGTTTATTACATTATTTACAGAAAATTATATTAACTATGTATACAGGATGTTTAAAGAACTTATATGTGGCAAGCCCAACATGATATATGTATAAGTATAACGAGAGTTCTATTTAAAATATGTGTTTGGATTCCCACACATTTTTAGAGATACTGTACAAATACCTAATATTTCTTATTAAACTATGTACTTATTAGATTCTTTTAGTTATTGCCAGTGCTAGGTGCTATTTTTACTTAAAAACTACTGAAGAAGTATCTAAGAAAAAATTAATAAGGGGATTTTTATGCAGAATATTGAAAAATACTCTCCAAAAGTATTTCCACAATGTGGTCCTTGACAATATTATAAATCAAGAAAATAAACAGCAAATTGAAATAAAAAGAATTCTATTACATATTTTACGTTTGAGTTACTTCTATGTGGAACAATTACTACATTATTATATCTATGTTATAGCTTTTTTAAAATTCATAGTTAAGATTGTATTAGAATTACAGTTTTAATATTTTTAGCACTCCGAACATATCTTATGTTGAATTAAAGTATAACTGTTGTTTTACCTAGGACAGTCTATGTGACTAACCCATGTAATATATTATTAAAATAAAATACACTCACTAAAGTAGGTGTAAATAGAATAAGTAAAAAAGAGCAAGTCTTAAACAACCATAAAACTCTTTTTTATTCGATTTAAAGGAATCGACAAACTGTTGTTGTGACATTTATAATAATATAATGCTTAAATTGTCCCATCTTTGCTGTTCTACAGACATATACTGACAACATTTCATATTTAAAAACTAATATGGATTAGGTAAAGTATGGTCATGGTTTTTGAAAAGTTTCAGCGACATTTGTCAAACAATGCAGGGCTATAGGCATATAAGTGTTGAATTTCCATATTATATTAAGTCAAATTGAGTTAAACAATAAACTGAAATTTAAACGAAAATAAATTAAGGTCACTGTTTAAACAGATGTAAAGTCTATATGCTAATGATTTAGTACCCAAGGAGGGTTGAAAAGAAATATATTTTACAAAAAAGTATTTGTCTGTTCATTGCTACAAATGGAGACTTATAATTGTTTCTGAAATTTGAAATTTTGAAATTGTATGTGTTAAAGGGTTGAAGGTTTTTTTGGGCAGATGTTTCCTGCCATCATCAGGCTAAAATGACACAATGTTTGTTTAGACGAAAAAATTAAGAAATGTAAAACATGCACAAAGAAAAAATTTACTGAGAAAAGTTTTTTTTAAGAATTTGAAAAATTAACGAGGTTCATATACATGTAATATCACAAACAAAACATATCTTTTTCTGATTATATTATAGTATATATTATAGTTTGGTCGGTAACGAAGAGAAAATATTTTTTGTGTCTCATATATGTATTAGAAAAAGCATTTGTTATTATTTTTTATAAAGGTGATAAAAAACGTCATCATCAAATAGACTATAAAATATTAAGCATTATTACTATAAACATACCTTTTTGGGAGGTGTGCAATGGTGAAAACCAAATCATACAGAAGCAGATCTTTTAACTTCTAGAAAGCAATCTGGGAATTTCCAGTTACCATACAAAACACTGGAAAATCAAACAAATAAAGATAATGTAATGTAAATTTTTCCTTTAAGGCTCAGAAAAGAATAATATGACGTATTTTAAAATTAATTAATATTAAAATTCCAGAACATTATTCTCCCTTTTATGGGAGAGATCCTTGGTTACATGGCAATAAAGGCATGTCAAAAGATTCTATCATCGATTAGAGAAATTAATAATTATATTCAGAAAAGCAGTGACCGAATTTCTGCTGGAGAAATGTCTGTATAAATTTAATCTAGAGCTCTAGATAGGTATCATATTATACTTTAATTTCTTGTGATATGAAAAAACAATAACAAATGTTTTTTCTAATATATGAAACACAAATTTTTTTCTCTTCGTTACCTACCAAACTATAACACATAATTATAAAAAAAAAATGTTTTCTTTGTGATTGTTAAACGTAATTAAATAAAAACGCCGTTTGTCTCGCTAAGAATCCTATTATATTTTTCTCATGTATCAGCATTCTAACGTGCTCCTCTAATCTAAACACATGAATCTCTAAACTAGTGATAACAACTCTATGTATCGGGTCAACGTCGAAGGTATCATGTTACAAAACTCATTAGGCAAAATATTAAACATACCCTTATAACTTATGGGAACTTTAAGATAAGATTGGTTTAAGTCTAACGTAATATTAAATTTTTTGCAATGTTATATGTATATGAACTTCGTTAATTTTCCAAGTTCTTAAAAATAATTCTGCTAGTATTTTTTTTCCTTTTACATATTTTACATGCCTTAATTTTTTCGTCTAAATAAACATTGTGTCATGATGGTAGGAAACATCTTCCGAAATGTAGCGCCTAATAAAAAAAATACCTTCAACTTTTAACCACATACAATTTGTTTTGTCCTGCATTTAGTCAAAACAATTTTAGGTGGTGAAATTTGAACTGAATTCTAAAGTTAATAACTATGAAAATAAAATGGGCTAATTCAAAATATGTACAGGGTGTTCCAGCGAGGACTGAACAGGGACCTATTTTCGACCTTCCTTGTATTTTGGAAAAATTCAAAATAGCCAATCGATGTATTTTTTCTTGTAGAATCCAAAAATGTCATCGAAAAAATATTTGAACCAGAAACAAAAGAGTTACGCTATGCATCAGGTGTTTTTTAAATGGAATGTATCGTTTTTTATACGATTTTTGGAAAGAGTGATTTTTTTATGTCCGTTCTGATTAAAAGATTTGATTTTGCGATAGCTGTTTATATTACATTTTAATGTTTTACAAACTAAAATTTTAGCTTCACCTGTTTAAAATATACGATAGGTTGGTATAGGTGATCAAGGTAAAATGACGTTTGAATGCTTTGTCAATAAAAATTGACATTATTTTAATTATTGTCGAAGTCTTCACCTAAAAAATTTATATTTGACTCTGATCGAAATGAAATACTCTTTGGACGAGAGACTACAGATTGTTATGCTATTTTACAAGTGCCAAGAAAATGCAAGAGAAGCAAGAAGAAGATTTATTGCAAATTTTCATAGAAATATATCCATCAATACAATTCTAAGGATAAAAAACCTATTTGAGGAAAATAAAACTTTACATGATAGAAAAAGAAATTCAATAAAAAATAATTATTAAATAATAAAATAAAACTACTAATAACATAAGTTTTCAATGTGACCGCCGTTTTTCTCGAAACAACATCGATAACCCCTTTGTAGCCTTTCTAAACTTGCTGTTACAATATGATTTTCCTGGTTAAGGCGGTTTATTTCATCGACAATTTTTCCCATGATCTCTTGAATATTTTCGTTTCGTTGTCTGTATACGACGTTCTTCAAATGGCCCCAAAGGAATGTATCCAAAACTGAGAGGTCGGGGCTATTGGGCGGCCAAGCATATGTTCCATTTCGCCCTATCCATTCGTTATGGCGCCGATTTAAAAATTGAACCACATCATGCACGGCATGAGGAGGCGCCCAAAAACTGAATACTAATGTTTCGTCCGCAATCGTGCCGCGCCCTGGAAAAGCGCTCAAAATTTCCGTGAAAAATGTAAATGACAGATTTCCGCAGACAAATTTTTACATTTTTATCTTGAGGAAAAAGTTTAGAATATAAATCAAAGCTTCTTTTTTATGTAACTGATTTCAGGTAAACTAAACTATACAAAATTTTGTCGGAAAATTAAAACGACAAATTTCCGCAGTAACATTTTGGCATTTTGGTGCTTGGGAAAGCATTTGGGATGAGATGCCAAGCAAAGTTTTCATGTAACTGATTTCAGGTATACTAAACTGTGTATGAAAATGAAAATAACGCGTTTCTGCAATAAATTTTTTCATTTCCGTTGTTAAGAAACACTTCTAGAAAAGATTTCTTTTCCCTTTAAAGTATTTTTACCCCACCCAGCACCCCTATTCGCTCCAAGATCCCGCAAGCTTCTAAATTAAAAAAAAAAAAAGGGGTGTACAATGGAAATGACGCATTTCCGCAGGAAAATTTTTCATTTCCGTTGTTAAGAAGGGCTTCTAGAAGGCAATCAAATATTTTTTTTCCAAATAACCCATTTCAGGTAAACAAAACTTGCCCCCTTCGTTTTCTTGCCGAATTACCATTTGAGAAACAAATTGGAAGCGAAGTTCTTTTTGTGCCGGTGTTAGGTGCTGAAGTGGAAGGATACGAAAAGGCCTAAATTTATGAATTTTCAGAGTCCTGTGAACAGTCCCTCGGGTAACTCTTCTGCGCCTTACACCGCCACCGTACTGAACTTCCCGAACTGCATCCGAAATAGATTTGGTTGGATTAACTTGAAAATAATTTATAATGGCCTGGTCTCGATTTCTTCTTCTTTGTGTATTTCTTTTTCTATCATGTAAAGTTTTATTTTCCTCAAATAGGTTTTTTATCCTTAGAATTGTATTGATGGATATATTTCTATGAAAATTTGCAATAAATCTTCTTCTTGCTTCTCTTGCATTTTCTTGGCACTTGTAAAATAGCATAACAATCTGTAGTCTCTCGTCCAAAGAGTATTTCATTTCGATCAGAGTCAAATATATATTTTTTAGGTGAAGACTTCGACAATAATTAAAATAATGTCAATTTTTATTGACAAAGCATTCAAACGTCATTTTACCTTGATCACCTATACCAACCTATCGTATATTTTAAACAGGTGAAGCTAAAATTTTAGTTTGTAAAACATTAAAATGTAATATAAACAGCTATCGCAAAATCAAATCTTTTAATCAGAACGGACATAAAAAAAATCATTATTTCCAAAAATCGTATAAAAAACGATACATTCCATTTAAAAAACACCTGATACATAGCGTAACTCTTTTGTTTCTGGTTCAAATATTTTTTCGATGACATTTTTGAATTCTACAAGAAAAAATACATCGATTGGCTATTTTGAATTTTTCCAAAATACAAGGAAGGTCGAAAATAGGTCCCTGTTCAGTCCTCGCTGGAACACCCTGTACATTAGCTCATGTTAAATGATTTTAAATGTATTATATTGTACCTATATTTTTTAGTTCTTTTTGCACTATTTATCTTCAAATTATATCCAGATGCTTATTTATATTCATAAAGTATTAAAATTTCGAAATTCCGCATCTATTTTTGATGTTGCTATGTCATTTTTATGCTTTTGTGTTGGCAATAAGGGACATATCATTATTATTATTATTAATAATGACAAACTTAGTAAATTACCTGGCTAATTATAATTTCAAAAAAAGAAACACCTATATTTCTTATAATAAAATTTCATGTTCTAAATGTTGTTTTGTTTTATGTTACAATCTTTGTCATGTTTTCTGTATTTGCCATTGAGCAAGCTCTGGAACTACCTGAAAACCGAAAACGTGAATGCCACAAGTATTAAAACCTAAAGAATAGAGTTGACTAAACGCTTAGAAAATTGGACAACACTTTAAACACTATTTATAGTCACCTGTATTGCTTTGTTTCTTATTGCCGAAGAATTAAAAAACATAATCCCTGTGATAAACGTAACAAGTCTGTGTGATATAAAAACTAGTTAATAAATTAAACAAAAGCCTACATGTAATACTGGGCAACAGAATGATGCAGAGCAGGAAAATTCAACAAACTCCAACTACTCTCTAATAATAATATAAATAACAAGCTGACATACTAGTCAAATTCTTATTTCTTTTTATTATAAAATCTCATTTTTAATGAGTAAGCATAGATGCTATATACAAGTGTTTTTTTATTTACCGATAGAAAAATGAAAGATCGGATTAAGAAAAAAGTGGGTGTAAAGAGTTGTTTTAAATGTTTATTAGCAACCTAAATATGCTTTCGTTTTCAAACACACCAAAAAATTTTACCATTTATTAATTGGAGCAGCACCTCCCGCTTATGTTGACAGTAAACGTTTTGATCATTAATATTTACTTTCAATGCCCCCATTTTTCTTTAAATGTTTAAAACACACCTTAAAACCTGAAAAAATCCAAATAATATTAATAGATCAAAGAAACTTACCTGAAGTTCGATCTTAATTATATGAGGCGTCCAGTCCGAAGATGTTTACCTTGTACGTGCATTCGTGTGGCGCGCGCACAAAGTCTGAAGATGATGAAAATCCTTCTCGCCGCAATCCCCCCTTTCCTCCCGCACCGACTACCATCATTTCGTTTAAAGTACTCCTTATATATACATATTTTTTTTGATATTTTATGGGTAAAGTGATAAAATTTGGGGAGGGATGGCCGTGATATCTTCGGACTGCACGCCTCATATAATTAAGATCAAACTTCGGGTAAGTTCCTTTGATCTATTAGTTATATATGGGCGTCCAGTCCTCTATATTACTTTATGTTTACCATGTAGATGTTTAAAGATTGAGGTATTACTTAAAAAGAAAAAATAAATAAAATGAAAACTGTAATTAAGATTCTTAGTATTAACCATTTAATGTAAGCTAAAAATATATAATAATTTTTATCAAATTCATAAACCTAAGATATAATTTTAAACCAAGGTACTACATAAGATATCTTAATCATCATATATAGTTCTTAACACTACTGCCACTTACTACTAGAAGTTAAATGTATTACTTATTACAAATGTCTATAAATCCACACTAAAAACAGTTTTTAAAATATTATCAGGATTATGCAAGGGTCTATTGTAGAATCTTGCAAACGTGGATGATTTTTTAATTATACCTATAAAAACGCCTTTCCTTAAGGCAGTAGAGGTAGATGCGTGTCTTGTAGAGTGAAGTTTAAAAATATTTGTGTCTACCCCTTCTGATTTCAAAGTGCCCTTAAGCCACCTACTTAGTATTTTTTAGAGGCGGTTTTAAATATTTGTATTCTCCGCATTTTTCCCTAATACCTGGCGAATTTCCATAGGTAATTCGGCCTCTGGGAGCTCCTCATAATTATGGAGAATTAATTCGTCATTAGGCATTTCTCGATAAACACTACATGTGTCGATCGATGACCTTGGAGTATGGCTTGACTCAAATTCAGTTCGGCAATCTGCATCGATAGACGGTACAGGTCTGCTACGATCATAATTGCGTTCCCGTATTTGACTTACACAGTCATTTTTACTTGAAGATCCCGAACGACGTTTTTTCAACTCTTTTTCTAATCGTTGATGAATGGCTGAATGTGAATGTTTTCCTATCCTAAGAGAATATTTACCTAACATAACTTAATACTTACGTTAAGCTGCTTTATCGATCGTAAAACTGTAATTCTGTATACTCAGCAGCAACAACCGTACGCCAGGGCGCACAAAAATCACAATGATGGTAGTCGGTGCGGGAGCAAAGGGGGATCGGGGCGAGAAGGATTTTCATAATCTTTAAACTTTCTGCGAGCGCCACAGGAATGCACGTACATGGTAAACAAGTGATATCAAGGACTGGACGTCGATATATAATTAAACACAGCCGACACTACAGGACTATAAGATTAGTAATTTGGCTGTTTTGTATTTGTCAACAAGCCGCTATATTTTTTTAGTTGCTGAAACCGGGATCGCGACAGCGAGCACCGAAAACAAGAGCGCATACATGTAACCTAAAATAAAGTTCGCGTAAGCAAAGTGACACCATTACGGCGGCCTGGTGAGAGTTTGCCAAGTCAAGTGTGCAAAGATTTTTTGTTATAGGTGACAGATTTTTTTTAATTGAAGAAGCTTGGTAGATCCACGAAAATTCTATACGATAATTTTATATAAGGAAATATATGTGCTTTATTCGTATATGCAGTTTTATTTCCTATAAAATATGTATCTAAACTGGTTTAGTGTGAAAATCAGTTAAAAATTGCCATGTAATATACAAGTTGGCTAAAAAGACACACAAAAGCAAGTAGGCAGAACAATTAAGAAATCAAATTTTCTAAGATAACCATTTTAAGGTTTTTTTGCGTGGTGTAGGTTTCAGCTAATTTAATAACACTATGTTACACATTTTTTGTTCCTGTTTTATCCTGATTATTTATGCCCAAACCCCATGAAAACTGTATTTTTTTTATTCATAACTTTGCTTTTGTGGACAGGACATTGACATTTTAAAACTTAAGTAAAGTAGTCAGTAATTTTTGTATATTTGTTCCTAAAAAGTGAAAAAAAGAATAAGAAAGTATGGAAATATTCATTTATTTATACCTGATACGAATAACAAGACGAATAAAAATGAATACATTTTCTAGATTTTCGACTATATTGTAAATCACTTTCTCGTATGAGCAACCAAACATCTTATTTTCGTTATATTGTCCTTGGTAGCGACGCTCAAAGTCTAGTATGTCCTGGTGGAAGCGCTCGCCTTGCTCCTCAGAGTACGCCCCCATATTCTCCTTGAATTTATCAAGGTGACTATCAAGTATATGAACCTTAAGGGACATCCTACATCTCATGTCACTATAGGATTTTACGAGATTTTCAACCAGCTGTACATAGTTTTCATCTTTTTGATTACCCAAGAAACCTCTTACCACGGCTAAAAAGTTGATCCAAGCCAATTTTTCGGTTGAATTAAACATTTTGGAAAATTCCTGACACTTCATGAATTTTCTTATTTGCGGGCCGACAAAAACTCCAGCTTTAAACTTTGCCTCAGACAGCTTTGGGAAAAATCCTTGTAAGTACTTAAATGCTGATGATTCTTTATCTAAGGCTTTGACAAATTGCTTCATAAGCCCCAATTTGATGTGCAGTGGTGGCATTAACACTTTTCTGGGGTCCACCAATGGTTCCCACTTTACATTATGTTTCCCCACAGAGAACTCCGTCCGTTGGGTCCAATCTTTTTTGTAATAATGAGCTTTAGTATCCCTGCTGTCCCAGAGACATAGGTAACATGGAAACTTGGTAAAGCCTCCTTGGAGACCCATTAAAAATCCCACCATTTTAAAGTCTCCAATAAGATCCCAAGCATATTCTTCATGCTTTAAGATTTCTAGTAAAATCTTGACGCTGGTATAATCCTCTTTAAGGTGAACGGAATGTGCCAGTGGAAGAGATGGATACTTGTTGCCATTATGCAGTAACACAGCTTTGAGACTTCTCGACGAGCCATCGATAAAGAGGCGCCACTCGTTCGGATTGCAGGGAATTCCAGTTTCCTCGAACAGACCGGTCACATTATGACAAAAGCAAAGCTTTTCTTGACATGTAAAAAAGCTGGCGAAAGCTCAGCTTCTAACTTGTACTCTGGATCTTCAACTTCGTCGTCTTCGGATTGGCTACTTTCTTCTGAAGAGAATAGCATTCTCGGAGGAGGTCTAGGTACAGGGAGCTCAGGAGAATAAGGTACTGGTGCTGTAGACGATGGAATATCTGGGTATATAATAGCGGCTGCGTTTTTACCAGTTCGGCGTTTGGAAGGACCTACCATGCAAAAATAACAGTTGAGTAAGTGATCAGTGGGCTCACGCCAATTCCTTGGAACAGCAAATTTTAAGGCTCTCTTTTCTCCTCTAAACCACCCTGCAAAAAAAAAAAGTTGTAAATCTAAGTTTATTGAAAAAGATTTTTACAATGACATATTACCTTCCAGAGTTTTTAGCAATTCTCGCAAGTGTAATGAGGTGCCCACGGTTCATCCTGATCCCCAACAGGCATGCCGAAGTACGCTTTGTAAGCCTCACACATTTTAACTGATGCATTCACAGAGTACTTTCTTCATCTCGTCTTAACAAATTCGCCATAAACATAACAAAACGCGTCTGCCGGACGCTTGAAAACTCTTGACGACATATTTTTAATGTGCACGCACGTGTATTGACTTTAGTAACTGAAAATAAACAAGAGCTAAGTTGCAGTGAAATGACAGGCCACTGACTTGAAACTATTAAGTGGTTGACATTAGTAGTAGTGCGTTCCGAAAGTTATCAGAAGTTGCATACCTTCATATTTTCAGCTTGGAATGAAGTAAAGGGAAAAGACCTAAAATTCACTGATTTTGAAACAGGCTAAATTTTGTAAAGTCGATGTCCTGATCTCAAAAGCAAAGTTTTTTATATTTGTGAGTCAGAATAAATCGGGAAAACACATGTTGAACCCAGGAACAACATTTTTGAAAAAATATGTTACATAGTGTAATCAATTACTGAAAAATGCTCTGGAAAACGGGTAACTATTGGACTTTTTTTTATTTCTTTATTTAGACTTTTATTTTTATTTAGACGAAAAATATATTCTTCACAAAAAGTTTTGTTTTTCTGAAAAATACGATTGATTTAATAGAGTATGTCATTTTATATACAGGGATCGAATTAAATACAAATATGGAAGTTTGCGAAACAATTTCCAATTTGTAAGATTACCAAACTAAATATCCTGCAAAAACAAGTCAAAAAGCTTTTAGAAAATGTTTAAATAATTGGAATAGTTTTTGAGAAAATTAATGGCGAATATGTAAAAAATGCGTCATTTTTACGTATTCAACATTAATGTTCTTAAAAACTATTCTAATTATTTTTAAAACTATTATCAAAAAACTTCTAAGAGCTTATTAACTTGCATTTGCTGGCTTTTTAATTTGACTGTCTCAAAAGTCGGAATCTGAATTTTGTTTTTATATTTATTTCGTACTGCGTCTATAAAAACTTTTTCAGCCCAAGTCATATTTTTTTGACAAGCAAAACTTTTTAGGAAATAGACATTTTTTTGCTAAAATTGACAATTAAAGTTTTTCATATGTTAACTAAAATTGTACACACGCTGTATATTGAGAAATGTAAAACGACGTGATGTAAGATAAGATTTTATATTTGAGTTGCAGTTTAAAATAGATCTTGTAGGAAAATTAAAATGAATCGAAAAGACACCGTAGGTATATTTATTTTTTATTGACCACACAAATAAAAAGCTGGTTTAATACTATCTACAGATACTTTCATTAAATTTTAAAGATACATGTAGGAAATAGGTCAAATAACTATAATATGAAAAGTGTTTGTATTTGTCGTCATTTTTATCTTAATTAGGTCATTCTCAGGGTACTAAAAATAGTATGGATTACAGAATTAGTATAAACTTGCACATTATATTTTTCTTACATATCAAATATTGTTTCCTTTATGGAGCATATTATTCATGTATTTAGCCAATATACAAAGAATTTCTATAAGGACAGACAAAATAAATATAGAAAGAGATAGATTAAGCCTGTGTGCTGAGGATCAGTCTACTTAAAGCTACAATATTTTCCCTTTTTATTTTTCATCCTGTTTTGTGGCGTACGTATAGCTTAGACAATTTATAGGCATATTCAAGTCTAAAACTCGGTGGCCTAGTATCACCTTCTTTAACTGCCTGTAGAAATTGAGTTTTCACCCGCACCTGAATTTTCCACTGGTTCTGGCAAGTTTAAGAGTTGCTCTACTGATTCCAGTTCTGCCGAACCGGGGGTGCGTCTCGCGTGAAACCGGTTTGAATATCTGAACATTTAAAACGTTAATTTTCTGTTTTTTCGAAATTTGTGCAATATCAATTACGCTCCCAGTACTAATTATATTGTCCTCGACCTGATCAGATGTTTTGGCCTTCGAACCCGCCCGGAATCACCAAGGGCCTGCGGAGGCCTTTCGTCGGCAGAGACTCCTGCCATCAGATGCCGATTCTTTGTCAAACGGCGTTGCCGTCGGCGTCTAATTGTTTTTTCTAAGCCGAACGAAATTACTTTTTTGCTTTCGAACATATCTGCTCCGTTTAGTCATTATCGTTCCCTTCTGTAGCGTATCGGGGCGCCGATTCGCCACAAAGACCTGTAGACTCCAGCCCTAGCGTGTTTTCGGTTATTATTAGTCTTACTTTATTTATTCACTTTTTAATTTATTTCTTTTATTAAAACACAGATTTCAAAACAACGTTTTTTATTTGTTACAAAAAATTACGTTTACTGTGCGTGTTCACAGAAAATACCAAACATTAGAAATTACTACTCTTAATCTTAGTCTCAAAGTTTCAAAAACAACAGTTTCGCGGAAATAATTTTCTAGCCTAATTTACACGATGTTTACACGGTTAAGGCTGGAGTGAACTGTCCCAAAAACTCGTAAATCGCTTCTATTTATAGTGCAGTGACTTTATACAAGACAGTGTGGACATATAAGACCAGCCGCCATTTGTTTGCAAATTTTGTGTAGGGTTATATGGGAGAATGCAATAAATATCGCATTAACATTAAATGTAAAGCTTTTATTCTAAAAAAATGGTACGTGTGTTAATAGTAACAAGTTTTTATTTTTTTAATGTCATTTACCACCTCTGGGCGTTCCAAAGTGCTTTATTTTTGTTATTGTTGAGAGCGTTACGGGTTGAAAAAATGTGATATTCAGAAAAGTGTACTGTATTAAAGTTCTTTATTGTTTTGGCTCAGGAAAATGTGATAGCTAACGAGATCCTCAGAAGTGTTTGTTATGCGGTTATTAATTCTAGAACTTTCTTCTTTCTAATTCTAACCTAAGTTAATCAGTAAACATTTTAATAAAATTATTATAGTGTCTCGTTTTGTTTAATTTTTTTAAATTTTAAATATCTCTGGTGAAATTATATGTTATTTTGTATTTGCATTTTCCTTATGTGTGCTATATCTATTTACTCTTATGTTTTCCTAACGGCTTTTATGAACTTAACCCATTTATTGTGTTCTGACTAAAGTATATTTATTTTCAAGAGAACCTGCATGTAAACAAAAGTGATTGAGCGAGCAATACGGATTTACAAGTTTCTTTAAAATTGTGTTGTAATTGGAAACCCTTATTTAAAGGCTTTTTGCCTACGCAAACACTTTTGTTACATACAGGTTCTCTTGAAATTAAACTTTAGGCAACTTCAATTTGTAATTTTAGAAATTACATTGCTTAAAATCAGTATAAAATTATTAAGTATCACATTTAACATATTTTACGAGTCATTTTATTTTTGTATAGCAACATATCGACCCTCCCAAACAAGAATAGTGTGAACTGAATTGAGCTAAGACTATGTAAAAATATTGTATTTAAAATCATAATATAATTGTCACATTTTGATATCTTGTTTTATTTTTGTATATTACATATTATCGACCCTCCCAAGTAAAAATATTGTTACCGGATTTATGGCTAAAAAGAGTTGATACTCTATTACTACGTACAAATATTTGTTCGTTTAAATACAGTTAGAATTTGTATAGTAAATAACCACTTTTAGAGCAAAGTGGTTTTATCACAATAATATGTGAGTGAGCAGCAGCATTGAATATTTTGATTTAATTTAATACAGAGCTCAATAAAAGCAAAAACAAGTAAGACCGAGTCGTTGAAAGTATACTATATGATTTGAACTAAATATAAAATTTATTAGTTTCCTTCCATCTAATGACTTTACTGTCATCTGAAGCTAAGACAATGTTACTACCAGCTGCTCACTTTGTAAATTTATTGCAATGTGTGCACTTTTTGTCATGAAGCTGTTTTGGATAAAGGTATTTTCTGTAAATTTTAGTGTTATCTAAAACCTTTGAAAACTACTTACTTTCTTATAAAAGTGATGGAAAATATGTATCTTTTAGAAGCAAAATACAAGCATTTTTTCTAACAAATGGTAATAAGTTCTGTATCATTTCATAATTAAGTTTAAATCTTCGTAAGGTTAACGACACATTTTTTAACATAAAAAACTATATGAAATGATAGAAACTTGATACTTCTAGGGCCTGACCAACATTCACATTTTACTGCATTGCCGTTAATAAAAAAGTATAAAAACAAACTACAATAAAGTATTCCTTAAGCAAATTTATTTTTTTTACATATCGAATGTATACATCCTCAACACTTGTAACTTTGAATTAAACCAACATAAAACAGATAAAAAGAAAAGAAAACTATAGGGCCATATCTCTCCTCATTGTATTCACAAAGCTAATTCTGAAAATAAAACTAATGCTAAATATGGGGCACAAGACGTTAAGACGTAAAACTAGTGATTAATAAAACGAAATAAATGAACTTATAAGACATTATTATTTAGTTATGTAGCAGTAGAAAATATACTTCTACTACCATATTTTCTGCTCAAAGAGAGTTTTCTTTTCCCAGATATTTTCAGTCTAAACATTGCAAATCGTTTAATAATGTTAGCTTTTAAATTATGGCAGTTTGAAACAAATGAAAATACATCTAACTCATTCATCTTAGATATAAAAAAGCTTTTTAGATTAATATTTTGAAACAATGTTATAATATTTCTGGAAAACTGATTCTAATTCAATGAAAGTAATTTCATTGCAAAAAAATAAACAGTCTTTTTAAAATCTTTTGATTTATGTTAGATTTAAAAACTTATAATTAATACATTTTGTACGTGAAAGAGCTAAATTTTCAAATATATAATTTTCAATGGACTTTAATCAAGTTAGGATACAATTTGCACATAATTAATGGATTCGACGAAGGTGACAAAATCAAAGAAATATGGCTTACCTGGTCGCCAAACTGGGGTTTGAGATGGGAGTTCACACCATTACATAGCAATTCGTCATCTTAGTTGCAACACTAGTTCATTCTGTTTTCTTATACAAATTTACTTTTGCCGGCCGGCACACGGGAAAAGCAGAAAAATATTTAATTTTTAGTTTTGAGGTACCATGCTTGAGAGCGAAGAGAATTGGACGACCGTACCCTCGCACTTGTCTTTTTCGACTCCCCGAGCATCTTCTCGTTTTTAGCCATATCCAATATATGAAATGAAATGAAAGGCCAAAACACATTTTTTTGACCCTATAGCATCAATACAATGCGGGCAAGTCTTACCTATCTTATTAATGCTATTTATGAGGTAGCTACAAACATTATATAAAGAATTAAGTTCTCAAAAATTCATATTAATCATGTGATCAAGTACACTTTCTGGTAATGAAACTTCTTTATGCAATATTTCAGGATGCTTTGATGGTAGAACATCTAAGAATCCTGATAAAAACTGCCTTTCATCTTCATCGTAGCTACCTTTAGAGACGTCTCGAAGATACTACGAAACTGTAATTAGTTTTAGATTATTTTAAATCTGCATTGCGTTAGGTATGACTTATTTTGACCTCAGAATACTAAAAAGGTTTTCTAGACAATCTTGGGTGAATCTGGAAGTCAATAGAAATGAAAATCCTTTGTCAACTAAAAACATTTGCTGCATATCTAAGATGGATTTAGTGCTGATCATTGCTCCAGTTTGTGATGATTTCCAGGCTACTGGCAAGCCAACTTGCAGATCTCTCATTATCTCGATAAATTCTTCCAAAAAAATTATCGTTGAATTGTAAACATCAAGATTTAACTTGCTCAGTGCAACAGTAGGATGACGTGATGTCATAAGTGTAAACCACTTCTCGATTAAATCAATAAACCAAGCTGTTGTTAAGTATTCTGGTTTATTCATTTCAGCTGCGAGAAATTTTAAGGCGCTGCTAACATCATGGCTTATTACATTTGCAGATTTCCCAACTTTCATCTTCTGAAAATGGCTTGAAAGTAAATCTTCTTTCAAAAGCTTAGGGGCCAATTTACAATTAAAGTTTTCTTGATTTTTAATAACATCGTTTATGTGATCTGCACATATTTTGTCAGTAGGAAGTTTATATTTATTCTGAATCTCAGATGATATTTTTATGATCCTGTTTGACATAAACATATTTTTAATGTTTTTGAATAAATGGGGCACATCTGCTAGAATATAAATGAGTCTATTTTCATCAAGTGGGTGTTTAATGTAGTTTTGTATTTGGGAGTAAGGTCCAGATCTTATGCTGAAAATTTTCCAAAATGCCTAACTAACTAAAACATGAGTTGCATCTCCCTCATGTCCTGGCAAAGTAACTTTTCCAAAGTATTTATTTAGAGATGTGTCAAAATTTATTAATGGCGTTATAGCCATTTCATCCCTAATCAAAACACAATATTTTTCGTGTTCATTTCTAAACAAATTTACTTTTAGTTTTAAAAACTCGTCTTCTCAAAGTTCTTAATTATGGCAGGGGAATTTTTTCCTTTAAAAGATCTTCATAACCACTAGTACCACAGCTGAATTTTAACTTTAGAGCTTTCGTAATTGTAACATTTGACCATTTCATATATTTTGTTGATTTTCTTTTCAAAGCTTTCACTTGATCTTCTGAAAAAATAGAGTACAGCAATTTTGTGCTTTCTTTCTCTATCCTGTTTGCATTTTTTAAGGTTTGCTTTGTCTTAATCAATAATGCTTTATATTTTTTCATTCGAAGCTGTGCCCTTCTATAATGCTTGAGTACTCAACGCAATTAATGAGCCTGAACTGTCACTTTTATGTTCTTCGGAAAAACTTGGTGAATATGAGGTTGCTACCGAAGTCGAAGCGATAGCCTGATTTGGGAGTTCATTCTTCACTTCCAAAAAAATAGGAGTACGTTTAGCAGGTGGTTTTCTAAGTGTTTTGGGCTTACTAAAGGAGAACAGAGTAGGTACAGCATCAACCAAGCTGTCTTTTCCCACATATGCGGCTCAAAATGCACCTGCAAAAAAATGAATTTTACCTATTCTGTAAAGTTGTATTATTATTATTGTTATTACTTTCACTAAGGTGTCTTGTTTTTCTGTCTTGTGATATTTTTTATTTATTCCATAATACACTACAGAGCTAAACTCAATATGGAGAAAACAATAAAAATATTAATAAATGAGAAAAATAATCCAGACATATAGCAGCATTAAATAAAGACAGTCACCAAATACAAAAATATAAATAAAAACTAAAAATTAAAAATAAACAAGCCAGAAAAAAGACATTCAAAGCTGTTAACCAAGTGAAACTTAAGGATTGGCTGTTAGCGACTTTAATTTATATTTGAACTTTATAATGGTTAAAATTGAAGGGTATATAGAATAGAATACTGGATAATAAATAATCTTATATAAACTGTAAAGGTTATAGCAACACATAAAAGTAAACTAGCTATGAACGTTATTAGAAAATGTTAAATCTTGGAGCCGATATATGTAAATTACGCTTTGTAGTTAGAAAATCCAAATTCAGCATAAACTTACTTCACGTATACAAAAATATTTGGTTGGAATCCATTTGTCCCGATTCATAGCTATGACCCATTCCATTCTTCTTTTCCTATCTGTCGGAAAATACTTCATAAGGAAGCCCTTCGCACTGGATTAGTGCAGGCAATAGCGGCACACCCTGGCATATCTGAAAACAGATATTTTAAATGTAGGACCTTTAATATGAAAATTATGTTTGTCAGTTATTTAATTTTTTATTGCCAAAAATATTTATATTTAAAAAGATGGATTTAAGCTTGCACATTAAATTAAAACTCAATTATCCTTCATTGTGAGGCATCAAAAATTGAGCCTTTTGTTATTCTTAAGATTAGTTTAGCTAGCCATGTAATAATAATAAACTTCCAATAAGACTGTGATCTACTTATGATTGTACATTTTAAAATTATTTATGATTTCTTTTTAAAATCACCAAAAGAACGGAAATGTAAACAATGTTATAAGCTTAATACTGCATATCTATAATGCTAAAAAGAAGCATACATTTTGCTACAAAATATTAATTTACCCTATATTTTTTATTTCAATTTAGGATAAAGCAAAAATCTGACGAAATGCGAATATAAATGATAAATCTAGCTATGAACGTTTGATGCCAATTTTTAAATTGTGTTATAATATTTATTTTACTTACCAATCAGTGTTTTAAGAGTTATAGGGAAAGTTTATGTTCTAGTCTTTTCACTGAAAATATATAACGCAAATATATGGCTATTTAATTAACAAAACACAATTTATTCAGATTTCTCACATAAGCATATAACGTAAACAATCAAAATTTTAGCAAACAAATGGCGGTTTTCGTGACGTAGTTCAGCCGGCCAATCAAAAGTGACCAGCGGTATGGCCATACTGTCTTGTATAAAGTCACTGTAAAAGAACACTTAAGACAAGTATGAACGATTTTTCTTGCTAAGTTTCGCCCTGATATTGGCCAGAATCTTTCGCGTACACTAGCTAAAAGTAATTGAGGTCCTGCGTGTAATAAAATTTTGTGTTCAAATTGCATGATTAATTTTGTCAAGTGATGATTAGGCGAAAGCAAAATTGGATATTTCTTAGAATATGAAAAATCAGAATTGGAGAGTCTTCCCCCGACTCTTAATAAGTCTTGATCATCTAAAAATGGTTTAAGACTAAGAATTTTGCTACTATTGGGAAGTTCTGATTTTTTATATAAAATTGAATATTCTTCTGGAAATGATTCCATCTGAGCACTCTTAATGAGCCTTTTAAAACTGTTTTCAATTTCTGAAGTGGTAATTGCTGTAGAAATTGTATTTTTAATAGGATTTTAATAATTATAAAATCTGAAAATATAAGCTGCTGTTCGTTTAAGTTTTATTAAATCGGAAAATCTTTCAAAAGGAAAATACCTAATTGGTAACTGAGCTATGAAAGAAGATTGTCTCATTTCGGGTAAATTCTTCAATACAAGACGATTAATTGGCCGCTCATTTTATTCTTTAAGTAACCACGTTGGCCCATGTCACCATATGTTTAAGCCAAGAATATTTTTCGATTGAACACCTCGTGATACTAAGTATGCTGGGTTTTCATTACTTGGAACATGCCTCCATTTACAATTATTGGTCAGTTTTTGTATTTCGGCAACTCTATTATCTACGAATGGTTTTAGTAAGTTAGGAGAAGTTTGTAACCACTCTAAAACGATACTCGAATCAAACCAGCAAAATATATCATTGAATTCAATCTGTAGAGAGTTTAAAACCTTAGAAATAAGTCGAGCAAGTAAAAGAGCTGCACATAATTCGAGCCTTGGCACAGTTAATGATTTTAAAGGTGCCACCTTTGATTTAGCACATAATAAATGACAATTGCCCTTCTGAATTATGTGACACAATATAAATACATGCTCCGTAACTGGATTCTGAAGTATCAGAAAAACCGTGTAAAGAGATAAAATTATAGTTACTGCAAGTAACCTTACGAAATATAGAGATCGAATTTAAAAGATTGAGTTCTGAAGACAATTCTAGCCACTTTACTAAAATGTGCTCAGGTAAAGGTTCATCGCAACTAAGATTTTCAACCCATAGTTTCTGTAATAAAACTTTGGCAAATATTAAGCAAGGACTAACTAATCCTAGCGGATCAAAAATAGTTGCAATTTTGGATAAAATGACACGTTTAGTATATTGTTTTGAAATTTCCTTGTCGTGAATCACTTTATAAGTAAGTATATCTTGTAATACTTAGGGTTGAAACAAAGGGTAGCAAAATGAAACACATGTTCACCTTAACATTACCCAAAGTATATTTTCAATCTGTTTTAAAATGCAATCTAATTGCCATATACGCTCGGGAAGGTGGTTGACCTGCTGACATAGCAAAACAGGTTATTGCGTGGTTGCCCATTATTGCAACAAGTTGAATTTGATACAATACATTTTATATAGGGTGTTTTCTCTATATATTACACCTCCCCGGGCAATTAAAAGAATTTCAATTTATTTTCAAAATTTGAAATTCGTAAATAAAATACAATTACTAGAGACAAATGTTACAATACACTATTTAAACCATTTTTTTTTTTTTTTTTTTTTTTTTAATATTATCTTATTTATCTAAATATATGAAAAGAAAAATAAAAACTCAGATATAAGAGAAGGAAAATAGCGTCATATAGTGAAAGTAGGAAAGAAAATAGATAGGTATTTTAGAAAAAGGTTATTAGAAAATACATGCAATAGTATAGTAATATGGAGCCCTTATTATTATAACTTAATTTTAATTAGCTATTATACAACTTAGTTCTATTTTTATGGACTAAAATATGTTTCTTATCTTTAATTATTTTTACATTTGGTGCAACATCTTCTACCACTAAATATGGCCCCAGGAAGCAAGGGC
Source organism: Kuschelorhynchus macadamiae (assembly GCA_030620095.1). NCBI lineage: Eukaryota > Metazoa > Arthropoda > Insecta > Coleoptera > Curculionidae > Kuschelorhynchus > Kuschelorhynchus macadamiae. Next base: position 577,432 of record JAUTXW010003703.1, on the reverse strand, counting down.
TGGTAATTTTATCACCAGTTTCGTTTTTGATTAAAACTCTATCGCCCTTTTTATACTGAATGGGGTTTACTTTTAAATCAAAATTTTCTTTTCTTTTAGATTTAGAAAGTATTAAGTTATTTCTTGCATCATTTTGAGCTGTTTGTAACCTATATTTTAATTCAATGGGGTAGTTATCAAAATTATAAATAGGATCAACTTCATTATTTAAATTATTTGGTAATTGGCATTTTTTCCCAAAAACTAGTTCAAAGGGAGAGTATTTGGTTTCCGTATGTACTGCAGTATTATAAGAAAAACACCAGTACGGAAGCCATGTGCTCCATGCAGAATCATGGTTTTGAGTTTGAATTCTCAAATAAGCACCTAGAACTTTGTGAGAGGCCTCTAAACTCCCGATACTCTCGTGATGATACGCCGTAGAATGAATCTGTTTTATCCCTAACAAGTTACATGTTTCTGCCATAGTGTGAGAAATAAACTCGGTACCCCTATCTGAAGCAATTTCCTGAGGGATACCATATCTTAAGATAAAGTTATCCACCAAAGATCTTGCCACAGATACGGAATCCTTGTTTTTAAGAGGGTAGGCCTCTACATATTTTGTTATCTCACACTGAAGTGTTAAAATATAAACAAATCCATTTACGTCTACCGGATGTGGACCAACAATATCTAAATATATTTTTTGAAAAGCTGTTTCAGCTGTAGTAGTTATTACCATTGGCTCTCTAGTATAATGATTCGAATGTTTTTGTCTTTGACACATGTCACACCTTTTTACAAAATTTCGAACATCACTATCCAGACCTGGCCAAAGATAATACTTTTTAATATTATTTGTCATTCTATTTATTCCAGCGTGACCACTGGTTGGTAGTAAATGAAAATCATTAAGGATTACTCTTTTTTCGTCTTTGTCCATTACTTTTTTAATCCCTTTTACAACATTTATACGGGGGCCCCTCCAATTAGTATAATTTTTTATTTTACTACCAATAAATTTAATAAACTCTGTATTATCATTATTTTTATTAATAACTAATTCTTTAATTTCAGCCTTTTTACTTATTTCTACCAAATCTTTCACCATTTCGTCTCGCGCCAATGGTGATAAAGCTTTTTGGTCTAAGTATAGGGTAAAATGTAATGGAATATAATAAAAGTCTCCCACTTGTTGAGTGACATCTGTTGACAATTTTTTAATTTTTAAGGATGGTATTATAATTAATTCGGTACAGTTAGTGGGTTGCTTAAGAATTTCCACAATATTCGGGTGATCAAGCCAAATATTTTCAGTACTTTTCTTAATTAACTCGTCTTCCTGTCCGTCTCTACGTTTACTCTGTGCTCTGGTTAAAACTGCAATCATACCTTCATTCATATCTTTTAATTCGTTTGAGGACAAGATTATTCTCGATAAAGCATCGGCTGTAACATTATCTTTTCCTTTGATATATTCGATATAAAAGTCATATTCTTCTAGACACAAACGAAATTTTGTCAATCTGCTACCAGGGTCTTTTTGCGTAAAAAGATAAATTAATGGTTTGTGATCGGTTAAAATTTTGAAACGACGGCCATACAGATATGGTCGAAAATGCTTTACAGCCCAATAAATTGCTAAAAGTTCTTTATGTATAGTAGGGTAGTTAATTTCTGCTTTATTTAAACTACGACTAGTGAACGCCACTGGTTTATTATTTTTATTTGATAACACTGCTCCTATAGCAAAAGCAGACGCATCTGTTTGCAAAATAAATTCATTTTCATTCGAAAAATCGGGATAATCTAACACCGGATGCTTAATCAGCGAATTTTTAAGACAATTAAAAGCTTTATCACATTCGTCCGTCCACTCAAACCTAGCGTATTTTTTACATAATTTATTTAGAGGAACTGTAATTTCTGAAAAATGTGGTATAAATTTTCGATAATAATTGGCAAAAGCCACGAAGCGTTTAACTTCATCTGCCTTTTTTGGAATAGGATAATCTTTTAAAGCTTTTATTTTATCAGGGTCAGGTGATATTCCTTCAGAACTTATTATATGACCCAGATACAGAATTTCTTTTTTCAAAAAATCGCATTTAGCAGGATTTAATTTTAGGTTTACTTTTCGCAATCTAGAAAAAATATCTATTAGATTTTTATTGTGTTCATTAAGGTTTCTGCCAAATACTATAAGATCATCAAGATAAACAAAGCACTTTTCGTAATTTAAGCCCGCCATCGCTATGGTCATTAACCTTGAAAAGGCACTAGGGCTAATTTTTAACCCCATTGGTAACCTTCGCATTTGCCACTGACCGCGATCTGTAGTGAAAGCTGTGTATTTTCTGCTTTCTTCCTCTAATTCGACCTGATAATAGCCCTGGCTAAGATCTAGATGTGAAAAATAAAGTGCACCTGCTAGGGAGTCTAAAATATCGACTACACTCGCAATCGGAAATTTGATATCTAATATATATGAGTTCAAAAATCTGTAGTCCAATACTAACCTAGCTCTTCCCTCATTCGTATCGTTTTTCTTTGGTACAAGCAACAAAGGTGAAGACCACTCACTCTGCGCACTCTCAATTATTCCATCCTGACACATTTGAGAAATTTGCCTATTTATTTCCTCTTTATGTACTTGAGGTAACCTATATGGCTTTCTATAGACCGGCTGAGTATCTGGTTTAACTTGAATTGACTGTTTATATAAATTAGTAACTGTAAGCTTATCTCCTGGCATATGAAATATATTTGAGAATTTGGCACAAATTTGCTCTATAGAATCTCGTTCCTCGCGGTTTAGATGATTAAGCTTAAGAATTTTAAATAGTTCTTTAACTCGAGTAGCCGAATTTTCTTGGCTGTTAAATTGATGACACTCATAATTGCTTAAACTTTCCGCTTTTGGCGAAAAATTTCTCAAATGTACCTCTGTCTCTCTTGTATTCAAAATTTTAATTGGTACTTTACCATTTATCGGTTGTGCAATTACACCAGCCATGAACACACCCTCACATAATTCACCTTGCATAAGTACACATTCATCCTCTAACCCTGTAGGAACATACTGTATAATTTCGCACCTAGGGGGAACACTTAATATATTCTCACTATCCGCATTTAATTTTAATGTATTTATTTTATTATACTGATTTAAAATAGTTTAGGTATTTTCTTCGTAATCTAATTTAGCCTTAAAAGTTTTCAAAAAATTTTCTCCAATTATGCCATCACTTTGACATGGTAAATTATTAAAAATATAAAATTTTTGCTTAAATATCGCATTTTCTATACAAAGATCTAAATAAACATATCCCACAGATATTAAATTACCTCCTATGCCTTTAATTTCAATATTTTCTTTGTGTAACTGTATTTTTGAATTTAAACAACTTAATTTAAGGGCACTTAATGATGCACCCGTATCTACCAAAAATTTTAAGCTTTTACCATTGACACAAAAAGAAACAGCATTCGAGTAGTTTTTTGAATAGGTAAAAATATTATTAAACTGTTTATTTTTAGTATTTTTAGGCACGAAAAAATGTTGAATCTTGTATATCAGCTGAGGAGTGTTCTGAATTTCCGGTGTGCTCCGCAAAATGCATTCGGTGACCTACTGCCCGAGATCCTCTCCTATTACCGCTCGTAAATGTACGACCACCGTGATTTCTAGAAAACCGCTGATTATTAAAATTACCTTGATTAGTCGAAGCGTTTCGCCGACAATTTGAATTGTTATTTCCTCCGTTATTAAAATTCTGATAATTATTATATCAACCAGAATTTCCTGTTCTATTATTTGGTCTTCTGGAAAAATTTCTAAAATTTCCCCTTCCTCTGTGAGAAAAATTAAAAATGTGTCCTGAATTATTTTGATTACCCAGCTCTTCATCTTGAGCTGCCCTTATTGCGTCCTTTAAGAATTCAAAATTTCTGGAAGATATAATTGTGCCCAGCCTTTGATTTTTAAGTCCGCATGCAAACCTTTTTATTGCAACCTTTTCGTTAATAGGTCTTAGAATATCAAAAGCATTGGCATTTCCGTCTGCTTGCGTAATGGTTAAATTTACAAAAATATCCTCTAACTCTTTACCAAAATCCGTTATACATTTTTCACCCTGTTTAGCCGAGAACAAGCGTGCCTGAAGGGCCGTATCTGATTTTTTAGTTAAGAGATGTTTTTTCATATCTAGAATTAAATTATTTACAGAATTATAAGTCAAACCTAATCGTAATTTGGCGTTGTTAGAAATACGCGTTTTCAAAACAAATTTAATTAAAGAAGGTTGACTATCATTATCAAGCGTTGACGAATAAAAATCTAAAGCCTCTATTAATTTAGAAGTTGTAGATTCTGTATCATCCATGACCGGTAAAAGGTTTGTAGCTATTTTTATTAATATTTTTATTTCCAAACTCTAAAATTTCCTTATAAAGTTTTTTAATTTCTGTTATTATGTTATTAAAAGTCAAAATATCTTCTTTGTCTATTTCAGACTTTTCTATTTTTACGTTTAAATCAGTAATTTCCTTACCTAACTGAGAATATAAAGTTTTTGCCACTTTAACTTTTGTTTCGTCTTTCGCTATTTAATTTTACCAAATTTGTTCGAATATATTTAAATGAATGTAAAATTTCAATAAGTTTGTCTCCCATGATATTAAAAATTTAATTCACTTATTAAACTTGCTAATTGGGTCCATATTTTTGCGATTATAATTATAAAACAATAACATAATATTATAATAATTAAACTTAAATGCCTGCATTATTATTTAAATTTTCAGTTACATTAACACATAACAAATTTTCTAACTCCATTTATAATTGTCTTTACTTTTTCTTTCTTCTTTTTTTTTTTTTCTTACACGAAAAATACCGCCCTAAAAAAAAAATTTAATTTTCTTCCATCTTTAAATCATCCTTGGATTTTCGCAGCTCATTTTTATAAATTTCTCTTCTAATTGTCTGCCTTAGTTTCCTTTGAACATGTCTAATGGCCCATACTACTGCAACAATTGCCGTTGCCACAACCAAAATTATAAGCAAAATCTCTGCTAAGCTTAATCCCTTATTTTGGTCAACTATTTCACCCCTTGCATCGCCATTGGAGGCCTGATTAATTACAATCTCTTCTTTGGACTTGGCATTACCCATCTTAATAACTTCACAAAAAAATCGTCAAGTGGCAGGGTCGCCATGTAATACTTAAGGTTGAAACAAAGGGTAGCAAAATGAAACTACATGTTCACCTTAACATTACCCAAAGTATATTTTCAATCTGTTTTAAAATGCAATCTAATTGCCATATACGCTCGGGAAGGTGGTTGACCTGCTGACATAGCAAAACAGGTTATTGCGTGGTTGCCCATTATTACAACAAGTTGAATTTGATACAATACATTTTATATAGGGTGTTTTCTCTATATATTACAATCTTCATTGCTTTTCCAAGAAAGATCTAAAATTTATGTGTCATATTCTTTATTTTCTGAACAATGTATCGTCTGGTCGCACAGTGTGACGTGTTATATGAGTTAAGGACAAAATTCGATATCTCAAGAAGCACTCCACCAATTTCGATTCTGTAAACGGTGTTTGATTACTTATGGTAAGCTCTAAAGAATGTAAAAAAATAGTGAGTATACAATGAGGAAAAAAATATATTTCAATCTTACATTTTTAGGTAACTTAATTATTTATTTAATTCTTCTATGTTTGTGTTAGGGCTAATTAATTTTACTTTTCCTCATAAGTACCTAATATGTACAAAAATAAAGAACAGTTTTAACAAAAAATAAAAGAACTAACAACCGTAACATAATACAACAATTTAAATATATACAAAAATAATATAACAACAATTTAATCAGAATTTGAAGATTCGTTATCACTATCAAAATTAATGAATTCCTCTAAATCTAAATCTAAACCATGATTTAGATTTTCGTCTTTCTTCAGATACTTATTCACTTCTTCATCTGACCTTACACATTTTTTGGTGGTTATGTTTCTTTTTGATGAAATAAAAGGGTCTGAGGTAAGAAGAAGGATGTGGAGTAAGTCTTTATTGGAAGCTATCCTAGAGCACTTCCGGGTATGCGATAATCGATGCTTTCTTACCTCTTTGTGCCTAGCCTCAAGGGCATCTTCAGAAAGTTCTACGATTGGTAAAGAAAATGCTTCGATTATCTCACATCCATGAACAAGCACTTTATGGATGGTGTTGGGCATATTATACCATTTGTATAGCGTTATATACAAATTTCTAGTCTCCTCCAGCAATAATCTAAACTTATATAGATCAATTATGCCTCCACTAGCTAACACTCCTAAAATAATTGAGAACTTTTTAATTAAATTCTCATCAACCCCTGTGATTTCTGAGCTTATGTGAGGATTCTGGAAAAATTTTCTGGCAGTGTTTCCATCATTTGAAGAGCCATACCCTGGCTTTGGCTTATCCACTGTTAGAGCCATTTTGGCTTTAAATTCTGCTTGGATACGTTTTTTGTTGCCTTCTACGATGGATTTATTTTCAGGCCCTCGAACTTGCCACGATTTTATCGGAAGCCGATATCCGATATGCAAAAGGCACTCGAAAAAACGTATCCAGCAATGCAATGTGGACAAACCAAAGCGGTAATTATCCGGGTTGGAAGGACGACTACTTATGTTTAAAGTATTCATATCTTTAGGTGTGGCTCCGCAAATGATACATTTCATAGTTGAATTTGTTTCCGAAAGTATATTGGTTACACTGCCATCCATCATTGTTAACCACAAATCCGCTCTGATCTCACATTTTCGACCTTCTGTAGTTTCAATTTCGATGGGTTTTAAATTTTTAATTTTTTCATTAATATCTTTTTCAGCACTAAGCACGAGATTTGAATTTTCTTTTTGAAATAAAAACTTGATTGGCCTACAATATAGAGTTGACGAGGTCCTAAGATTTCTCAACATCTCTTTTCCTGTTTCCTCATCAACTAACCTTAGAGGTACCATTGCTATTAAAAATAAAAACTCATCCGTGCTTTCCATGTTAGTAAACTCCTGCTTGTATTGGCTATGCCCAGAACTGCCATCCATGCCCCACTTGCATATAAGTTTTAGCCGTTTTTGATTATTTACCTCAGTTAACTTCAAAATGCTTTCTATGGTTTTTTGCAAAAGCTCTTGTAGATCTACTTCTGCAGATATATCAGTTAAAATTATTTTGGAAGGTAAAACAGCATTTTTGGCTATTTTGATCTGAAAATAACTTGGAAGGCAGTTCTGGGCTTTTGCATTGATTACAGACCTAAGAAGAATATATTTTCTTATAGATATCGTCACCTGACTATTGGTTTGTTCTACCTCCAAAATTGTAAAATGTGCAGGAGAGCGTTTTAAAGTTTTGATACTGAATATTTTAATGAAATATTTGAATTTTTAGTAATTCAAGTGAAGGATTTATGGTAACAAGGTGTGAGGATTACACCTATTAGGTTTTTTTTGGTTTAAACTCCAGGAATTTTAAAAAAATCGACAAAAAACCAAACGGAGATAGGACAAAGTCTTTGATATTATGATTTTTTTCTTGGAGATAGCGCAAAAAGCTTACTAGAAGGGGATATAGAATAAAACAATATTCGATTAGATAACATTTATTGCAAATATCCAAGATAAACATTAACACAAAAATACATTGCTAAAAGGTAAAATTTTGACAAAAAAAGTGTCAAATTAAAAAAAAAATGCTAAAACTAATAATAATCAGTCATGCTGATAAAATACAACCAAAAAACATCAATTTTCCTCTATTTTGTAAATTTCATATTTCAGATTTTTTAAATTATTTTATGTAATTTAAAACACTGCAAGTAATAAAAATGAAAGTTTAACAAAAAATAAAAGCCAGATTTAAAACAGCGTAGTATAATATAGTTACCTAATCTGTAAAAAAAAACTAAAACTAGGTATATATTTTTCAGACCACTACAAACAAAAACAACAATAACAAGTTTAACAAAAAATCGAGCAAAAAATATAAGTTACTAGCCTGTCTTTTTAAGTTTTCTATTTATTTTTTTTTATTTGGTTTGTAAACATAGTTTTTCAAAACAGTTTCTTTGTAAAACTTTCTGTCATCTTCTTCCATAGTATTTAACATGGAATACAATGAACTCTTTTTTTCTTCTGATAACGAACTTGTTACTTTCATCAGTGGAGCTAATGGAAATTTGTTTAAAGTATTTTTTGATTTATTTTTATTAGTAGCTCGCAATAACTTTTTTTCATTACCCTTCAGGTTGCAAATAATGAGTTCATCTTCAAAAGAATTCCTATACCGAATGTTAAATATATCAGACTTTTCATAAATAATATGTTTAATTTTTGTATAAGGAACAAGGTTATACGTAAGATTAAAAGACTTAGGAGAATAGTTGTTATAACTTGAATTTGTCATTTGCAGAATTTTAAAATTTAGCTTACCTTGGGGTAATTTTAACAATACCCTCATAAGTGAAAGCGGACTGTGAATGTCTACGAACCTAATATGTTTTTCAATTACGCTATGCGCACAGTCTAGTTCTTGAAGAGAGCTGTGTCCCGGCTCACAAAATTTTTGTTCTATTAGGTTCACATTAAGACATTCAGGTGAAGAAAGAAAATTTTGCAAAGCAAATGACATTATGCAATTTTTATTTTGCGGGACACAGCTGTCCGACCACAATATAATTTTCGTCAAACCCAAAATATTTTTAACAATTTCAGTTAAAATTCTGACTAGGGCATTAGCAAGGTCAATCCCACCACGACCGGTCATACCCTCATTCCACAAGCAACAATAAACAGTTTTATTAATATTGCAATATGCTGTCAAGTTGTAGCAATTAAGTTTTTGTTTATAAAAGTGAGATGACACATTTGACTTAGGCAGGGAAAAGACATTTTGGAGGTCAAAAGAAACAACTGCAATTGTTTTGTCACCAATTTTTCGGTCATTATCTTTTTCGCTTTTAGCGGCGATTTTATTTTTTTCGTGAATTTGATAAGAGATGCGAGCTTCTTCGGAAGGGTTTAATTGAAGTCTGAATTCGGTGCACTTATCGCAAACATCTTTTTTTGGCCTATGAAAGGCAATATTAAATTCATGGTTAAAAATTCTTGAATAAATTACATATTTAACAGGATTGTCTACTTTCAACCGATAAAGAGAATATATTTTAGATAAATTCAAGTTAGTTTCTATATATAATTTTTGAGAATTAGCCCTGCAATAATGAGAGGCCACCAACGGAAACGACTTAATATGGGTTCTTACTTCATCTTTTTGCGATTCGGAAATAACCTTTTTTTGGTTTTTGCCCTTAAGAGGCGATCTTGGAACTCCAGTTTCAGCATTATAAAATTTAGAAAAAAAATAATAAATTCTTTGGGAACTTATATCAAGCGTTCCCAGGAAAAAGTCTTTACAGACGCGTACTTTCTCAGAGCCATTATTCTCAAAATAATATTCAAAAGAAAATACTTTTCGATTAGTTTCCCCGCGAACCCGTGCTTTTTGCTTTCGAATAACAAATTTGCTGTAAAAATGCGTTTTCTTGGTGTCAGAAAGTGACCAAAAGGCATCATGAATTTCTTGCCGATTTACAATACTAAACTTAGTAGCGCAGTTAAATTTACAACTTGAACGTTTACAACCATTCTTCACCTGTCTCTGTTCATGTACTTTTCCCTTATTATCCGTATATTCTTCTCCATTTTCCCGTTTTCTTTTCCTAACATTCATTACCCACTTGCTGGAATCACGTAACCTTTTCCTAGTAAGTTTTTTTTTAGAAGGGTTTCTTGTATTATTATTATTTGTGTCTTGGACTTGCTCCCCTTCCAAAATGGTACCACCTAGCAAATAATAGAATAAATAGCCAGCAACCACCATGAAAAAAAAGTTAAGGAAATAAACAAGTAAACATAAAAACAACTACGGGAAATCACAATATTTTGTTTCAATATTTAAGGGTACCTTGAATGGGTTCGTGAATATTATTTCCGTGGATAATAACTCCATCCTCAAGTTCAATATCCAATGACGCAATGTCAACTTCTCTAAATAAATCCCTTTTTACTCGTTCTCGCTCGATGCAAAGTTTTTGAGATCTTGTGGTAGCGGTACTAACAGAGGAACTAGGTTCCCCTGAGGAAAATATCATATTCATCATCCTAAAAATTAAAATTTATACCTACAAAACAGGCTCCTAAATAATTGAGGCGTTCCATAGCAAAACTCGCCTTATCCCTTTAAGCACATTTAGAGAAAATCAGAAAAAAATGTTTATGTTTACATCACTGACAATATGTTAACTGTTATTTTTATATACATTTATAAGACACTAAAGATCTATTGTGTCATGCTACTTTAAATCATATTTTGATCAGGTATTTTATATTTTTATTTTAATTATGGATAAGGCGAATTTTGAAGTGTCTCTGTGGATAAGGCGAGTTTTGCAATGCAAAAAAAAATTCTCGTAATGTATAAATTTTGTGATTAAGACTCGGTGCAAAAAAAACTACAATTTTTAATTGTCAAATGAACAAAATGTAAACCAAAATTATTTAAAACTAAACTCTGGGTTCTTCAGTTTCATTAATAGTATCTTGGCAAAAGTCGGCAGGGTCTTCAGAATCATCATTTTGAAGTTCGTCTTCAGCAACAACATCAATATTCAAAACGTTTTTGTAGAACGATAGCTCCTCCCTGTTGGCCCATTCTTCACCAAAATGTTTTGTTAATAGCTTCTTTACATCCAGTAATTTTTCTGGCTTTACCGGTATTCCTTTTTGTATAACCGTAGGGCAAAAATTGGAAAGGTTCTTCCCTTTTTTTAATATTGATTTTGAAGCACCGGTATCAGAATGATAAAATATTTCACCTCTTACCAAAATATTATTTGCTGAATTTTTGGTAATAATAAACCTTTTTGCCTCGGAGAACTTAAAGTGCCAAGATGATACGTTTTTAAAATATTTTCCAGCCTCCGATTTAAAATCTAGTACTCTGCACTCGTGTCCTAAACTTTTAACTGTACCATGTTGTTTAAAAATACCTACGTATCTTCTTGGATTCACAATGGTCGCTTCTTTTTTGAGGATTTTCTCTATCCTCCCAAAAACTCGATCGGGGGGCAAAAAAGAATGTCCGGGAACGGGAAAGATCAGTTCTATTTGCTTCACGTGTCTAGGTGCAATGTTTTTCAAAAAGTGGCAACACATTGCAATCATAGTGGTGTTTCTATTTTGTCCTCCGCATCCGTCGGCACAAAACCTTATTGTAGAGTAACCTGTTAAGTCAGTTTCGCTTAAACAGTCAAAAACAGCTGAGCAGATTTGGTTGGATCCTTTGCTAAATTCGTTTTCCATCCAAGTGAAAATAAAAACATTTTCTGTAGTTAACTTTGTTTTGGAAGACCCTTTTACTACGGTAAAATTATACGTATAGAGTTGGCGACTGTAGTAAGCCAACTGATCTGGTATTTTGGGGTTTACCAAGTTCTTCTGACAGTCGAAAGAAAAAGTAAGAAGTTCTGGTTTCTGTTCTTTAAGCTTAGAAAAAAATGCGTTGGATCTCAGTTTGTGGACTCGCTTTTCTGTTATCAGTTTTCTTTTATTTTCTTGAACTTTTTCAATTTTGATTTTTTCTGATAGCTCTATACATTTTGAGCATGCATCAGTTGCCGGAGTGCCGAAACCTATATTAAAACAACGAAGAAAAATCTCCCTAAAAAAAGTTTTCTTCACTTTTAACTGGTCTACAACAGATTCGTTATACATTTTAAAAATTTTCGCAATGTTTAATTCGCTCGGTAAATATTGTCTTGCAATATTTTTGCTTCTGCAATAATGGCTTTCAACTCCTCTTAAATTTTGTATAAATTCTTTTACACTGCGTCTACGATTCCCATATTTAGCTGACTGTCTGTCCCCTCCTCTATTTTCTTTAGGCAACTGTCCAGTTAAGAGATGATCCCTAGCAATCTTTTTTAGTCTATCTTTTGAAACATCTAATATATCTATAAAGGCTGTCTTACAAACTTGTAATTGAAAATCCCGTGTATCAGATAGCTTGACAAAGTATTGTGTAGCCACACCTTTTCTGCTACTTTTATCCTTAACACTTCTGCTTCTTATGGGCTTTCTTACTGACATAAACTTAAGTAAAAATGCATCTTGTGAAGTTTTAGTTTGATTAGAATAAAAATTTGCATGAAATGCACGAATATCTCGCATAGATAAATTTTGGCAACGGTACGTCTTACCGTTATGTCCACATACTGGAAATCTAGGAAGTCTTTTGGCAGAATATCTGAAATAGAAAGTTTATAGTTACCTAAACTCCACAGCGTTTTAGACACCATAACATACCTTGCTTTTTTTTCTGTTTCTCTTTTCCATTTCTTAGGCTCGCTTGGATTTTTTCTTGCCTTTTTTGGTTCTGCAAGCACAACACTTATGTCCATTTTAGCACCTTAGTCAAAATCAATCAAGTTTTTTTAAATAACACCTAATTATTAATAATTATTACGACACAGATTTGTTAACACGTGAAACTACTATTCTAGACTAAATCAGTAATGAATAAACACAAAATGGCGTAGGAACAGCGGCTATAATCAGATGATTCCAAATCGAGCATTTCTATTGGTTAATCGGATAAGGCGGGTTTTGAAATGACGTTGTAACTGGATAAGGCGAGTTTTGCTTTGATTGTCGATATTGACCAAATAATTTATGAAGGATATGGCTAATTTTGTTCCGTTTTGCGAATTAGAACACATAGGTATTAGAACGAACAATCATTTAATGCAGCAAGCTCGATTTTTACAAAAAGTGGATAAGGCGAGTTTTGCTATGGAACGCCTCAATTATATTATAAACTATATTTTTTTAAATTAAAAATAAAAACAAAAAATGTAATGAAAATCACTTCATTCTTTCAGTATTTTATAATATAAAACAGATTTACAGATTGAGGTTATGGTTATTTTTTTAATTTAAGCCCATTTTTCATTTGATTATCCTAAATATTAGTTTTAGACAAATGGTTTACTTACCTTAGAGTATTTGGAGTAAGTTCAGGTGCAGGTGAACTCAAATCACTCATTTTAGTATAATTAAATTACAACTTTTCGTTAGGATAAAAACCCGCAATACTTACTAACTTTTCGATCATATAAAGTAATGAAATTATGAAGGGGTCCAAGACGAAAATTTAATTTGAATACTCAATTGGCCAGAAAGGAGATAGAACAAAATATGCCCTTCTGCATCCTTAACTCTCATTGGCTCTAATGGAGATAGAACAAAAGTGTACCCATTGATTTATTAACCAATTAGGAGATAGCGCAAATACAAAATTATTTTCAACATAGCACAAACCAATATTCTCTTTAGGAATTCTTTTTTATTCTATGTAGAACAAAAATTTAGTAATGGTAGATAGAACAAACCAATAATCATAACTAACGTAAGTAAATAGGAGATAGACTAATTTATTTCGGCAAATAACAGCAATACAAATAAATTCGAGTGGAGATAGAACAAACAAGTCCTACTTTATACGAAACCGTCAAAATGTCAATTTATGAAAAAATTGGAGGTAGAACAAACCAATAGTCAGGTGACGATATATCTAAGTCTATCATAAGCGCTAAAGCTTCAATCGCACTAAAACTGTTGGTTACTGGACCACGGACAGTTTCTGACATAGCTTCTGCAGCTAATCGTAGCTCCTCTGGAGTTCTGTCGGCTAACTCTGCCATACGCTTTCTTTTTGTTTTAGACGATGCTTCCTCAAATGGAACTCGGGGTCTTCCTACTTTACGGCTGCTGGTAGATTTAAGTTGAACACTATGCGGAGATAGTGGTTCTTGTTGATTAATGCAATTATGCACATATATGACCTGTTCTAGCCAACCCATCTCGCCTTTCAAAAGTTGGTTACGGGAGCAACCTACTTTCTGCCATTTTATCGCCATTTTTAAACCAAAAAACTTACTGCATTTAAGAATTTGATCTTGCAACTGTTTGGAAGGTTCATCTACATTAATGAGGTCCAGTATTTTTTCATATACAAGTTGCTTTCGATTTCCTTTTGGACTTCTCAGCCAAACATCTATCAGGTCGATATTTTTTATTATAACACCTCTGTCTAAAAAAAAAACATAACTCTGTTAATGGTAACCCATGGTGATTAAAACTTTTTCTAGGAAAACACTATTAGTTTATGAACAATTGATAAAAAAATATTGAAGGTGATCATAAGTGATTTTTTTAAAACTCTAGTCAAATTCCAAAATGTCGAAATTTACAAAAAATTTTAACTGGAAACTTTAAACCATTATAAATTCTTAATTAAACTTCGTACAAAATGTAAATTATTCAGCATTATGAAGTACTTACCCTCACAAATAGAATCCATTTTAATATTTTAAAAAAACCAAAATACTTAATTATATACACAATAAATTTCACACACGTAATTAATTGCTTTTATAACCTTAAATTTTGACGAGTCTTGACAGGTCAAAGTTGCTAAGCGCCGATAAACAAAAGCATGGCCTACTGCGATTTGATACTATACTTACGTAATACAGTGACCAATATCTTATCTAAATATGTAAAAAAAAAAATGTTAGAATTGTATAGTTCAAAATTTCGTTTATTTTTAATTGTGTCCATGGCATGCTACACTGTGGGTCGTCTAGATCTAGATTTAAATTTTGAAGCATTTCGGAACAATTTGATTTCCATTTTCGTAACTCAAAACCGCGTTTTAAAAGGATTTCTGACAGTGTTTGAATAATGTCTTCTTCTTCCTCTAGTGAAACTACAGACGTCAAAAGATCGTCACCGTAGATGTCCCTTTTAATAATTTCTGAAATATTTGCCGATGAAGCAACACTTTAATTGTCAGCTGAGCTGCATTTTTCTAAAAAAAATCTACCTAATGATACAACGGAATAAAAGCGATTATCGAATTCCTCACGTTCCGGTATTTGTGTCCCAATATCATCCACAGAATATTCAATGTCGGACTGAACATCATCAAAACTTGATATTAATTTTTCGGCATCTTGTAGCCGTTGTTCTAATTTAATGAGTTATTTGCGTTCTACTGTGTCAACTGTTCGCAAGTTGTTCACAAACTTTTCAAATAGCGTTATTTTTGCCTTAATTGAACCACGCTTTTTTGTTAATGCTTGAATTTGCTCATCCATGATACTTGTATATAAAAATTTAGCAATCTCAAAGATACTTAATAATAAATGAACGTGTACCTACCTGAAATATCACTTAAATTCAAAAACATACCACAATGGCATATAACAATATCAAATGCATCTACAGAATCATAAACTACAGAAAAACACAAATATTTTATTAAAATAAAACAAATAAAATCTCTTAGGTACAATATTACACGTTTAAATACGTAACCTCCGTCTGATGCAACGAGGTGATACACTGTAGGAAAGCGTGAGAAGGATAGTGGAATGACTAGAACTTACCGCACAAAATGGCTGCTGAATTTCGGCTATCTGCTTGCTGTCACAAACGCCTCGTTTGATCGTATAATCCGGCTCGAAGGACCATGTATTGAGCTGAATGGACTGTAACTGGTAGTAAAACTGCACTGAATTCTGTCAACTCTTTCGACGCTTCTCCTATGGCCCTCGTTTTTCTTCCAACGTCGTCCCGTCTCGCTTGTTGGCTACGTCAAAAACGACAGAGCCGGACTGAACACCACCAAAGTTTTCATAGTCATAGAATTTTTCAACAAACAAACCATTCAGTTTTTGATCTAATAGCTATCTCACCAAACACCAAATTTTCCACAATTTTTTAATCACAAAATACCTGCTTTAGCTTGATTGCCTGAAAGACTCAGTGGTAAAGCCAGGATTTTCATCTAACGATCGATACCAAGATGAGATGACATGTGGGTGAGGACGACAATTCTTAAATTGGCTCCGAACCTAAGAGTAGGCTTTTGCTGAATAAAAATGTAGAGTCCTTGCAAAATCTTCTTAGTTCTGGAAAATACTCGCGTGTTGTCTTTGCTGCCTTAACAATATCTGTTTGGTGGTATCCGAACAATTACTTAGTGTAGTTAGATTCCCTTATTGTACCTGTTAAACTGGCAACTTTGTTTTGTTTTCTTTTTTACCTTTTGTAAATATTCATCATTTCACAGTGTAAATATTTATATTTTCGTTTTACTGTTTCCAATTCCTTGTGTAATTTCTGACGAGAGGCCAAATTCTGATAAAAGCTCCGATAAAAAAAATAACGGAGAATATCAATTTTTGACAGTTGACAGCTCGGTTCACACAAAAATCTGATATTTCGCAATAAAGTTCAAACTAGTGCCATTCGATAGAGTTTTGAAAACTCTAATTTCATCCGTTTAGATTTGACAGCTCTTCAAATTGTCATTATCTTGAAATGAATTGAACATACATTAGAGTTTCAGATACACAAAATTCATAGTTTTCCGACTAGAATCCAAAAATGTAATAATATATAGGGTTTATGATCAAAAATACGCATACATAAATTAATAACGGAGCTACAAAAGAAGGATGCTCAGACGAAGGACTCTGATAATACCTATTTAATTGAATATAACTAATGCTGTTTTGAGAGAATTGGGCAATAAATTAATTTCTTAACACTATATTAAAATTATGTAAGCGAAGATAAGGATTTTTTTTAAATAACCAGTATCCGAATCGCTGGATTGGCCATGGATGTTCTCAGTCTTGTCCAGCAAAATCTCCAGACTTCAACATTTTCGATTATTACTTCTGGGGACATATAAATTGCAACAAAGTATATGACAAAAAAAAATTACCAGGGAGCACCTGTTACATCATCTTTTCCTATCTGTAACTCATTGTTGGTAACCGTAGGATTTTCTATTATACCATTGAGTGCTTCTGACTTATTACTTCTTGTGTATGATTCCTCAGAATATTAAAATATATACAGCCTATTAGACAAAAAAAACCTTTTTACTATATTTGTTGATGGTTATTAGATATTGTTCTATTAAATAAAATTTTTAACTACAATGACTATATAATTTCATGATAAAACCATGGAATTAGTTTATTTTAAATAACTAATTAAATTAACAAATAGATATTTATTTAATTATTATTATAATATTTCGTTATTTTACTCAAAGAACTTTATTACTCCAAGTATAAACGTGCACAAATATGCTTTATTTTTGTTTCTTATCTAAATGTTTTATATTCAGATTAAGCCGGCCTTAGTATACAAAAGTAACCTGCTTTAGCAGTGTTGTATTAATATCCATGCAAACCGATTCATGTAAACGGTAAGATTACTAATAGCATGCTTGGTAAATAATATATAAAATTGTACTTTAAGCTATGCATATGCATATTTCCTTTTCCCCTTTGTATCAAGTTATATGACTGACACGGCCAATTGTACTTTTAAGTTATGTGACTGAGGGGTCTAATGATAACTACAACACATGTGTGATGTATGCTGAACAAAAATCAGAAAGAAAATGTACTTACTTGACGACGACGTTGAGGAGTAGCATTTACTTATTTTTTTTCTTTAATTTCTTGAGTTTATGCAATAATTCTTGTTTATTTTTTCTTTTATCCACGATTCGTCTAAGTACACACACATTTTCACAATCACGAATGCTTTTATCTCGAAACGATGGTGAAACGTTAAGAATTGAACTGACTACGTCGGGATGACACACACAAGCACTGACGGGAGGCTGCTATCAGGGTTGTCAAATAAATTCAAATTTAAACTTATCGTCGCAAAACGCAGAGCGATGAAAACTACGTGTTGGTATGTAATCTTGAGTAGATTCTGAAATATAATAATTTAAAAAGAATATTTAAAAGAAATGCTATACAGGGAATTGTTTATGTAAAAATAAATTACAATAATTTTTTCAGACCTGGAAACTTTTCTGTTATTTGCTTGTTTTTCAGATGGAACACTTTATATTTGTTTGCAAATTTTGAATTATTTTAATACCGTAAGGTCAACCTTGTGTCAAACGCAACCTTTGTATATCATGGATGTCTAGGTATTATGGATCCATTTGCCGATTTTTTTAAAAACTGCATATTGTTGTGTGGAACTTAATTACATGTAAAAATTTTTTTTTTGGCTAAGCTAATGAGCCATTCTCTTTCCAAAAAAAAAACTGAGTTTATCCAAAAATTGTTTAATTGATATCTAAATGTATATAAAATATAGGGTAGGATCGCTCAAGAGTACGCACTTAACCAATTTTCTTAAAAAAACTCTTTGACATGTTTTAAACGTAAACTGTATTCGAAATGTCTTAACTTATATTCTATTCTAAACTTATACGAAAAATTAAGCGCTAAATTTTATCATTTAGCATAAATATAAAAAACTAAACAAAAACAACAAAATGCGTACTCTTGGGTTATTGGTTCCTTAAGAGTACTCAGTTTTACCCCAAAGAGGACGCATGTAAACTAAAGAGTACGCGAAAGAAGATATCTCTTAATTAGAGCTATTAATACATTTCTTTTTTAAGTTACATAAGTCACAAGAAAATAAACTACTTCCTAAGTAATTTGAGCCGTGATTATTCCACCAACTTTCACACAAATGACATAATCCAATCTGATGTACAATAGTGTTCAGAACATCCGGGACAAATCGTTTCGCCTTTTTCGTTGCCAAGTTTTCCTTTCTTCTTCATTATTACTGGGTGACGATTTTCCCCAGAATCACTGAAAACTTTTTTTCCCCCCCTTCTTCCTTGCGTCTTCTTTCAGTCTTTCCTTAGGGTCTTCTAACAACATTTTTTTGTAAGGAGTAGATGACAAAATTTCGGACTTCTTAGATTTGATTCTTCTTATTTGTTCATGGGTAGATTTTGGTAATGGCAAGATCATTTTAGGTGTGATAGAGCTATTTAAACCTGGTTCACTTAGTGCTTTATAAGCAGCCTTAGAACTAGTTGCACTTTTAGTAAAGCTTGGACTTTGTGGACTTGGTGTTCTAGTTTGTTTTCTTCAACCAATTTTTGCTTTTGTGTAATCATACTATTCCGTATTTCTGCAAGAGTGTAATTATCGTCGTCAGATGAATTACCATCGATAGGTAATTCGATTCTTTGCATTTCAGGTTGAGTTTCTTGGAGCAGCTCTGGTTGCAGTCTATCTGTCACCTCAGATGGAGCAAAATCTAATTTACTAAAAATGTCTGGGTTATATGGAAACAACCCAGTGCAAGCAAATGATTTATCGCATATTTGCATGGTGGCGATTTTTGAATAGGCAGAATGAAAAAGAGCCCCCATTTCTTTTAATGTAATAGCACGTATATGGTTGCTGACCATCTATTTGTCGCATTCCTTTGAAAACGCCGTTTTCAAAGGAAAAAAAATCACCTATCCAAGGGCTAAATATTATGGCTACCATGGGGCGGTATATAAAATGATTTCTGGCGGATAAAATGGCATCCAATGAATAATGAGATACGTGATTGACCATCATTAAAGCCACTGGATCTGTCTGTGAAGGTTTTACGAAATCGCTAAAATGTCACAATCAAATTAGAAACAAATCAGTATTCATATAGCCTGAATCTCATATCATTTTTAGTGTCCCAGGAGGTGCTCCAAAAAAAGTTCATCCTTCATTCTCTTCCTTGCAAAAATAAGACCTGGTAAAACCCAAATATGTACCACCGCCGCTCATGCAGTATACAGCTGTAACTAACTGACCTCGTTCACCTGACACTTTTGACACAATGTTCTTGCCCTTTGAAGCATACACTTTAGGGAGCTGGTTTGGGACGGTGGATAGGCCTGTCTCATCCATATTAAAGATTCTGTGCTAATTTCAATTTTTCATACACTATTTTCAAATTTTCGAAAAATCGTCGGCATTGAACTTTATGGAAACCGATCACGCGACCTAAGCGACATTTTTCAGGAGCTCTAAGGGATAAATTATTCCTTGCTACAAAATCTTGTGCCCAGTGCTTTCCCGCCATTTTCTTTTCTGTATTGAAAATGCCAAGGACCTAGCGTCTTTCATACGCAATCCATAAAACCTGAGATCTAGATCTCTGTACAGTGATTTTTAGCAAGTTGTCGCCTTCTTAGCCTGGCATAAACATATTCTAAGAAATATAACGCTTACTATAATCTTAACTTATTAATTCAAAATCCTGTAGCCGTAGGTGGTTCGTTGATTGCTGACATGCGGTCATTTTAATAGTTATGGTCTCCATGGCAGATGGAACTAAGGTTGATTTCATTTCCCACGAATTGACCCGGCTCTGAATCTGGAAATTCAAATTAATCAATGAAATAGGAGACTGAAGGTCTCTCTTTGGTTTTCTGATATCTAATGTACTGTTAGCATAGAAAGTTCGCAGAGAACTGCGCTGTAGGCAAGCTGATTCGAGCAACGTACTGTCTCTACTTTTATCTTCATTACTAAAATTAATTTTTGTCATAGTAAAAATAGAACTAATTGGTAAATTATCCATTGGATAAGGTCTTGTACGAGTTACCTCTGTGTTGGAGTCTTTGCGGCAAGCTTGATAAGCTTGCCGAACAACCTCCACGCACCCGAGGAACTAGGGAGGGTTTGTTTCCCTCGTCAAATGAAAGTGTGAGCCTTGGCTCAGAAATAGGGAAGGGGTTGCTGGGCTTTGAATTATCTGACATACCTTTCGTGGAAACTATTCCAGAAGGTAAAATAGCCACGATATGCAATTTGAAATTTTTTAAATCAAGGTCTAAATAAATTAGACAAAATCTTTAAATACCAACGGGAGTCAGTCACACGGTTAAATCGGTCAATCTTTCACTAAACGCTACCGGGTGGATGTCCTAACCCTTAAGCCTAGTTACAAATGTTTCAAAAAATCTTAATGATTTTATTTATTTATGAACACCGTTACTAAGATATTTCACTAAGGACATCAAGTCGTTTGAAAGTTCAAGAAAATCACTATGTTTGATACAGTCACTTTATAGTGTTTGTAAGAGAATAAACTATAACAACGGTATAGAGTAAGCCAAAAAAGATTTTTGTTTGACAATAGAGTACTTTGTAATAGGAACATTACCGAAAAGCCATGTTTTTGGGGCATAATTTTCCCTGCAGAAAAGATAGACTGAAAGGGTTTTTTGTGCCTTTTTTCGCCATGACTTTTCGGACCCTTAATGTGGATAAGTTAGTATAGGCATATATATTAAATTATATACATAATCTTAGGACTAAGAATTGAAGGGAATATCGTTTTAATCGATTTAATCATTTTTTATTATCATGGGTGACACCTCGTGTCTCTAAGACGAAGTTCTGAACTTAAAGTTTAGAGTAGGGACTTAAGCTTCACCATTCACACCTTTATTCGTTTCGTCTTGACTAATAAAATCAAAGAGGGGATTGGTCTAAGGGGTGGATCTAGTAATAGCTGAGCTAACTTTGTATTTTACGGGAAGACTAAAAGTCAGTCTGTGTCAGAGTTTTGATTCTTATAGTTGATCTTAAATTCTTATTTTGTGGTGGTTTATGGGACTTTACATATACAGTGGGTTATTAAAGTTTAAGGATTTTTAAAGATATTTAATTTTTTATTCTATATTTTATCTGGGGAGTAACTTGTAGTATTTCTACATATACTAGTCAGTGTGGACATATTATAGTCGGTAAGCCACGGAATAAGTTTAATACTAACATTACAATTTTGCTTTTAAGAACAGAGTGTAGGTAGTTTAGTTCGTATACTGTGTGTTATACTTATGTTGCATTTGTCTTTTTTTTTCTGGGTATGTTACAACAAAGAAAGAAATAAAAAGAGGTTTTCAACCACAGGCTGCTCTCTAGTCTGTGGTTGAAATTTAAACATTATCACGTATGAAAGGAAAATGTCAGGTCGTTTAGTTCTATAGAGGTCATAGGTCACGACAATATAAAAAATAGGTCTACTGAAAGAATCTAATGCAAAAGGTACATAGGTATTAAAAAAATGGTACGGTTAAACTAGAGAAATAACGCGTCGCTCTAGAGTAAAAGAATTGTAAAATCGAACGCAAGAAAGATGCAAGCATTAGTTCCCCCCGGTATCTCCGTTAAGTAATTTTTCTATGTTGTGTACAAAAGATCTCCGTATAGATAAGAAAAATAGGTTCAAACTTTACAGGAAGGTGTAATGAAACGTGAATAGATTGACATCAAAACGATGGAAAAATATGGATTTAGGTCATATTGAAAGTTGTAATCAGATATTATCGGGCCACATACGACTTGAAAATTTGTTTTTTTTTTAAATAACCAAGTTTCATACCTTATAAAAATAACATTAGTAAAACTTATTCTTTATTAAGGTTAAAAAAAAACTATTAACTTGAAAGTACGACTCTTAAAAAGAAATTTAATCAGATAAAAATTATTCGAATTAATGTATTATAACAGTTTTTTTTTAAGTTTTTGTTTTTTTTAATATACCCAATAAATAATAAATTTTAATTTGAATAATTTAGATATCATTAAATCTATTTCTATAAATAGCCTTTTGGACTTTTCTACTCACAATTTGCATGGAAAGTTTGGATATTTTGTTCGTTGTTTTTTTTTAAGTACTATGGATTAAAAAAAAAGAGTCGTTTGTAAATAAGAATCATTATTTTAAAAATAACATTTATTAGTTCTTGGTTCTAGTTTTTTTTTTATTCTCTGTTTAAATCAATGGTCAAAGAAAATACGTAACGTAATCAAGTCTGGCCTAGATAATTTAAACATCGTTAGTAAAATTGGAGGTACTAATAAAGGTAATAATTAATGGGATACTATCATAAAGCTTACTTCAGTGTTTAATCAGGTGGTACAGTAATATTTTGGCAATGGAATAAGAAAATTAATGTTATTATATTTTTTTTCGGTAGCTTTTTGTTGCTGAATAAATCTGTGTTACGACATGTGTACGAAAGTTTTTTTTTGATGATTAAAGTAAGGGCAAAACAGTAAGTGGAAGTTAATGACGTTCGTATTTTGTGGGGTTGATTCCTATTTAAATCCATAAAAATATTTCATTTATGTTAACTGTTTTTACGGATTCTGACAGAAACTGGTTATACCTACATTAACGATCTCTTATCTGAAGCTATACTTTGTTGTTGAGAGTACACAGATTTAATTTTAAAATAATTTTAAAGGATAATTATTGCATAATTATGAAAGTGTTCAATATTTTATTGACAAACAGAGGATCAAGATAAAAGAATACCCTGTATAAAACTATCAAAATTTTAATTTTTTTAAATATAACTAAGCCAATATAACTTAAATTTTTAGGATTACTATAAACAAACAATAAGTTTTTATTATACGTACCACGTCAGTATAAATGAAACCAAATAAGCTTGGATTTTATTTAGGGAAAGCAGGGTTTTAGTACCTTGGAAGATGATAGTTTAGCCGAAAACACTTGTTACTTTGTTACAGATGTTAATTATTATTTGACGGGACATAAATAGTTTTAACGGAAAGAGCGTACGAATAAAAAAAAGTTTTTAGAAAGAATTATTTTAGGGATGTAATTGTGAATGACCTAATTGTTTTATAAGTTTTAAGAGTATAGATATTTATAGTTTTATTTTGAGTTCCGTATTTACATCAGTTAAAATGTTAAAACCAAACGAACGGATTTCGTAAATTAGGATTGAAGGATTTATAAACTAGAAAAAAAATTAAAATTAATACGGAGTTGGGAAAAACGGAGATACGTGTTCAATAAGAGAATTAAGAAAGAAATTTGTTAAAATATTAAGAAAAAACTTGCTGAAATTAATTTGAAAGAAACTTCACGATATTTAGAAAAGATAATATGCTTCCGGGAAAAAGAAGTCGATAGACAGAGTCAAATTAAGCGCTATGTTCGGAAATATTTTATTTTATTTTCTTTTAGGGGTTGGATATGTACTTTCTTTTGTTTTTGTTTTGAACAATAGTAATGTTTTGATGTTTTAAGCTGCGTCCACATCTGTATCATTTGTCCGTAGCGTATCGCCGTTGCGTGGCTGCAACGCGTATCTAACGACGTATCGTATAGTTTGGACGCCACTAATTTCTCTGTGTCCGTATCAGTATCATCCTTTGAAAACACCGCCGAGCATCGTACCGACCTCCGTATCGCTGGCGTTGTCGCGCCATTTCTGTACGAAGTTTCGAGCAATCATGTCGTCGTCAGCGGAAGTTTATGAGTTGGTGGCTATTTCATGTGCCTGTTTCATCGTAATTCAAAACATTTTATCTAAAAAAAAAACTGAATCGACGACGGTGGTGGACGACACAACTGTTCAGAAAGAGAATGACACACGGTGGAAATGCGCTGATGAGAGATCTAAAATTTCAAGAGACAAGTGGAAAATACAAAAATTTCACTCGTATGTCCCCTAGTGATTTCGAATACCTGATAAATTTAATCGGCCCAAAAATAAAAAAGGCTGACACCAAGTTCAGAACATCAATTTCAGTGCAAGAACGATTAAGTATTACTCTGAGGTTTTTGGCAACAGGTGATTCATATTCCAGTTTGCAATACCTATTTAGAGTGTCTAAACAAGCAATAAGTTATATAATTCCCGAAACATGTCAAGCTATCCTTGATGGATTAAAAGGACTAATAAAGGTAAGGTATTTCTTTAGTAATACATAATCATTATATAATATACAAATAATAATAATATAAAATCAGTAATTTGGGTAATTCAACAAATCTCGTAAGGAATCTTCAGTTTCTTCTGGTAGTGAATTTGGAGACTGAACTTCCGCCTGTGGAGATTGAATTCCCGCATGTGGAGGTATGTCCGCCTGTGGAGATAGAATTCCCGCCTGTGTAGATGGAGCTCCCGCCTGTGTAGATGGAGTTCCACTCACGATAGTCCCCGTCATCTGGTGTGGAGGATATATGTGCGTTTGGGAAGAATAACCCCGTGTAGGTGGATTATGTTCGAACTCTCCATTGTCAGCTAATACAATAGATTATTAATCTGATGTTGCAGTGCGTTTCTAGTTTGTTGAGAGTAGGATCTAAACTTGCTGGCCAGATAGTTCGCGTATATCTGACTCTCGTCCATAACAGCGGAAACAGGAGGTGTGGAAGAGGCTGTTGCTGCAACTTGGGCTGCTGCAGCTGATGACTTCAAAAGATCGAATGCTGACTTTAGCACCATACTGTCGTTTGTTTGTTCCACATTTTGCCTTTTCTTTTTCCGTATTACTGTAGGTGTAAAAGTCGACGTTGAGGGCTCTGATTTGTTACGTACGGTGTTGCTCACGGATTCTACATCCTCAGTGGATATTTGTTGTGTTTGTTCAGTTTCTGATGATTCTTCATTGTGCAAATCTAAATTTTCTTGACTTTCAGCACTGGCTACGTCTTCCTGTAAAACAGAAATAACTGGTTAAAAACGCTAAAATGCTGACAGACAGACGAACGGACATTCCGAAACTATAAGAATTTTCTTTATTACTATGAAAACGAAACCGTATATAATTTGTTTTATTTTCAGATACCGACCTCATCTCAAGAATGGCTTAAAATTAGTTCCGAATTTGAAAATGTTTGGAATTTTCCACATGTCTTAGGAGCTATGGACGGAAAGCATATTGTGTTGCAGGCACCGTTCAACAGTGGGACCGAATTCTATAATTATAAGAATTTTTTTAGTATTGTTATGTTTGCTGTCGTGGATGCCAAGTACAACTTCATCTTCATCGATGTAGGTTGCCAAGGAAGAATTTCGGAATGATTCAATTCTAAAAGAAAAAATTGAAAGTGAAACTTTAAACCTTCCGCCACCAAATCCGTTGGAAGGCAGGGAAAAAAGTATACCATATTACTTTATATCCGATTCTGCTTTTCCACTAGGTAAACATATTGTGAAGCCGTATCCAGGTCTCCATCCCAAAGGTTCACAAAAAAGGATATTTAACTATCGATTATCGCGAGCTCGACGAGTTGTCGAAAATGCCTTTGGCATTTCCGCTCAGGTATTTAGAGTTCTAAGACGGCCGATGTTGCTCCAACCCGAAAAAGCTCAGTTGATTGTGTTGACAATAGCTCACCTTCATAACTTTTTAAGAAACAGCGACAAATCTGTAAACATGTACTCTCCACCTGGTACTTTTGATAATGAAGAAAATGGACAATTTATATCAGGAAGATGGAGAAACGATGCAGAAATGACTTCTTTATTACCATTAATAAATGTTCCTCGACGGGCATCCTTATCCGCGCAGGCTGTTAGAGACGAAATTGCAGAATATTGTTGTACCACGGGAAAATTGCCATGGCAAGATCATATGCCTTAATTACAAGTCGCCTTAAAACATAAATGAAATCGTATGTTCTTAGAACCTACCGTATTAATTCTTTTCCGAGGTTTGTTTCTGTCAAGAAGAAAATCTAGATGATTGTATGCAAACCAGGATGACACGTAAACATCTTCGGTACCTGAAAAATAATAAATTAGATTAGTACCTATATCAATATTTATTATTAAGTATTTTTCTGTTTATTGCGATTTGTAATATTCAGTGATTTCATTAAAATTCTAAAGTATGGGAATCTCTGTTGTTATTAGAGTTAAGACATATCGTTAAATTAAGAAAGTTGTACCAGTTATACGGAATGTCATGCTGATTAAAAGTATTTTTTCAGAATTTATCAGAAACAATTTGTTTTTAGGTTATTTAAGAAAAACTGAAATTTTGCAAAATTAATTTAATTTTTTCCAGAATTTATTTGAAAAATAAAAATATGTTAAAAGAAAGTATTTTCATTGTCACTTTTTCACCAAAAGATGGCGATATTAGATAATATGACGTCCAACGTTTCGTTTTTTGCTTTGCGGGCCTGCATTTTTTAAAACTTTTTAATAGGCCTTTTTTATTAACTTTTTCAAGAGGACCTCCCAAAATTATTAATGTGCCATATTGATACATTTACTAGTAATGATATATTACATAAGAAAATTTTAAATTAACTATCTTAATCTAGCACATAAGTTCTCATGGGAATATCTTAAATTAAATATTGGATGGATAAGTGCAGTATGTCATTGGTATTGGGATGCCAAATGCTTGTGAAAAAAAAAAATGAAAAACCCGGGTCCGCATTTAAAAATCGGAAGTTGATGATGGGCCCGCAAAGACGAAACGTTGGACGTAAAATTTAAGTCGCTATTTCATGCTGCTAGCTTATAACCTAAAACAAAGTACCTACCTACTTCTGATAAGTTATAAAAATATATTTTTAATTGGCATGAAATTTTATATAACTTTCCTAATTTAACAGTATTTCTAACTGTAATAATAACCGAGATACCCCCTGGTGAGCATCGAATTTGGGACACAGTGTATACATGAAACCCAGCAACTTTTATTTCACTACATTTTGTTTGGAATTTTTTTAACTTTCGCATATCTATGGCGATAGTGAAAAATAACATGTATGTAGAACAAAAGTTGCTCCCACCCGGTATTCGTACAATATTAATTTGTTTAGTGTTAATAAATTTAATAAGTAAATACCTTTTCCAGTTGTAGTTGATTTTTTCATTTTCATCTTTTCCCGACGCAATGCAGCCAACAAATAATCTATCTTCTTTTTTACTTCTGCGATATCGCCCCCCATTTCATTGGATATTTCTTGCCAGGCTTCATGTTTCAAGTTTTTATTGAAATAATTTACATTCCTCGGATCCCATAATACTTCCCTTGTCCGATAGGCCTCGATTAATTTAAAAACTTTTTCATTAGCCCACTGCATTTTAACAAAATTCAAGAACAAAATACACTGCAGAAACAAAATGCAACGAAAGCAAGAAACGCGCGCACGACGGTACTCGTCCAGACTGGCCTGCACTGTATCCGTATCACCTTTGAAACGGAAGCCAAAACCGACAAATGCCGGGACGGGTCGTATCACGTTGCGTATCCAGTCGGCGTTGCATGTGATCGCGTCGCCAGTACGTACACACCAGCGTTGCATGCAACGCGATCTCGATACGCAACGGAGATACGCAACGGACAAATGATACAGATGTGGACGCAGCTTTAGATTACTTTATTGCGATTGCCAGGCATGTTGAGGTTTTAGTCACTAGCTATTCGTTTACCTGTGCCATTGGGGACAGATGTGCCAGC
Organism: Kuschelorhynchus macadamiae; assembly: GCA_030620095.1. Taxonomy (NCBI): domain Eukaryota; kingdom Metazoa; phylum Arthropoda; class Insecta; order Coleoptera; family Curculionidae; genus Kuschelorhynchus; species Kuschelorhynchus macadamiae. The sequence continues at coordinate 549,166 of JAUTXW010003703.1, read as the reverse complement.
CAATTAGTGAATGAAGAGGCTATGAGTTTAGAGGCTATCAGTAGATTCGTGCCATGCCAGGGTCCAAGCCAAAGGTCCAAGCCTTATAGAAAGCTGTTCGAGACTGGTCTCGAGTTCCACCAGTGTATTTTCATTCAGTTCAACGCCGCCCAATAGTTTTGTTTTCTTTCCAAAGAATTTTTGAATACATTAGTATTCCATAATATTGCATAACATTTATGCACCAATCCTAAGTACGTCAGAAGTATAAACTTGATTTTGTTTATACAGGAGTTTTCATGTCACGTCACATTTTCCCGTTTCCAACTGTCATGTCAGTATAATTTGAGTCATTATTTAAACATTAAAAATACATGGGCCGGCATTTCTTTTTAAACCGAGATTGTTAGTAATGCTAACTAACAGATGCAGTTCGAAGGATTTTCATACCAAAAGAAAGTACCATTGTCAAGGATAGATGTTTCTGAAAATATGGTTCGTTCAGAGGGAAGAGCGAAATTTCAATCCTTGTAGTCTGCATATTGCTATGTGCTATTAGCAATTATGGGCAGAAATGGTTCCAGACATTGTTCCACTTAGAAGCGTGCTATGGTTCACCCACGTCACAGTTGAAGGTCAGATTTGGCAATAATCTGACGTAACGGAAGTCCATGGAGAAGAGCGCAGATAGAAGAAGTCCAGTGATATCACTTGATAGTCCGGGGCATGCGAGATACCAGGTCACAGAGTTCGCAGATGAAGAGATGTCCAGAAGAACGTGAAGAAGTAAGTTCAATTGTTAAAAAAAAGGATATTTCCGTATAAATATTGTTATCGTTTTCACCAATAATTGTCGGGTTTTACCTTTCTATTGTGATTTTTACCTAGTAAATATTATATTGTTATTGCCACCAGTAAAACTAAATATTTCAATCTACGGGGGGAGGAAATTGTAACAGAATAAACTATCACGACGGTATAGAGTATATATTTTTATATATTCTAAATATAATTCAAGCAATATTTTACTAAAACTGTTGGTTCTCATGTTCACGCTTAAACAGGCTTGATTATTTCACAAGAATTATAAGTAAATTTGTGTAATATTAGTTTCGAGAATTTTAAACCCTAAATAGATTATTATATATCTCAAATGCTATATTTTAGAGTATAGACAGATTTATGGATAAGCTTTCTTAAAAGGTTACAATTTATGTCTTCCTTTTCGAGGGTTTATGATCCCATATGTTCCCTGTTTCATGGTAATCTTTCTTTGGTCTGTTTAATTTAACTTGTTACAAATATTAATTGAAACATTTTATTTGGTTCGATGCAATGATCATAAATGCTCAATTTCCTATGTTGAAAATACAATAGAGTACTTTGTAATAGGAACATTACCGAAAAGCCATGTTTTTGGGGCATAATTTGCCCTGCAGAAAAGATGAACTGAAAGGGTTTTTCGTGCCTTTTTTTCGCCATGACTTCGGACCCATAATGTGGATAAGTTAGTATAGGCATATATATTAAATTATATACATAATCTTAGGACTAAGAATTGAAGGGAGTATTGTTTTAATCGATTTAATAATTTTTTATTATCATGGGGGACACCTCGTGTCTCTAAGACGAAGTTCTGAACTTAAAGTATAGAGTAGGGACTTAAGCTTCACCATTCACAGCTTTATTCGTTTCGTCCTGAGTAATAACATCAAAGAGGGGATTGGTCTAAGGGGTGGATCTGGTAATAGCTGAGCTAACTTTGTATTTTACGGGAAGACTAAAAGTCAGTCTGTGTCAGAGTTTTGATTCTTATAGTTGATCTTATATTCTAATTTTGTGGTGGTTTATGAGACTTTACATATACAGTGGGTTATTAAAGTTAAGGGATTTTTAAAGATATTTTATTTTTTATTCTATATTTTATCTTACGTTTTATTTAAAGATTTTTGTTTTCTTTTCTTTTGTACTAAAGTTGAGATTTAAAGATAATTCCCTCATTTTCTATATTTAAATACTTTTTTTTGTTATTAGGTTTAAGTATTATTTTTGTACAGCATATCACGTACTTTACTTTTGTTAATAGATTCTTAAGTTGTTTTTAAAAACCAAATCTTTTATTTAAATAAACCACCTGATAATTAAATAAATATATCTTCAAGAAGAAGATACCATCGTTGTTGCAGTTTGCTGTTGTTCGAGTTTATATGGCCGCAGAATTGGTGAGATAAAATGTTTAATTCAATTTGTACTAACAATTACACTTCTTTACATTGTAAGTTATAATTCACGAAGAAGCCTACAGAGTACCTTTGATTTTACTTATCATATATTAAAACTATTTTTTGGGTTTTTCCGCCTTAGAAAATTAGAAAAAAATAAAATATAATTACCCTATAAATTGAATAGATAGTCTTAAGTTCTGGGTCCACTATGAAGGTACTCGAGGAACGACACTGAAAAATGTTTGTTTTCTGGACGTTTCGAGGGAAAGTCTACCCCCGTCTTCAGCAAACCTACAAATAAAATACTAAAAGCAGAATATTTCTTATGTTTCGTATCAGAAATATAACCAGAATGGCTAATCTCTTACAAAACGTAAATGAATGTCAATTTAAAGGTGTTATTTTTAATTGTTAGAATAAGGTGTGAAATATGTGTACCTAGGGTATGTTCATTTTAATTTATTGTATTTTGAGGTGTCCTTTTTTTACTTCAGTATTTAGCAAATTTAACCAAGTGTTATTAAAACTAACGGAACGAGATGCTACACAATTATCTTTATTTAATAATATTAAGACACTTTCTTTTATTTTAAGTTTTTTGGAACATGGTTCTTTTGCTGAAATACTAGAAGCATTCCAATTAATTTTATGATTGTTATCTAGTGCATGTTGGCAAATGTTTGATTTTTGAAATTCCCTATTTTTTATGTATTTTTGGTGTTCTTTAATTCTTTTGGCTAATGGCCTAGAGGTTTCATCTATGTAAAATTTATTGCATTGACACGGAATTTTATAAATAACATTTTTTGTATTTTCTTGTTCATTGCTAGGTTTTGTTTTTGTAAGTTTACTTCTGTGTTTTTTGTGTTTTAAAGATCGTTCTGATGTTAAATTTCTGATAATCTGATTTTTTTGTCTTTTGGATTCTCAAATTCATAAAAACATTTTTCAACGAAATGATTAGGATAATTGTTTTGATTTAAAACATCTTTTATAAAATTTTTTTCTTTAATAAAATTTTAATCGTTGCAAATTATTTTTGCTCTATCATATAGACTTTTTACAACTCCCTTTTTAACCATGATTGGATGATTTGAGTAAAAATTTAAGTATCTGTTTGTGTGTGTAGGTTTTCTGTATACTTTTGTTTTAAAACTGTGTATGTCTTTTTTGATATTTGAAATATTCTGCTTTTAGTATTTTATTTGTAGGTTTGCTGAAGACGGGGGTAGACTTTCCCTCGAAACGTCCAGAAAACAAACATTTTTCAGTGTCGTTCCTCCTGTACCTTCATAGTGGACCCAGAACTTAAGACTATCTATTCAATTTATAGGGTAATTATATTTTATTTTTTATTTTTTTCCAATTTTCTAAGGCGGAAAAATCCAAAAGATAGTTTTAAACCATGAATCCACCACTACAATTTCGTAATTATTTATCATATATTAGTTAATTTCAATATTATGACAGGGTTGCCCGCTAAGCTTCAAATAAATAAATAAAATAAATAAGTAATTTTAAATATAATAAATAACGGCTCGATAACCCTGCTACATGTTCAACACTAAGTACCTACGTACGTAAAAAGTTAATCAGTTTAAAGTGTAAAAACTTTTCAATCACTCAAGTAATTCCACTAATTACTTGGAAACAGTTTTTTCAGTTTATCAAAGTTTTTCAAAAAATCAAAATTTAGCCAATCTCTCGTATTGTACTAACAACAAAATTTGCAAAGTCCTTTGGACGCAAATCAACTTTTACAGAATCAAAATTTTACAATAATTCCTTTAAAGCTAAAATAACTAACTAACAAGAACTAATGAATATCTTTTATGCAACTAGAATAAAATATAGGGTTAAATATTCAAAATAGAAAAAGTTAAAGTTTAAATATTCTCAAAAAATCTGCAAAAATGCTAAGTGCAAAAAATCTACTAATTAAAAAACGCAAATAATTACAAACTCGAAAGATCAAGCTTGTGTAGCCCTGTCCAATCCACCCGGATAATGCTGCTTGGAACTAGGTACACAGTTAAAGTTTGTGATATCGAAAAATATTAAAAATTCCCAAATATCAAATAATTAAAAAGTCAAATCAAAAAGGTACAATTGTTTTTAATTGGCCCTATAATTAACAGTCCTCCTTACTCAGGGGAGATTGAGAACTTTGACGGCTGACGTACCAGAATCTCTGAAGGGAGAGTTTAAGTTTAAGAAAAAGGATTAACCAAGCGTATCTTAAAATTATACCCTAAATCTCAATCTTATAAAATCAAGTTTTTATTTTTACAACAAATAATAATATTTTAATATTATTTTCAAAAATCAGAGTTGTCGCTTAGAGAAAATCCAATTTAGTTTTTAATCAAAAAGTCAAAATCAAAAGTGATTCGCCCAACAAAGGGTAGATCACTAACAAATCAAGTCAGAATCAGTTTTTTCAAAAATCAAGTTTTACAAAATCATAAATTAGCAAAGTCAAAATATGTAAAAGTATCAAAATCGCAAATCAATATAAAGTCAAAATATTAAGATTCAGAGTTTTCAAAAATATCAAGTTCGAAAATATAGTTGAGTAAAATGTGCAAAAGTCAAAAAGCAAAATTCAAATCAAAAATAGTGATAACTTTTTCCAAAAGCACTATAAACAAATACACAAGAACACTTTAACGTTAAAAATACAGTTACTTAAATAGGAAAATCTATATCTGAAGATGAATTAGGCTTGGAGAATGCTTACTGAGAAAAAGATCAGAGACTACTGGCTCACCTGTATCTTCCGCGCGCAATTTAGGCAACCATTTTTTTCTTCCAGATACCTTATTTAGAGCATAGATCAAGAGAACCAGAACTGGACGATCTTTACAGTCTAAGGTCTACTTAAAGCTTAAGAAAAAAATCTGGATTCTATAAAATCGATGTTGAAATTAACCTCTTTTTAATATCCTTAAAAGCTGTTGCAGCCTGTTCACTCCAGACGGTGGTTTGCCTTTTTTGACGACCCTCAATTAAATTATTTAATGGAACAATAAGTTCTGAAAAGTTCTTTATACCACGTCGATACCCTGATACCGAGAAGCCAAGCCGATAAATCTTTTGATTTCAGTTATTGAATTAGAATTGTCTCTACCTTATCCGGGTTAGCGTGTAGGCCTGGTTATCTATGACATGACTCAAAAATGCCAAACTGGGCCTACAAAACTGGCACTTCTTTACGTTGACTGTTAATACCACTGACTCAACCGTCTTATAACCTTTAATTAAAGTACGAATATGGCACAAACCAAATCCTAAAAAATTCGAAATGACTCCTACCAACAACACTAAAAGCCGTTTTTTCGCATGCATTCTCTGCCAATTTCATTTGCCAAAAAGCATGTTTATGGGTCTATAGATGATAGGAACTTGGTAACTTAGACTTTATCTAGTATTCGTGAAAGGTAAGGCAATCCACATAGATCTTTTACTGTTACGCTGTTTATCATAACACAGTCTAAACTCCCCTGAAGGTTTTTTTTCCAAAAGTATATTCGCGGAATACGGACTGGTTGACGGCCTAATAACCCCTAGTTTCAGCATTCTATCAATATCGGGATTTAAGTGTTGTTGCATGTACCGTGATAACAGAAAAGGTTTTTTTTCCTAAATAGTTAGATGTTACTTCGATTTTATGTTCTATTAAATTTGTAGCCCCAAGAAAATCAGAAGCAGATGCTAACTTATTAAACAAAGAAATAACCTCTTTAAGTCTGTCTTCTTGTTCTAAACTTAGTTCATAAGCTGTGGAAATTGAAATTTTCTGAAAGTGTTCATTTACTATTATTTCGTTAATATAAATGCCTTGATCTTATATTTGAGCTATTATTGTTAGATTGAGGTGGATTTAAACACTTTTTACAAATTTGAGTGAATTGTGTTGATTTCAGACCCTGATCTACTGTGTCATCTGAAAAATTAAAATTTTTATTATAAAAATAGTTGAGCGAAATGCATCACAAAAATCGGTTCCTTATATGAAAGTTTGTCGAATTTTAGGCACTACCAAAACTTTAATATACTTAGTCTTATCCCGAATTTTTGTTGGCACATTAACTGAGCCAACTACCTACCTACGCTGTTGTGAGAAGCTTAATACATGTTTCTGGAATAATTTAAAAATTCATATCTGAGACATACTGTAAGCCAAGCCTTCCAGTAACACTTTCTACGGCTTCAGTATCAACTCATGCAACAACATTTTTATTTTTTAAACTTATTTCTATATAAGGTCTTGAATGATAAATTGATTATTTAATAAACAGAGATGCTAATTCATTAGATTCAAAAAACGTTTGACAATATTAAGCCAGTTTGTTTTGCACATAATAATCCCTTGAGTTATGTTTTAGTTGTTCGCAACTTTTTGACTCACAAGATTCAGTTAGGTTTAGTAATGTTTCTCTTACCGCATCCATACCAAAATACAGTTTTATATTCCCTACACTTTAGAAACAGGTGACCATGCTTTAGGCAATTCCAGCATTTGGTTGTTTTAAGGATATTTATTTCAAGAGTTGATTGATTCTCAGAAATGGACTGTTCAGCAGTTACACTATTGATAACAGAAACATTTTCACTGGTACTGGGAATAATTGCATTAATATTTGAAACCCTATTGAGAGATTTAGAAGAGACAATCTTTTGATACACCAGTTCTGACTCTAATGTAGATGGATTACATAAGGAGGACCCTGAAACGTTTCAGATCTGATTTTAGTGTCCTCTAAGATCCTACAAGAAAATTTAAGTTCTGATAAGGAAAGACGTTCTCTCAGTGTCAATTGTTGCTGGTAGTAAGGTAACAAGTTTCTTCAAATTAACTTTAATTTAACTGAGTAATATATAGGTTGAATAAAACGCTTAAAAAGATTCTCCATAATGGCTATATAAATAAGTGGTATTTCTGTAGTTCCCCGAGTTCTAGACCTAACTTCGTCCCACAAAGTGGCTGCATAAACTACAGGAAGAAAGTCCCACTGTAACTTCTGAACTAACCCTTCCCAAGAAGTAACAGAACTGCGAATTGCCCTGTACCAGGTAAGCGCGTCACCCTCAAAGAATTCGTTTGCCCAAATATAATTGGTTGTTTTTGTTTACCCTCTAAAAAAATTCCTCCATTCTTTCCAAAAAACTGTGTAGACTCTGATTTCGCCCATTAAATTTCAAGTTAAAGCGGTTAATTTGAGGAATGCGAAAACTGTCACCAATATTAGATGGCAGGTTGTTATGAAAAGGATTTTGAAAATATTTTTTAAAATTTTCCATATTATATGAGGATTGAACAGTTGATTTTAATTATTAACGCTATAACCTGGAATTGTATTATTTGGAAAGTTGTTAGTTGGTAAATTTTGTGAAATATTTGGATAATTGCTGTTACTTCGTGTTGAATCTGAGAGATAAATAATGTTGGTTTGAATGTTAAAAACGCCGGGAAGTTTTCGCCCTTGTATTATTTTGAGCGGACTGTAACTATATGGTTATTATTAAAATACACAAATATAAATGTTAGCCTATCATACAAATGATAAATAAATAAATCCCGTGTTCCTACAAGTCACTAAAGAAAATGGTACTCACCTTAGCAGTGGATTGCTTCGTCGGCGTTAAATTTTAAATCTTATATTTTCTATGATATTTTGCGATTGCTATAAAGAACTAAGCATCTTTGAGGTCTAATTTGCAATTTCTGTAATTCTGTAATCTTCTAATTTAAAATGTTTCACAGGAATATATTTATTTAACGGTTTCAGGTTGAGAATTAATCTTTTTGTACCATCTGGTTTAGGTGTAAGAAAAAAAAATTAACAGAAATTGGTCTTTACATGGTTTTACTTTTGATATTGCACCTTTAAAAATTAATTAGTTGATAGCCATTTCCATATCTCTGTTCTCTGAAGAGGAGTAGATTTTTGAAATGGGCATTTATTAAAAGGGATTTTAAACCCCTCTTGATCTAAGACGTTATATGACTGTCTGATGTAATTTTTGACCAGGACTTCTGTAAAATCTGAAATCTTCTGAAAATTCTGTAATCTACCATTAACCTTAACACCTATCCATGAAATCTCTCCTTCCTTGCGTCTTGGAGACGCACCTCTCCCGGTACCATCTCACCGACTAGTACTGGTATGCATAAGTGGAAGCTCGTGCCGGCTGGTTTCCGCTGTCTGCTTGCCGAAGATACGCGGGACCCGAGTTTAAAGTTTTTGTGAAAACGTTGGTCTTGCATTGTTATAGCTCGAGGCTCGAACGTTCGAGCTCTTTTAGTGATTTAACTCGAGCTTCTAGGTCTTCCCCAAAAAGCCAATCAACTGGGGCAGACTGTAATGTACTTTTTAAACCTTTATTTAACTGCCGGCAGTTCTCTTCGGAGGTTGTCTTGCTGTGTGAAACATATGTTAGCAATGTTCCGGCTTCGCTTAGTTTCTGAATGTTTCGTGATTACTTTTCCCCCTTGTGCCAGAAGACCCGTTATAACCTGGCCTATGGCTTTAGTAGCTGAGCAGACGCTAGTCTGCTGTTCAGCTAATTTTGCGTCTTATCGGGCAATAGCTTTACTAATTGCTGCTAACACGACATGATTCAATTTTGGTGGAAAACGCATTTTACACTTCTCAGGGACTACATATTTGTTTATATATTTTTTTTCCAAACGTTCATCGTTTATATATTTTTTTTTCCAAACGTTCATCGGCGTCCAGCCCCTTTTTTAAAATATCTTTCCACCTAATTGTTAAATATTTCTATAAAGGGGGGCCCACAGAACTTTTTACCGAAACATCATTTCCTAGTAAACAGAATACTTCTGTGTTAAGCTCAGATTCAAGATTGTTCAGTAATAGTTGTCAAGTGTGGGGGACCGTCCAGCACTTCTAGAGGATCTTCTTGTGGCTCGTTAATTTCGTGAACGTCTGGAATTAAAAATTTTGTTTTAAGTTAAGACCGTTCCCATTTTATCAACAGTATACTGCAGATACCACATTGGTCTTCTGTTACGACAAACAGGTAATTTATAAAGTACATAGGTACTTACTTTCCTAGGTTATATTTTCCTTCTCAACACTGCTACAGCCGTCTAGAGTTACGCTACGATCGCGATTGCCAATGGACTGCGTTTACGACTCCGATATCGTATACAGTGAGGTTTTACGTAAGGTCTTGAATACCTTCTAATAGGTCTAATCAACGTTTTAATCTAAACACTTGTTCTTCTAATTCTTTATCTCCAACTACTACTTTCTTTACTTCGGGACATCCTATTTTTAACAGAATACACAAAAAAACAAAAATTAATTAATCGAGCTAATTATTATTATTAAACGTAGTCCGTGGCACCCGCAATTCTCAAGTTACATTTAAAATCGTCACGCGGTGTACGAGGTGACACACAGAAAAAGACTGAAGTGTGAACAGGCGACGCAGGGGTTGGTGGTACTTGAGTATATATTTTTTAGATTGGAATGTAGGCAGCAGTGTGGCACGTAGTAAACAATACTACAGCGATTTATTTTTGAAGACGAGGCTGAAATATAATTAATAATATAATATGAATGATAAAAAAGTCGAAAGAGGTATCATGGTGCCAAGTATTTTCCAAATGTACGTTTTGGAACAACTCTGTCCGAAAAACTTAAGCATATCTTTAACAAACCTGAGACTTCATCCTGTAGCTTTCTAATTCAAAATATATTTTATTCTACAATACGGGAATCAAAATGACACTGCCACACAAATCTCAATATACAGGGCGTGTGAAAATGTCCCTGCACATATAACAAAATTTAGTTATCTTGTGTTTTTGTAAAAATTGGAAAACAATAAAATTGAAAGGAATTAAACATTTTATTTTTTTTTATTTGGATTTTATTACTGATATCTATTTAGGGATATTTTTAGAATAAAGTTTAATATTTGATCTGATATGAAAAATGTTGACATTTTATAAGAAAAATATTAAAACATCTTCAAAAGCTGCTTTAAAAAAATTTTTAGTGTTGGTAGTGTTTAGTTTGTGGTCATATGTAAAATAGTAAACATTACTCGTACGAAAATTTTTTTATGTAATATAACTTGTTATATCAAGAATTTTATGACAAATACGATTTTAGATTTTCGAAACCAAAATTAACAAAGGTGGTTAATAGATTCTATTGGAAAATTAAGGTGCTTATTCAGTCATTTTTTCACAGCTATCTTGGCTGGAACCTTTAATTCAATAATGAAAGAATATCAGTTCTCAAAATAAATTTTCATTTTAAGAAAAAATTTACTCATCTTATAATGGCGTTTTTTACCAGTTTTGGTAGATTTTTTTAATTAATATTTCAAACAACTTTAAAAATTGAATTTGATTTTTTTCTGTTTCACAGAAACACATTTTTTGTTAAATTAATAACGTATATAGTTATATTAATGTTTTGGCAATATATAATAAATGTTGTTAACAATTGTTTGCTCATCTTGGCGTTTTAATATTTCTTTCGTCCTTTCTTCATTGTTATCAGCTACTTTTTGTAATAGCTGTAGTACTTTCTGATTAATAGTTGCTGGCCGGAGAGCATTTTTTATTTTGTCAGTTCTATTTTATTTTTCATGATATTGATCACATAAATCTTAAGGACTCTGGTGTCTAGACATAGTTTTATTTCATCTACATATTCTTTAGACTGTCTTTATGACTAACTTAGATCGGCATGCTTGAGTCTCAAGTTGATTTGAAGTAAACTTGGTTGTAGATAATAAATATTGTGGCTTTACTTTATCTGTGTGTCCCGGCATAGCCTCCCATTCGTCAAAAAATTCTCGTGGCTGCAAATATCCAGCACCAGTTTGTTTTTTATTATCTACAAGATGAATATAATTTTTTTTCTAAATTAGCAAACTTTTGACGGAATTTTTCAGCACCAACACTGCCTTCACCAACAAAATACCCTTTTTTACTAATAATTTTTGCTACTTGTCCCTACAGGAACATTTTTAAAATTTTCTTGTTCTCATTTTTTATTAATGTTCACTTTTCCTTAAATCCAATAAAAGTTTTGTTGCTTCATTGTCTTGCATGGTAGGTTTTTGCGTGAGCAGCCAAGCTTGACATACACCTGAAAATAACGAGCATAACTAACAGCGTACCATTAGTATTTTGCATACCATTAGTCAGTTTAGGCGGAGGGTTAAAACACTATTAGTAGATCTGTGTCTTATGTCTATTGCTTGACTAAAAATCGAGTGGATTCCACTTCTCTTGCATGATCTTCGTTGTATAAAGTCTGGGAGTTTTGCTTCTCAAAAAATGTGCGTATTTTTGCGCGTATATTCAAATTAAAAAAACCATACTAAATCATATAGTCTGATTAGACGTAAACGAGTAATAATACTAAAATTAAAAATAAAAACATATTTTGAAATATAAAACATAGTGCGTATCCAACACACATTGTACACTACTCTATATAGTCTGTTAATTTTAAACAATATTGTTTAAAAGAATATTCCTTTTTTTTTAATTTTGCTTAACTGTGACACATTAAAAGAGATTATTCAGTTATGCCCATAACATTAATTTTATATATTGCTGGCTCATTTGCACAATTTAACCCTTACAGAGGAACACAATTGGCGATCTTTAAATTATTTTAATTTGTTTTTGATGTCTGTCTTATCGCCAGAGGGCCCTATTTATTACTTTTATTTATAAATAACACTGAAGACGATACAACTTGAAAGTAGATTACCACAATGACTTGCATTTATAAAAAAATTTAAGAAATACCAATTTTCCCCCTTCCCTAAACTTGGAAAAAAATAACAACAGGAAAAACAAAACAAACCATTTAAAAACAACATAGATAAACTAATTTGGACATAAATATGAAAAATATTAATTTCAGTCAGTAGGTCTCCGCTATATAAATTAAATTGTATTGAAAATGAGGTTAAAGTAATCAAATTGATAATACAGAGAAATAATTTTGAAAAAAAAACGCTCATATCAGTTTACACTTAGTAAAAGGAACAGTTCCTATTTTCGGAAGTAAATTGTTAAAATATTTTATTGCCATAAATAAAGAGCCTTTTCAAAGAATGATGTTTCATGAATGTTTAAGTTTTTCTCTACAACTGTAGCTGCTTCATCTAGTTTGCATGCTTCTACTAATATCCCCATTTATTTTGAAGTACTGTATGTGAGTCTTAACAAAAACTAGTGTACAACAGTAATGAGAGTAAATTACTCTTTTATATCATAAAAAGAGCTCTAGCATGAATCAACACCCTTCTACATTTTGTTATTATTATTATTATTGGGTTAGGTTTGGTAGCAGTGGAAGCTGGACCAAATACTAGGCTGTACAGCATTTCAGTCTTCGTTTTTGCAGATAGTTCAAATATTAGTCACAGTTAGCTTCAGATTTCAAACATAACCAGATAATTAACTCATTTTAATGGCATAGGGCAAGGGTTATCAATTGCACCCTCATCCAGACAGTCGCTTCTGCCGTTTAAGGTTACTTTTTACCTTTCCATTTTAACATATCATTTAGAGGAGACACAATGGCACTAAAATTAGGAACAAAACGCCTATACTAACTACAAACGCCCAAAAAACCTTTCAGTTGAGTAGTCGTTTCCGGTTTTTTATATTCTACTATGGCCTTAATTTTTTCTGCACAGGTGCTCACGCCTGTACCACTAACTACAAAACCAAGATACTGAAGCAATTTTCGAAAAAAATTACATTTATTAAAATTAATTGTTAAGTTACCGTCTAAAAGCCTTTTATAAACTTTTCTTAAAATGTACATATGATGCGAAACACTTGTGCCAATACAAACAATATCGTCTAGATATTTAAAGATAGATACAGACAGGGCTGCAATTCAGGTCCAAAAATACTATTCATAAGTCTTTTTTGTATTTGAGCGGCATTACTTAGGCCAAAGGAATGAAAAAGTCCACGAAACGCTACACTGAAAGCAGTGTTTTTTTTACTTGACTCATCAAGAGGAATTTGACAAAAAGCATTTTTTAAGTCAATAATAGTTAAAAATGTTGCGTTTCTTAGCATAGAAAGACAGTCGTTAACTCTACGAAGTGGATAACTATCTTTACGTACCTTTCGGTCCAGGAATCTTGCGTCCAAAACTAGCCTATATTCCCCACCTTTCTACTGCACCAAAAGAACAGGAGAATTGTAAGGACTTCTGCTAGGTTCCACCACACCCAAAGACAACATTCTATTTAGTTATTTGTGTAAGTGCTCCAACATAAAGAAACTTTTTTAAAAGGAGGAGAATCGCCGGTATCGATAACTGCTTTAAGTTTGTCCGTTCGTCCAAGCTTATCTCTGGTGACAACCCTTTATATAAAGATATAATCTGATCCGCCTGCTCCCTTTCATTAGGGGATAAATTAATAATAGACTCTTTGTTCGTAACCTTAAGAGTATCTTGTGTTAAAACATTTATTGATAGACCATATATTTTACTCGAAATATTCTAAGAATTATTGCTAAAATCTACTATCAATGAAAATAATCTACAGAAGTCACTATCTAAAATCTAGTTACACCGCCAAAATGGTACTACTAAAACTTCTACTGTTCTACATTCATTACCCAAATAAAATGGCAAGTGTTTGTTTATTACCATCTGCAGTTCTAAAGGCCATTTATATGCTGCAATTCTTCTTTGCAATATGCAATAGTCTTGAACAAAGGCATGCGCAGTTTGACAAAAGGTACAAATATCTTGCCACTGCACATGCTTTTGTTCAAGACTATTGCAACTTGCAAGAAAGAATTGCAGCACGTGAAACGGCCTTAATAGATTTTAATTTAGATTTAAATATTTCCAAATTATATTTTTCAATTAACTTCCAATCTTCCCAATCCTTTAAAAAGTTTTAGGACTAAAATTGGGTTCGTTATTCACATAATTTTTTCTACATTGTGTTACAAAATTTTTTGACTGCAATTCAGGCTTAAATATGGGGCGAAAAATCGGCTTAGAATAAGAAGAAAAACTGTCTGAATCCCTAACAATTTTATGGCGACCCTGAGTGTTACTAAAATGAAAAAAATTACGTAAATGGCCTTTAATTTTGACCTTAGTTTGAATTCGACCCGATTCAAACTTATTTAGATTTTTTGTCTACAAGAAGGACAAGTAAAATTGGGCTTGCCACATTTATAACAATTTTTTTTTGGCTTTTTACACACCATAAATGCATGTCCTTTTTAGAACAATTCCAATAAATTTTGAAACATTTTGATGGCCACGTGTAGTGACTTGATTTATGTCTACGTAAGCCAGGTCCGCTTCAAGATATTCTTGCATATTTTGCATTATTAATTTTATTATTATACTGTCTAACTTCATTAAATCGCTTACATAAATTTGCTAATTGAGATACCTCAGTAATATCATGTAAGGCTAAAGCATTGACATATCTAGGTAATAAATGTCTTCTTAAAATTTTTAATTCATCTGCTTTAGAAGGTGGCTGAGATAATCTAGCAAAAAGATTTTGCATAATAGAAAAATCGTTACTGACTCTTGTCGACCTTAATAACGAGTTTTAATTTAATCAAGCAATGATTCATCATAACACGGAGGTAAAAAATCTTTTTTTAAAGCTAATACAATATCATTAAACGAAAAAAGAATTATCTCGTTTAGCTCTATACTAAGTTAAGGCGTGGTTAAATCAAACGTTCAAATTTACTTATTTAAATTAATAAAATGTCACTGTTCGAAATATAAATAAAAAATGCCAAATATTTGCAAACTAAATACCGAAAATAACTATAAAAATTATTTAGCTAAGCAAAATCAAATGCAATGAATATTGAGCAACACCAGAGTTAAAATTAGCGCAAAAAACTTAATTAAATATATATTAAAACCTGACAGAATTTGAGCCAAACAAAAAATCAAAGCAAAAATGCAATAATTTTTTTAAAGTGAAATTTGGTAAATTCTCAAACTACTCGGTCTCTGTCGAATTTCAATAAAAAAATTGCGTAAAGCTTTTTAATATAACAAATATAAAAAACTGCATGATCAAAAAAGTGACTGCAAATTTTCAAATTTCGATGCCAAAAATTCAAAGTTACGCATCTAAAAATATTGACAACGACAGAATTTATCTAATAAAAATGATTGAAATAAAATTAAAAATGGCTTTAACGTCGGGCGCCAAAATAATTATGTAACGTATGGATGTTATAACGTACATAATATTACTAGGCAAACCTCTTAATAATAGGGCCTAGGCACGACAGCTCTTTTTGCCGGCTCTGGCATGAGTTTATAGGCGGGGTGGGTTTAATTAATTTAATTATTTATTCTGTCCTTTTCGATAGTTGAATTTACACAGTATCCTTTATAGAAGATACGTCTTACAACAGGGAGCTTGAGTAAGATTTTAAAAAGGGCGCCATCCGCAATAAAAAAAGTGATGAATATGCTGCAGTGTTATAAGTCGGACTTTGTGGAAAAGTCTTCTTCTAAAATTTAGATTAAGATTTGTACTTTATTCAATAAAAAAGCTATTTAAACATCACAAAAAGGCAAATGTTCAAAATCAACGTACCAGGTGAATTACTTAAAAGGTATAAAAAAATAATTAAAAAGAAAAATCTCTTGAGTTAAAATACTTAATTTGTAAAATTACGGTCACTGTACCCTAATTGGCCAATAATTTAAACACCACTAAAATAACTAGTTACTCAAATTTTTGAATGAAATAAACTAATATAAAATTTTAGACAACATAAAAAAATGGAAATTTCTCACCAAAACTCTTAATTACTGGGGCCACATGGTGGAGAACCCACGACCTTGTCGACGGCTTAGAGCTACATCAGTTCTTGTTTTAACGCCAACCTACTCCTCTCCCTGAATGGTACTCGAACAGGATTTATGACAAATTATATCCGGGTTAACCTTATTTCCTCAAGGCCTTTTGATTTTATGATGGAAATGTGATCGGAATTCCACAATTCCAATATTTAATGTAGGCAAGCCTAAATAAAGAGTTATGGCAGACAACAAAAAAATAGCTAGCAACTAGTGGCTAGTTCAAAAGGGGCTAGTTAGGCGTCTAGCAATACAAAATCTTATCCAGAAATCAAAGCATTGATTCCAAAATGGTAAAAGATGAAATTATGGAATGAAATTTAAAATTTCAATTCTAATAGTTTAAAAAAAAACTAGTTAGTAAGAAAAGGCAAGTCGGTGTAGAGCTGAAAGGAAAAGAAAAAAAATAGGCGCCAGCATGGCATGGCGTGATCTCGAAATTAAAGTAAGACAATGTTAAAATTTAATATAAAAAAATCACACTTAAATTTTGAATAAATGAATCTAAATAATCAAAAATGTAAATACAGATTTTAATATATTACCTGACTAACGTAACTCTGGAAAAAACTAACAAATTATGTTTCAAGAGTTTGACCCGTCAAAATGGCTTCCGACTTGTACAAGGATCTGAAGATAAAATGTCTTGCTAAATGTGAAACCAATGCGTTTAGCAGAGGAACAAGAATTCAGAAAAATGTTTCCTTTTTTTTACATAGGATAGCCAAATCTCAACACAGGTTTGCTGAGTTGACGGCGCAAATTAGAACCCCAAAGTAAACGTATGTCTTAAATGATTTTAATTGAAAAGGAAAACTATTGTTTAAATTTATACTAGAACAATTTAATTTTAACTCAATTAGTTACAGCTATATAAATATTATAATTAAACAAACCAATATTTACAGAAAAATAAGTTTTAATATTTATGTTAAAATATTTAAAATATTAAATACTAAATATGTTTCCTTAAATATATACATTTATTATCATGATAAATTGTCTGACCGTAACGCACGACACTACACAGTTATAATTTTGAGTAAAATTACAGCGTGTAGAAATGTTTTGCTTGCTTATGGCTTAAGTGTTTTTGTCAACTTAGAAAATTCATTATTAAGCGCTTCGAGCATGAAACATTTTTTTTTGTTAAAAAATCAGTTAAAGGTTGTAACGTGGGTAAATTTTGATCGGTTTTTTATTCCCCCACTCGCGTTTTGTTCTATCATCTAATTTTTCTAATGCTGTTAAATGTTGATTTAAAATATCCAAAAGCTCTATAAGGGGAGGGGCTGATTCACGGGAAATGTGAGGTATATTAAATAACACATTATTTACATGGTGATTTATTATTGCTCGTTTATTTTCATACCTTTTTTGAAGTAAGTCTAGCGCTATCGAGTAATTTGCTGACTTAACATCTAAGGAATTGATTAGTTTAAGAGCATCCACTTTACAGCATATTTTTAAATATAAAAATGTATCGGTATCATTTAAATCAGTTCTATTGTGTACAACAGAAGCAAAAATGTCTTTAAAACTGTACCAAGTTTCATACTTACCGTAAAAACTCGGTAGCCCTAAATCAAGCACCTGTGGTCGGTGGCGTTGCCAAATTTCCCGTGAAAAGATCTTTTTGGTCTTTTTTCTGTTGATCAGAGATAATTTTCTTTGCAGTTGCGATTAACGAGTGGAAATCCGATTCGGTGTCTAGTCGATACTTTTTTTCCGACGGTACATACAATTCCAAACGTGTCTGTATTTTGTTAAATTCCGAAAAGTCATCTTGTACGCTTTTTAATCTTATTTCGATCTGAAAAATGTCATCCCGTCCGTTATTTAAAAACTGTTCGAATCGTTTTAATCTGTCGCAAAAATCGCGTGCATGTTGCAACTCCAAAATTTTATTACCGACAGACACATGAACCACGGATGTGTTTGTTGAATTTTCACCCTTTTTTATAGAGACGAGACATGTTGAGTCATACAGATCAAACTTATCATTTTTAGTCTTGTCAGCAATTTCAGATAAGTTACCGTTATTTGAATTCGATAAAAATAGGATAAGCTATTCCTCTAACATTTTAGTAACAAAATTAGCAGACGAAACGTTTAATACGCCGAAACAAATTGATATATTACTCGTAGTGTTTTTTATGACTTACTTAAAACCGGAAAAGTTATGCTAGTATAGATATGCCAGTGCAAAAAACGCGTATGGGCTGGGCTTGGGGCTTTCAAAAATATGCAGACGTGTACGAATGTAAAAACTATGATTCATCGATACGGTTCGAGATTCAAATAAGAAATAAAACACATTCTAACTACGATCATAAAAAACTACGTGGTTAAAAGGGTGATTTTGCGGGAAAAGTTAAAGGATTATTTATTTCGAGAGGGAGAAAGCGGGAAATAGAACGAGCTCACCTCGAGAATTTTACGTTAAGGCTTACGGCGTAGATCGCTGCGGCCATCTGTTGGGTTTCCTCCGGTTCGAATAGACCAAGCGTTATGTTGTTGTTCTTGCGATGACTTGAACTGCCATCCGTTAGGGAAACACTGTACTTTTTTTTAACTAGTTATTTAATTAAAAATACAGTAAAAATAGTAAAAATGTTATGAGCCCGTTACAATTGTGGTGTCGTCGTTTTCTTTTCTCGAGAGTCTCGTTCTCTCTCTCTCTCTTCTTTCTCTCTTCTCCTCTTTGTCAATAAGCTGCCACTGTTGTCGCACTTACCCGCTAACAGTGTTAATGTAAAAACTGCTTATTGATTTTATTTTAAATTATGCCAAAAGTCAAATGTAGCATAAGTAGAAAGAAACTGGTAAAATATTGGTAGGAATCCAATATGATCGAATAACAAGGCGCCCAATGAAAGACTATATATAACACATATATATGTGACTATGTCCTGAAATTCACTATTCCTAATAAATAAAAAAAAATCAAAACCTGGGCGGTTTCGGGTAAAGGATATTTACCGATTTTTTTCTGTATCTTGAGCTCTATTAAGGGAGTGGAAAATTATAAGGAAAACCCATATACCAATATACATGTTCGTTCGAGGTTTGAGTGTGGGAGCAATAAAGTCTGTTTTTTTTTAATCCCTGACAAGTGCCAAAATTGGAGGTTAAGAGTTGGCTATGTCATCTAACCTACATGAAATGGAAAAGATACGCCAAGTGAAAATTCACCGAAATATAGCTTCATATAGCTCAATCAAATGGCGCCATGTTAACGGGAAATCATTTACTTCCGGGAATATAGTCTGAGATACCATATTATATCATGGAAGATTATTGCATTTTGTGAGTATATTATCAGTATCAAAAATGCCATTTTCAACACGAACCTTGGCACGTTAAGGATTTAAAAAAGATTTTAGAAGCCGATTCAATATTATAGAACATATACATGGTAAGAACATGAAAAAATACCTAAAAACGTATTTTTTCTTAAAAAAAGTATCTTTTTTTTTATCCCTCGTGACACAGTAAAAATAATAAACGTTTGAAAATGTCATTAATTACGAGGGACGAAAAAAGTTATTATTTTTAAGAAAAAATAAATTTGTAGGTCTTTCTTTTTTTGCGCAACTGACAAAGTAAAGTCATTTTGAGATTCCAAAACTCACACACTAGTTTTAGTAAAATACTTCCACAGAATAAATAGTTCTTTTTGGATTTTCTTTGGTACTTCTATTACAAAAAGGGCCTAAAATGGAAGTAAAAACTTAACAACTCTTATATTTTATCATTTCGACGTTTGCACCATCAAGGGATGGCAATTCTACAAATTCCCTTGACTGTCAATTATTGCTTCGTTATAATTGCTGCATAATCAACCAAAATCAAGTTTGCTTCTTAAAAATTCTTCAGACCTTACCATTAATTTATTTTGGAAAGTAAATTAACAAAATATTGCTAAAATGGTTACTCCACTTCCGACAATGAACGTAAATATTAAAGAAAGATATATCAGATAATTTCTAAATTTCCACCATCCACCCATTCTTTATTTGAACTATATATGTTATGCAATTCAAAATCACGTAAAAGTAAAAGTGAGTTGCACAATTCACAATTAATCTGTTTCGTGATAGCCGTAATAATAAAACCTGCAACATATGCTACTGACAATATTTTCACATTGTTAGTAGAAATATGTTTAAAAATATCACTACACAAATTTCCCCGATCATTTTCACTTAAAACGGCTTGTCCCCTACTTGTTGTTTAGACTTCACCTTTTTTCCCTTCATCTGGAGATACCTTTAAAGATTTCAAATTGGACACCAATTTATTGTCATCATTTTCACAATTGGAACTTGCGACAACCAGGAGTTGGGTCTTCAGAGATTCAATATACTTTTCGTTTAGGTTGTCACTACGACCACAACCATAACGAATTGACATGACTTTTAAAGTGGATCCTGATTCAGGGATTTGGGATTTAGCAAACAATTTCATTGTTTTTGAAATCTTTTGAATAACATTGAAGGAAATCATCCATCCAATTTGAGGTGTTTTTTTTTGTTCTTATGGAGCCATTTTTGTTTAACCTTTTGTAGACCCTGTTTTTTACGATGTCTACAGTTTTAGCTCATTTGTGGTGAGGAGAATCTTCTGTCACTGCACAGAGGAGGGCCTTTCCATCAGGAGCATAGTATGCACTACCACTGAAACTGTCGAAGAGGGTATCAACTTTAACACACGATGCGATAGCAATAGCTCTTGACGTCAAAGAACCTGTAATTAAAAATTGCTTAAAAATAAATGTAAAATATTTCAAAATGGTTGGTAATTTAATACAGGGAAAAATAAATGAAAGAAAATACCTCTACTAATGTTTAAAGAGTACAAGGACGCTCCAACTATATAACTAAGGACTTGCGCTGCCACCCAAACTGTCATTGCATACTTCATGATGCTCTGCATATGCGTTTCCTTAATTTTGTGCATTGTCCTGAAAATATATAGATTATTTTATCAATTTCCTGCGCCAGTCTGATATCCTCAAATCGAGCTTCCATCATAGTTTTGGATTCATCATTGCCAATAATGGAACATCGGAGAAGAGCATTATGTTTTCTAAACAAGGAATACGTGCATTTTAATAAATGAGGACAATAATAGATGGAGTATAAACTTCGTCCCTCAAAATCAAAAAAAGGAGTCTCAATAGTCACATAGAACTATTTAAGGTACTTTACACTGCTGACGCCCATGTTACAAACAGTCGCTACGACCTTCACTTCCGCATACATTTTGGCACCAAGCATAACAAATACAAAGTTTTATTTTGCTGGAATTGCATCCATTTTTACTAAAATAATCACTGGTTGTTTCAACTTCATAGTTACTTCAACTAGCATAAAAACCAATGCTTTATTTGCAAATTTTCCTGTGCTCTCAATTTCAGAATCGAAACCTGAAAAACCAGGTATTCTAAGAGATCCCACATCGTATTGAACATTTTCCTGTATGTTGATTTCATCAAAAAAGGGAATACAGTATCGATCCGTACCCACTGGAAGCATTCCATGTAAATGTTTGAAAAGATGCTGATTAACATCTGCTTCAAATGGAACTTGTTGCAGCAATGGCAGCAATATTCTTTTGTGGGGAAGTGCAAACATTTTTCTTGAAAATGAATAATAGTGCCAGGAGTTTGTTTTCCATCTACCATCTTCCTGTAGCACTTTTTGCTTTTGAAGTTCTAATTTATGATATCATGAAATCAGTCATTATGGAAGGAACACCCCCAATCAGTCTTCTTACTAGACTGGAGTCAGAGGTTTCAAATCGCCTTTATATCATGTAGTCTGCTCTTACATAAAGATTAAACTTTCCTTAGATTATCTTCTTTCTTACGAAGAATTCGAAGCTTCTGATTTCGTGGATTAATTTCTTACATTGTTAAATCTGTAATATTCTTAAAAATCTTGCTCTTGAATTTTCTGGTAGGGGGGCCCTGATGGTCTTGTGGTTGATGAGGAAGATGTCTGGGAGGTGCAGTTGAAGTGGAAGGAGAATGGTACTGTGAGTCACATCCTCTGTAATTAAACAAAGGACATATTACATAACAGTCACAAAATACTGCAGATATTTAAAGTTTACGTATAATTTTATACATAATAGTTTTTAATGTCTGTTATTAAAAAGCTAAAAAACAGAAAGTCCCAGCTTCAACAGTTTTGTAGATTATTCTCCATTATATAAAAACGAACGTCAAATCGAAAATATAATTATATCGTTTTATAAGGGAGAAAAAATTAAATCAAAAATGTAAAATTTATTTTCAAGTCTCTTCAAGCAGAATCCTGTTTTGCCCGAATATCTTAAAAAATACGTCATTCCTATGTCTCTCTTATTAAGTTGGCAATAAAAGGGATTATTTATTTATTTCTATTTAGGAGTGCGAGAAAATTAATTTAATTATGTCTCTGTCTTTAAAGGTTTACGAAATCCCTGTAATGTGCCATATATATGTACAGGATGGTGCTTTTTCAATATTTTTTCGGGTTATTCAGTAAACTATAGGAGATACCAAAAATCTGACCTCGCAATCTCGAACTCGTTTTTTGATTACAAATGAACTGAACAAATTACCGCTACTTCGTTTTTCAGCTCCTCAGTTTTGGAGGTGCCTGTACCTCGGAGGCCGCTATAAAACTTTACAATCATTTTCCTGAACATTTAAAAACAATTCCTATGTGTGCATTCTTTCGAGAAAAAATCAAAGCGTACCTCATTGGAAGACCTTTTTTATAATGAATAAGTCTCATTAAAATGTTTATTTGTTTGTTTACTTAAATCTTGTTGGGTGCTACTTAGAATTTGAAAATCATTTTATAGGGTAATGAATTGTCTGATAATCCGTTAAAATTAATTATTTTATTATTTTTGTTACGTATTAGATTAAAATTCATTTTCTTTTTTTTAATACACTTTAATTACTGTGTTATTTCAGTACACTTTTTGTTTAATTTCATTTATTTTGCTTGTATAACGATAAAAAATTAGAATTTAAGGTCGCGTAATTTTAATTTCAATGTCATCGAAATTATTCACCTAGTGTTTGTATTGTTTATTTCCTTATTGTTAAGGTCACCTGGATTCATTAACCGCTTTAAGGCGCATTAACCTATCGAAAAATAGAAACAAGAAATCAAGCGTGTTTTTTAAGGCAGTTTATAATCTTTTTTTAAATCTACAACATTTATACAAGATGTCGCGTTTAGAAGATAATAATTGTATGGATGATTTTTTTAAATAACCTGTATATTAATACCTATTTGAACTCTACTCATAAATCTATAAATTATTATTAACGGCTGAAATTAAAGCAAAAAGGTTTTCACTTTTTTATCTTAGTTTTTGAAACTCTATCCGATGTAGTTTCAAGTTTATTTTACTAATTATGAATCGAACGGACAGCTTCAACAACATTTTAACATTTCACAATAAATTTGGAACTGGCAGCATTAGATAGAGTTTGAAAAACTAATGTTGGAAACTGCAAACTGTTTTACTCTAATTTCATCCGTTGGAATTTGACAGACCTTCAAGGTGTCAAATTTTCATTTCTTCGACAGTTATTATCTCGAAAACAGTTAAAGATACATGACAATTTTAAATAAAAATAATTCGTAGTTTTCACAGTAGGATTTAAATATGTAATAAATACAGAGTGTTCTATTTCATTTTAAAAAATCATCCATGCAATCATATTTTATAAATGTTGTATCGAAATAAGTGCATTTTTATAAATTGCTTAATGCGTTTCAGCGTTTTTCTCAGAACATATTATTTAAATTTTAATCGAATTTATTACATACATTTTGTATAAATTCTAACATATAACATACTTGTGAAATTAAGAATTCTATGGTTTCGTCATTCATTTCAAAACAGCTTTCTTCCACCTGTTCTTCAGACTGGTTAAATATTGACCGGAAGATACAAGCAGACAATGTGGAAAATCCTCATTAATGGCAGTTCGCGAATATTTTGGTAAACCGAATTGTCGAAATCTTTTGAAATCCTTATTTCTTGCTTCGTAAGACCAGCGGACTGTATTGTACTGCACCCATGTAACAGTATTTTATGAATTGATGCAAAATCCATTTGGCAATTCAGTAACGATACTGTAGTCTCTTTCAGATTATTAATTTGTTGTTAATAATTATTAACTTCTTTTATATTTTCGGACATTTCCTTGAAAAATTCAAAGAATATCGGTCTGAAATAGTTGGATAAAGAGGGATGCGGATTTTTCCAAATGATTACATTTTCTGAAGTAACTAGCTGAAGTGGGACTAAAGATAACATAAACATTGACTCGTATGATACGTTCGGATTGTTAAAGTTTTGTTTATATGCACTGTTTGCTGTGGATCGCAAACCCATATGCTATATAACAAAACGGTTTGCGAGCCCATTTCTAAAGCTTTATTTTGTAAGTCAGTTGTTAAAAATAATAGTTTAATGGTGTGGTCTAAAAGTTGCTGTATTTTAATAGAAGCGCCTTTTTCAGTAATTTCCATTAACGCTGTGGTTTTAAACTATTAAATTGATATTTTGATATCCGTGCAACTGTTATCAAAGCTAAAGCTTCATCTCTCGTAAATTGCTTTACAGAATCTTCAGAGAATGGTTTTTTTCAAATTAGGTGCTCCCAGAGAAAACACTTCTCGAATGTTTTCTGCTTCATCTCTCTTACTTCCTTGAAGTTCTGCTATTAACATATTATTTATTTCTTCCAGTTTAGATAACTTTTTCGTTTGTTCCTTTTCAAACATTCTTCAAATTTCTGAAATTTAAGTTTTTAGTTAGGTTTGTGATGATAATATGCACTGATAGTGTGACACATATTTTTTCGTATTCGGTTTGTTTTTTCAATGTACTAGGTAAGTTTTCTATAAGATATGGAAATGGTTGTTTACTCTGAACAAAACTGTTTCGGTTTAGGATTTCAGTTTTCTTGACCTGAGGCTCGTATTCTCCCTGTGGATGTTGTTTTGACCGCAAAAGACAATTAGTATACATTGTCTTATATGTAAAATATGGTTTTGGCATCATTTTGAGTTATAGCGAATTTTAAACGATAATTATAAGATTAATCGAATACCTACTTACCTGTATGAAGATTAATCGTAATTTTCTGAGCTTGTCCGTAGATATAATTACAACACTGTAGTTTCCGTGAATCATGTTCTCGGCACGACGTTGAAAGCAAAAAAAGAGTTTTTTATATATTCATATATCCTTATCGCCGCCTCCTGATGTCTGAAATCTCGTAGTCATTCCGTTTGGAGATAAAATTTTGCTTCTGAGGGTAGTTTTGGGATGGATGGGTTTGTAATTATATCTACGGACAAGCTCAGAAAATTCCGATTAATCTTCGTATAGGTAAGTAGGTATTCGATTGATCTTATAATTTTCTTTCGCTTGTCCTTGATATAATTACAGCACTGTAGATCTTTAGAGTTTTAAATGGCGAATTGTATTACCAATATTAATCAACAACCACCAAAATTAAAAAATTTAGTAAGAAAACTAATCTTAATTTAACCGAAACATATCAGTCCTATCCCTATTGCTAGCTATCCTTATCAACTACATATGTTATACATACTGTGTATAATGCTTCTATTTTAATTTATTTATTTTATTTTAATTTATTTATTTAATTATTGCTAACAATGCTTTTTTCATAGGTTCAATTAGAGGTCGATTATAATATTTGAAAAATACGTTGGAGTGTCTTATCATTTCAATGCTAATACCTTTTCTGGAAGCAGCCGAAGTTGCTGCATGGCGTATATTATGACTGGTAAAGACTGAGGTATCAAGCTCTCCTAATTTTAGGACAATTTTAAGCCAACGGCTAATAGTCTGAGATGTGGCTGGATGGAACGGTATTTTATGTGTTAGTATTAGGAATTCATGGTTAGTACCTCGAATTTATGCTGTTTTTTCCAAATTATTTTATATAGTATGTGCTACGGCGTCTCCCGAAAACAGGGAAATGTCAAAAGTGGTTGGTTTTTCGTTGGAGCTCATGTTTTAATCTGCTCAATTATTCGGATTTCTATTGTCCCTTCCACTTCTAATATATCCTTGACCTTTATCTTAGACAATGTTTGCACCCTACTTGCCGACGTGATTGCCATTAAAAACACTAGTTTATACGTTAGCTGCTTTATTTTAAGAGCAATGTAGCATCATTTATGAGTTATCCTTTTTCATGTAAAAACATTGAGGAATTAGCTACTTAAATAGCAAGTCACTTTAATATGAACTCATGCTCTGTTGAAAATGAGTTGGTGCAGATTATATCAGATATACATTTCAAAGCTACAGCATCTGATACAAATTTCTGGTGTTTTATATCTGAAGATAAATATTCGAATCTAAGGCAAATCGCCCTTCAACTGACAGCAATGTTTGGGTCAACTTACTTGTGCGAGTCTGCATTTTCTGAAATGAAGATAATTAAGTCAAAATATCGCAATCGACTAACTGACGATCATATGTCATCATGCTTGCGATTAGCACTCAGTGGTTACGTACCATCTTATGAAAAGTATGCTGAGGACATGCAGTGCCACGCTTCAACATCCAAAGTCACTCCTTAGTGTAACACCATATGTAACTCTTTTGTTTTGTAACAACCAATAACTCGCAATTTTGAATAACTATGAGTTTTTCATTGATATTGTAGAGAAGAACCTAACTAAACCTAACCCAAACCTTGACTAAAATAATGTATATTGTGCGGAAAGCTAATATCTATGCTATATCACAACCTTTCTCCAACTCTTTCCGTGTTTCCTCTGTTACATTTGATTTTGTTGTCTCGTATTGTTTATCAAAGTCAACTGCTAATGCACTTATTCCAGCTGCTAGCTGTAATTGTAATTTAGTTAGGAATGTGTCCTGTTTGACAGTATCAGTGTTTAAATAAGGCCGAATCTCCGGGTTAATTTGTGGAGGCTGGAGAGCTGAACAATTTGCCAAACAAGGGTAAGGATCCAATGTTGCCTTACGGGAGTCTTTCTCAATTTCTTTGAGCAAAAAACCGGACAAAATGGCCGCTACATCTGGATTAACTTCTGGACTTTTTGTCCCAGTTGTTTGACTTTTTAACAGCTCCAAGATATTCTGCACACCCTGATCTTGGGATGGACCAGCCCCCAAATTTTGCGTCGGAGCGAAATTTATTGGGGGAACATCCGAATCGGAGTCCGACCCTGTTTCTTCGGGCGACGATGCCTCTGACTCACCTGCGAACAAGAGCGGCATAAGCATACTCTATACAGTCATTTATTTAAAATAAAATCAATGAACAGCACAGATTACTCATAGGAATAACCATAGAAATTATCAGTTCTCAATGCTATAAAATTCATGTAAAAATATAACCATTGGACATAGCTCAGCACTTTTGTTTGAAGTATATACTCAAAACTTATTCGATTATGAAACTAAGGACAGTAATTCATGTGAATACTGTGCGTCAAATAAGAGGCAAAGCAATTAAAGAATACTTACTTGAACTACCTAAAAACTCCCGCAACTTTTTCTTGTGTTTACCACTATGTTTACGAGTCTTCGAAATCCGACCCATGACGCAACACTTTTATCGTCTAACACCCAGCTCACGAAAAATCGCAGTGACGAGCCATCGCAGAGGAAACGGGGTTTGGAGCCGTGTGGGTCGGCATGGTTCCGGCGGGGAGTGGGGGGTGAGTGTTTGCTTTGAATTTCGTGCGTCCGAGCGGGGAAAAATTGCTACTACAAGTGGTTATTTTATAATTCGAGAACGGCAATACGAAATATAATTATTGTCGTCTGACCATCCTTTTGTCACCGTGTGGCTCGAGTGTATATTTTTCGGTATAAAGTATATATTTATTTTCTGCGCGATATTTCACAATTTGTTTTAAAAATTCAATTCTTTTTAACCGAATGTAACATTTTTTCATAAGGACATTCTTGTCATTTGTTGTCTTCTTCCATCTAAAAGAAGAGAGAGCTCTTATTGCAATTAGTGTTAAAATTTACCCACAGGTACTTATTAATTTTTCAAATCGTTTAATTTACTAATACAGACCTGGAACCCATCCGTTTTAATAGTTTATTCGGCAGTTATCATACCCTTAAAACTAATTACTACAATTTTTTGGTAGATGCCTATAAATAAACAACAAAGAAAAATTACGAATTGTAAAGGGACCTTAAGGTTTCTACTCACATCTACCTTCGGATGCTATTTTTTGGTCGGTACTCTGTCTTATCCTGTTGGAGCTAGTACGCGCTTTCTATAAGGAAAACAAGGGTTTTTAGATATCAGCCCTTATGCTACTAAATTGTAATTTTTTTACCCTCCAAATACATAAGTATAGTTATAATAATTATAATAATAAACAGATGAAATCACCTATCTACATACTTTACATTAACCCAATTTTAATATTATTTAATTAGTCTTACATACCTATATTGATCAATCGAAATTTTCACTCCAGCTTCAGGTTCATGCTGCATACATTTTATGACGTTGTTAATAATTTCATGTCCTTGACTACATACTGTTTTTCCTTTTACGTCAATCTTTTTGGGAGACATGTTGAAAATATTTAACTTCAAAATAACATTAATTAGCTGCAACCATCACTCACTAAAGCACTTCTAAACTACATTTAAGCTAACCGCAGTGTCATAAATATTCATGTAATTATAAGAATTTTAGGCAACGTACAGGTGCCTGCGCATACACTAGGATGCTTAAACGACACAGAAAATTGCTTAAAATGTACTCCTTCTCGTGTGGTTTACGATTCTTGGCGCCGCTGATGCCGTTGTCAAGCAGATCACCTGTTGCAAAGGGAAGGCGGTGCTTGTCGGCCATTAGCCTGATGATGTAGCGGTGTTTAACTTACAGTGTTCGGACTCTAGTTCCCATGATCAGGTCTTGAAAGGGCGGTCGGGTCTCGTCTAAATTTATCTATTTACAAAATTGTAAATATCTACAGCTCACCGCTTATTTCACTATTACCTTTTATTGTCTATAAATAAGCACAAACTTTTATAATATCCACACTAACACTACACAAAGTCAAATAAATTAGTCCAGGGAAAATTGAATAAACCACATAACGAAACGTATAACAACACAATCCAAAGGATGCGCAAGGTGACCATTTTCAAATATCCAAGTTATCAAGTTACACTATTTCAAAAAATGACAGTTCTAATATCGCACAAACATAAGTGAGTAAGACGGAACTAAAAAATGAACTTTATAGAAAAAAATAGAGTTGGCAATAGTGCTGAGAGCTATTACAACTAAATCTATGTTTGCTTCCCAAGATGAGAGACAAGGACTAAGATACAGTAAATTATGTGAGATGAAAAGAGGTAGATATATTAGACAAATTTTTCAGCTTGGATGCTCGTCTCAACTTGGTTGTCTTTGACTAAAGAAAATCTGATCCGCCTTGTAGTGTGCAGAATGGTTGAAGCGCAAGACGAGATGAGATGGCGCTAGACGACGCGGGGTATTGTTAAACGTATAAACACAGCTTAACTATAACAACCAGCTTGATGACTCGTCGGCTGCACAGCTTGTTTGACGAATCTGAGAATTTGTAGGGCGACGTTTATTATCTCTCTGGCCGGAATTAATATTTACATTCATTAGACTGTGGTATTAATGGCGTAATTAAAAATAGTAATAACGGGAACGTATTAAAGATTAATATATTAATAATAATAAACTTTACTTTATTGTTGATTTTCTAAAAGTCTCTTGCCTGCCAAACCCTTTAAGATTTAGTTATTGATAAGGCAAGTAAGCTTCTGCATTTTTTTTGACTGGTAGATTTTTCAGAAACTGCCTAAAATTAGATGTATTTATGAGTAAAAAATATCAAAGACATGTAATAAATCTTATTTTTATTGCACATTATATTACAATTATTTTTCATATTTATCAAAACTATATTATTAATTTCCCCATATTATTACCCATTTTTCTTAATATTTTTAAAATTTTCGTTAATTCTCTTGAGGGTGTAATAAATCCTAACCCTCAAGTAGAGCCGAATAAAAAAATTTTCAGGGAAATTTTCGCAGCGACTCGTAAACGGCAATAAGTTTCCTATTTCGAAATACTTGGTACAAATATTATTTTTTGTCACAAAATCTTTTAAATTGAAATAAATGAGACAAATTTATCATTTTGCATCTTTAAGTCCCCAAATGATGCTTGGTCAAAGTGAATAATTACCCTGAATCGTTTGTAAATAGATGTCTAAATAAATTTAAAAAGAGACACATTAACACTAATCAAACTCTACACCAACAGATCACGCAACAAAAAGTAACATATTACAAGTTCCCTTTAGTATACGGTTTACCACAAAAAATTAAAAAATGTTTTGAAGGTGAGAATTTGCATATTCTTTTTTATAATCTTAGTAAAACTTATTTACTAATCTTAAATATCAAATACCGATTGAAAAAACTCAGGTATTGTATATTGTATACCATGTATATGTAACAAAGTGTATGTAGGACAAACAAAACAATATCTTGAAAACAGACTGTAAAGAAAAAAATCGTATAAAAGAAGAAAAAACAGCATTGGCAAAACACCATTTCGACACTGGACATAATTTCGAATTTAACAAGGTCAAAATACTTAATCACGAAAAAAGCTTCTACAAACTTGGTATTATCTGACAGAAGAAAAGAATCGGCAACATCCCAATTGGCACCCAATAAAAAATATTTGTGATAAACTGAGGAACTTTCGGTTGAATGCGTGCTCGTTTTGCCACTTTGTTGAACTATCCGTGCATCCTTGTTTAGGTACTGGTGCTGTTACGACTTAACAAACCTCAGCGCTGACACCGCTGCCAAATTGTCTGCATTTGGTGATAAAAATTGGTCTTCTGGTGTTATTGTAAATTTCACTCCGCATATTTGGCAACTTAATTTATATAAAAAATAGTGGCAATTATATTTTTAGGAATATAATATTTAACTTTTGACCACCGACAGTGATTCTAATATAAAAAAATGTCCTGTTTAGTCCTCATTATAGATGTTTGTTACATCTAATGAATAAAATATCAAGGTAAGGTAGGTGATTGGAGGCCTAGTACCTCATTTATATACTGTGATATTAGTTTTTTTTTGGTATTCTTTTGTACTTACTTGTCTTACATAACGTCCTATATTTATCTCATAATTTAATGTTTTTAGCTTGAAAAAGACACAATTAAGTATCGAAACTTTGCTTTTTGAATAAAGATATTTCAAATAAAAAGGTTTTCTTATATCCACGATCCGAGCCCAAATATAAACTACTGGAACGCGATAACCGTACCTACTATGGCCATTACACTACTTGATACATATTTAACAAGAGTGAAGAAATACCGAACAAAATTTGTTTTTAATGTCATCTTTGGAATACTTGCAATGAGCCGATTCTTAATTTGCCAGTGTGAGTTGTTTATTTTCCTCAGGTACTGTTTGATCTACACAATCTTGTACATTTAAAAGCATACAATCAGCATCTTCCTCACAGTTCTAGGTACCCCAGATAAACAAATTGACACACTGGAACTTTCGGAATGTTCAGCAGTTGGATTGCCATTTTCTCTTCTAATTTTACCAAAATACTTTTCCAAACAATCTTGTTGTAAATAAATAATCAAATTTCGAAACATCGTGTAAGTAATTAGATAGACCGAAGGCAAAATTAATGGATTTTTTCAAGCTCTTGAAACAGTTAATATTATTCCTAATATTTTTAGTGTTTTTGTCCAGCATCTCAAGTTAACAAATAACAAAACAGAAAAAAATCTTTTTCAATGTCGAAGCTCGCATTTTGCCACCTATCAAATATTTATCAATAACAATAACTCCAAAGCCTTTCCTTCTCTAATAGATAATTCAAAGCAATTGTTTTATAGGTGAATTTCTGTTTAGTACATATTTGATCTATATTTAAAATAGTGTTGATATTTTTGTATTATATATATAAGTTTCCCTCAGCTTATTTGTGATTTCTAATCCGTTTAACCATTCATTCGTCATATTCCTCTTGGAAACGAATTAACGTTTAGGATTTAGCCTCTGATTTAGGACTTTTGGGGCTTAATAGTGGGTGCTGGACACTAAGAGGGTTGACATCACTTTACTTTTGTTTATAGACCGTCTGGAACGGGATTTTAGTTTCGTTGCTTGTTTGCTTAATTCGAAAGTAAGTTTGCTTAAATTTAGGTTGCTGGATGTTTCAGTATTTGCTGGTTTTTATAGGTTTAAGAATTTTAACTTTGATTAAATTTTTTTGAGATGCTGTAAATAATTATTCAATTTCATCTGGTCCTTGCGTAGTGAATAAATAATCAAATTTCGCAACATCGTGTAAGTAATTAGATAGGCCGAAGGCACAATTAATGGATTTTTTTAAGCTTTTGAAACATTTAATATTATTCGTAATATTTTTATTGTTTTCTTCCAGCACATTAAACTTGTCAAAAAAATGTAAGCAGTCTTCCAAAAATTTTATTTGGCAATCCTGTAAATGCTGTATTATATTTTTTGGAAGAAGAGATCAGAGAGTTCCGCAGTTTCAGCGGCATCTGCAGAGAGAGATCCAAATCTAATATAGAAAATCGATTCTACGTAGACAGAATAACTACAGACTAGAATGGCAAGGTTTACTTTAATTTTTTAAAAGTTCATTTGGGTGCTGCTCTAATTGGAATTTTTTTATTTTATTCATAAAAATCCTTTATGTAGTGCTATTATTACGTTTCCGTTAATTAATAAGCATATTTCTCAAAGCTTTGATTAAGCTTACTCGTATTTCGTGGAGAAATATTTAAAAGATTTGAAAGCCTTATATTATTAAATGCTATATCTGACGTTACAGCGCAAACATGAAGGCCGACGATTTCTAATTTTTCAGGTGCTTCTGCAATAATTTAGCTGGAAACGAGGTATGACACAAGAAATAGGCAAATGGTTGCTTCCATTTAGAATAAAGACCTCTTAACATAAGCACTTACGCAGTGGGCTTAAACATTTTTTCTTGCTTGTCATTAGTAAAATCCCAATAATACAGTCCTGAGAGTGATCATAAAATAAATTAGCTTCTACGCTCATTTCGTCAAAACATAACAAACTATATTTATTTTGATCCTGGAAGCCATAATCTTTTTGTTAATCATATTATAAAATTCAGGATTTTCTAACCCCGGCCTAATATAAACTGTATGAATTTCTGTTAACGAGATCTTGGTACTTGGAAAGCAACGCTTTCCAACAGAACTCTTTGTAAACTTTTGGACCCGCGAAAAATATGGACAAACATTAATTTTTAAATTCTTTACTACAACGCCGACTTCATGGTTGCATCTGGATTTGCATATTTGTAAATTTGGCGGTATCAGGATTCGTGCAGAACTTGGTTCTTAAAGTCTGGTATTTTTCTAAAGTGGTGTAGAAGTAGCAGGAACTAACACTCTATTCTCAAAAACAAGTATTGTTGCAGGAACTAGTAGACCGGTAATACGTATGATCTCTAATGGCACTACTTAAACTGCTTTCAAGAGAAGAAAATAAGGAATGGCGTTGCTATTTAGCCTATTATGTAAATGACTGGTAAACATTCTTTGTTCAAAATGGATATCACATTTTGTAGCTCCAATAAATCTTCTCTATTGGCTTTTATTATCCATACTATGGCTTTAAATAAAAAAATAAATGTGGGTAAAAGTTGGTAAAAATTAGTCATAATATGGTTGAGTCCATTGCTTGTCTGCTATATATAATATAATTATTAGAATTATATTGAAGAGCGGTAAACTTAAGAAATAAATGTAGTATTATTAGGAGAAAACTCAATAAACAATATTACAAAATAACCAACCTTAGAATCACTTTATTTCTTTCCAGGACGTATGGATTTAAAAAATCAGATATCATCGAATTTTTTAAAAATATCGTGAGTTATGTACTTGGCAATAAAATGATCAAAAAGGATTCTAGCTTTTCTGCATACTTCAGTATACTCAGTTGGAACGTTTATCAGTTTATTCTTTAATGATGTTTCAATCATAGCATGCATAGTGGTGGTCTCCATTGGGGCATAACCGCCTTTAAATAACTCTTGTTCTATGATTATATTGTTTGTCATGGCTAGATTTAGTAATGCATTGCTCGTTGTTGAATTTTTATTTTGATATGTACAACCATCATTTTCCACCAAATTTTTTTGTCACTTTGCTCTGCTTTCAATTGAGGTTATAACATATCTGATAAAAATTTAACAAGTGTGGCAAATTCTTCTCCGTTAAGACCCCCTTCTGTTTCATTCCATAAATAGCATGCTCCTTACTTAGTTTTTATGTTGAATAAACAAAAGTTATTAACTCAGTTCCAATTTGTAATATAAGCTCGAAACATTGCATTGTGGTGCTAAACGAACCGTGGGGAGGTCCATAGTAAACACATAATCTTTTTTGTCTTTGCCCTTCTGGTTTTCTTTTCGTGCTTCTTTTTTCATTTCGATATGTAAAGCATGTTGGTCAGTTATCTGGATATTGTCCAAATTTGTGTGAATACCAAATCTGACATTGATCTTTTTTGGGATGATACAAAGAAGTACTTTTTATATCCATAGGGTTATTAAATGTTCACACAGATAAGGATTTAATATTTCGTTATTTACACCGGTTGTTGCTTCCAAAATATTTCAAACCCTTTTTCTCTTTTTTTTCATAATCCCAAGTAAATTTATCCACTTGGCACCTTTTTCTTCTTTTCATTTTGGCATTATCCATGTCTATAAGAGATTGATTTGAATGGTCCGAATAATCTATTAGACGGAGTTTCTGAAGGCTACTTTCATCACTTATATTATCTTTAAGTCTTGCAGCGGCAATATTTTGTTTTTAACTGCATACATCTATATTTAAAACGTCATTTTCCTGCTTATTATTATTCTCTGTGCTTTTCTCTATGCTAAATTCATCAATATCTCATATATCATTTATAGCATACTCCTGAATTTTGACATAGTTTGAGTTGAAGGCTCGACATTCTGAAGTGAAGCAGCAGATTGAAACTCAAGAGATGTAGAGAAATTGTTAGCTAAAAATGTAGCAGAAAGCCTATTATCGAAGGAAAGAGATTTTTTAAATAAATCGTATTCTCGTCTGCTCCAACAATAGCATTATTATATTGGAATCCAGCACAAAATGAAATATTTTGAGAACATTGGGAAAATATATTCTGGTCGTCCATAAATACTACTAGCAATGTATTTATAAAATTAGGATCATTTTCTAGCTGTTCACTCAGAGCATAATTGTTATCTTGATTTCTTTGCTGAAGTGTCAATGCTATATTTTTTTAAACGAGACGAACGAGAGAATATTACCAACAACCTACAAATTAAATTATGCTTTTTAATGACTGCTTTATATTAGGACTAATATATAACTAAGAATTAACTAGTTAAATATGTATTTTCTTATGTGTCGATTTATACTTTCCAGCTAGACTGAATTAAAAACTAAACTAAACTAAAGGTTTGCCAACTTTTAATTTCTTAGTTCCTAATTATAAATTTAGGTGAAATCGCAATTGCACTTACTCCGTCGGCCAGCTGATTCTGAAAAAAAAATGAAAGGAACTGTGAAAATCAGAAGAACTGTGTTTTTACCATTTCGTTAAACTCACTTTCAAAAATATTTATTTGTATTCCACTTGAAATTTCTGACGAGATAAAAGGATTTTTTGTCTCTTGTGTTTTGGTTCACACGGGATTGTCTTTGTTGCTAAAAAACATACCTGTGAAGTGAATAAAGTCATGGAGCATAAAATCTTTTCACTTTTGTTGGGATGTATAATTTTTTGTTTCACTTGATAGAAGAGTTCGTCATGAAAATCCTATTACTAAATTAATTCCTAATTTAGTTAAAGTATTACAAAAATGCTATTTAAAACAATATTCATGATTTTCTCACTATTAAACCAACAAAAAGGTGCGCCGCCACACTTTATCATTTCATTCATGTTAGCTTTATTTTAAAAGTTAAAATAATTAAACCTTAAACTAAAGTCAACAAGAACCATTCAAAACCCTAATAACAAAATGCAGCTAAATCCAAAATCAGGTAACTGCATAAACCATCCAAATAAGTAAGGCCACGTAAAATTTCTTAACCAAAATATATTCTAGAGCATTATTACACTTATATTAATAATTATCCTCTTACATTAAGATTTGACTTATGTTTCATTAATTTCAATTGAAAATCACGAGGGAATATCGGAACTGTCATTCTCTCGGCTTACACACGTAAAAACGTCTACTAGCAACGGAGTTAGACGCTATGCATAGTTTATGTTAGCTGTTGCGGAGATAGATGGCATATGTGTGGCGCGATTTAAAGAATATTTTCAATTTTAGCAGAAATCTCGTTTGCCAAAATATAGCTTTTAATATTCTGTAACAGATGGCACCAATATCTCAGTTTCCTTAAAAAGTGGAGTTAGCCGGGTTGTAGTTCAAGCAATCTATATTCTTAACGTAGATATTAATTTCGATCTGATGAAGATAATTAAAATCACATATCCAAAAAATTAGAGCTTATTAACAACCGAACACATGGGAAGGTTCCACTTCCTAGAAATTTTAAAGTAATTTATTTCGTAAAGTTAATAGAAAAATCTTAATAAGAAACGAAAATGCATAAAATATTGAAAAAGTAGTAGCGATTCTATCCTAACATCTTGGAACCCAGGTTGAAAGGAGAGACGGAAGCTCATTTTACCGTGCTAAATGTTAACAGCGTAAAAATAATTTTCGACTGACTACTCAAATGCCTACTTCTTCGCAATGCAACTTCGCGAACTCTCTAAAATTCTTTTTTGAGCCCGAAAAAATAATTATTTTTTTAACTTAACTTTTATAAATATTTTATTTAAACTATCATTTTTATTCAAAAAGATAGTTTCTACCAGAGGTAGAAATTGACTATTTTACTTATCTAATCAAAAAATGTATATGCACTGTATAACATCTACAAAGGATTTTTATTTCTTTGCTATCATAAAAAATAAATAAAAAAACAAATTTTAATCAATCATTTAGTGCATGATTACAGAACTTTGCAAGATAAACTGCAGGTCCGGTGAGAAGAAATATATTAACTTTTTTGTCACAGTGTAAACTAATGATGTTAATAATGCGAAATCAACTACGAAAAAATTCCCCGGAATTATTGGTTATTAAGACGTTATGATATTTTGAGAATTAATTAGAATATAAAAATTATATTTCCCGCAGAACCTGGAAGCATCATACTTTACTATGTTTTTGATAATGAACTATTTGATGTTTTACATGAAGTTTATATTAAAGTTGATCATTAAGAAGATGATTTAAGAACTGTCATGCCAATATAAAAACGTAACCCGTTATGAGAGAGCTGTATATTAATCTTTTTGAACCATGTCAACAAAAAAAAAAGGAATTGTTGTGAAGCCCAATTTATTTCGAAGCAATTTAAATGCATTACGTTTGGCGTTGAACATGCTTTTCTGAGTAATAACGTCTTTGTCCGGTTCATTGAACGGCTGTAGTCCGTGTCAAACTTCATAAGGTTTTCAATACAAAAAATTCGATATGAATAATATTTAACCTGTATTTCAAAAAAATAAAAAATTAGACATTGTGATTATTCAGATGAAATAGTCAATATAAAACATAGAAAAATGGTTTAATACAATCCTATTATCTTTAAAACCAAAACATAACAAAACAGAAAAAAATCATTTTCAATGTCGAAGCTCGCATTTTGCCACCTATTAAATTTCTATTATTAACTCCAAAGCCTTTCCTTCTCTAACAGATAATTCAAAGCAATTATTTTATAGGTGAATTTCTGTTTAGTACATATTTAATTTAAAATTAAATATTTAAAATAATGTTCATATTTTTGTATTATATGTAGGTTTCCGTTGGCTTATTTGCCTTTAGCAGCATTCGTATAGGAATGTACATAGCGACATACGGTTTCTAATCCGTTTAACCATTCGTCCGTCATATTCCTCTTGGAAACTAATTAACGTTTAGGATTTAGCTTCTGATTTAGGACTTTTGAGGCTTAATAGTGGGTGCTGGACACTAAGAGGGTTGGCATCACTTTACTTTTGTTTATAGATCGTCTGGAACGGGATTTTAGTTTCGATGCTTGTTTGCTTAATTCGAAAGCCTATGGTAAGTTTGCTTAAATTTAGGTTGCGCTGGATATTTGAGTGTTTGTTTTTATTGGTATAAGAATTTTAACTTTGATTACATTTATTTGTGATGCTGTAAACCGCTATAATGTTGCTATAACCGCTAATTTTGTGGGATTATACAAAACAAAAAATAAAAAACAAATAATTTTTAATATTTCGTAAAACACTAACTACATGTACTAAGTTAAAAATAATACACTTTTTCACATTTGCAGCCAAGCTTAAGACGCCCGAAACAGAACTAGAAGGTTAGCGTAATGATAAAAATGCTTTTTAATAACTGCTACAACATATTAAACATTTACACCCGTATTCACTAAAGAGGTTTAAATTTAGATCAGGTGTAATTTGACAGTTATAGGTTTAAGTTGACATTTTTAACAAATATTTTTTCTAAATGTCACAATTACAAAATGAGAGTGACATAAGCGAAACATAACTGGCGAACTAAGAGTTTTAAGTACCATGGCAACTAGACCTGGTCTAACTCTTAAACCTTTTTAGTGAATACAGGTTAGAGTTTTTAGCTCCTAAAACAAAACTACAAACATTTGCAAGATGCCAACATTGCAGATACAGCAATCATAATAATGTAAAAAGTGAAGGCGATAATGTCCTAAACAAATTGTTTATACGTTTTTTCTAACTACGATTAACGATTCGTAAAGTTTAGTAAATTTTTTACGCTGACATCTGTCAAAAGAAAAATCTAAAATTATTAACGCATCACTGAATGAAATTTATAATTCCAATGAAATAATGAACAAGCCTTTTTCTTAGCAGGTGGCAAATTCTCAGTGGAAGATTGTCGTTTTTTACCTTCTTGTTTCAATTAAAATTATAACCTTTCTTTCCCGAAATAAAATCCATGCATTTTCTATATAACGTTTAATGTTAAGCAATTCCCCTATGGTAGTCTTGTATTTGAACACCTGAAAATAATGGGCAACCATTATGTCAGTCGTATCCATATCACTCATACATTTATTATACTGAATTACACTGTGGCGTAAGTGAGTGTATTTCGTGTTTTTTTGTTTGTTTCATTTCCACTGAGGCTCGTTCTTTTAACATTTTTTCTTTTTTTCTACACGCTGTAGAAAAGTAGGGCACTGTGGTGCGAATCTCTGTTCTCTCTTTCTGTTAATTTTTTCAAAACTATTTTTTCTTTAGTTTTTTGCGTGTATTGCTTGTTTTGAAATTTCAATTCAGTATTTGTTTCCTGTCCCACCTTTAAACACGATTTGGTACCTGGTTATTTTTCTAAAGTCTGAAATAAAAGCCTTAGGGCATTGAATTTTATTAAAAAGGATAATCAAATTTCAGTTTATTTCAAAAACCAGTTTTTTTAATAACGCACTTTCTTTATTAATGAACTGAAATGCCACCAGTAATCAGAAGGCTAACATAGCACTTACAATAGGGCAGAATAGTAATCCTAGACATGGCATGTCTATGCCATGCATAGTCTATAGAAATTCTACCATGTCAACAACAGCAAAGGGCCAAATTGGCAGTCAATTCCGAGAAAATGTGAATTAATTTTATTCACCTCTTGTGTTTGGGGTTCACTAATGAAGAACCTACGGACCAAAATTTGGAAACTCCAAGTCTACATAGGGACCTATATTTTTACATGACCTGTAAAAACATTAACATGTCATCAGCAGCAAAGGGCCTGTTTGACAGTTAGATTAGGGAGTGAAAATGGACGGTATTCCCCTGATATGTGGGTTATTTTTCATCGCCATTTACGAATAAGGTTATAACTAATGAAGAACCTACGGACCATATTCTTGATAACCCCCGAGTCCGCACAGGGAACTACTCAAGTACCTAACCTAAAAGATCCTTAAACTAGAAATTTCCATGGTACCTATTGTAAACCATACTTGAGTCACGAGGGAAATATTTTAATTAGATGGATTATAAAGCGCTAAAAGAGCCCAAGTTATCCTCAGCTGCCAACAAAATTAGAAATTTTGTACTAAAATTACCTATTATAACCTACATTATGAAAATTAATCCTAAAATACATGGTCAATTACCATGCAGAGATCCTATATATAAACTTAGGTATTAATTAAGAAGTAAGAATTTAAATCTAAAGAAAACCTAGACTAATTTGAGCTCAACTAAATAATGTATCATAGTACTAAATTACTGTTATATAGTAATTATCAAAATCATAAACTGAAACTTTTAAGTAGTAGTTTAAGTCCTACACATACTTCAAAAAAATATTCTTTAATTGAAACTTGAGTTATCAAAACTCAATACCAAAACTTGGTGAATATTCCTCACCATTAGCATCTATAATCAGAACTCATATAGGGTCATTTCTCTCATATGAGACCAAAAAAACCTAAAGGTGTCAACAAATGACAAAATTACTCACAACTCTGTAGTATTCTCACAACTCTATAGTATGTCTCTTGGCATACTTGTTCAAAGCAAAAGGGTGGCTATACACAAGAATAAAATATTGTTTTGTGTACAAAAAATTAACAACAATTTATAACTAGAATTTACTTTATCAAGGGTTAAACTAAGGCTCTGACAAATTAGAGTTGGACCCAAGATATGGTTTCAACTTGGACACATGCCATATACCTGCATCTGTACCTCCAAATTTTCCAGTTCATAAGCAACTTTAGAACGTGCTTTCTTAACTTTACACAAAACATAACGATCTGCCAATTTAGCCGAAAAATCATTTGCTGCATTACTCAACGTGAAATTTCTTTTCCACAATATCTCCCCAACTTGATAAGCATGCTCACGCCGCCTAAGATTATATTGCTGACAATTTCTCTGATAGGCTAGATCACTAGATCAGATAGACTTTTTTGTACTTCCTGATAAAGAGTGGGAAGTTCCTTTAATTCTTTAGCATAAGTCTCACGATCACAAGAATTTAAATCTATGTTGCCAGAGTCTACTTCCTCATAGAAATCACCAGTAACAGGGAATTTCCTACCAAAAACTAAATAATTGGGGCTATAACCAGTAGCTTCCGAAACTAAGAAGTGCTTCTTAGTGCCGAGGCTATTTCCTGTATATGTAGATCCCAGTCTTTAAGAGAGTCTTTTATATAACAGCGAATGGCTACTCCAATAGTTCTATTTATTCTCTCAACAGGGCGAGTAAAATCTGGTGCTGTAAGAATTGAGGCTGAAACTAACTTTTCCTTAAGCTCTTTAAAAGCTTCCTCTGCTTCTGTTGTCCAGGTAATAGGTTGGTTTTTTCCACGACCTTTCAAAAGATCATTTAAAGGTGCAACCAAAGTGCTAAAATGACTAATAAACCTCCTATACCAAGAACACATTGAAACAAAACTCTTAACCTGGGTAGTAGTCTTGGGTCTTGGCCTTTCAACCATAACCTTAACTTTATCCGGATCTGTCCTAAGTCCAGAGCCGTCCACTACAAAACCAAGATACTTTAGCGATTTCCTGAAAAACTGACACTTTTCAAGGTTGATTGTGAGGTTTGCATCCACTAGACGATGATGGACCTCTCTTAAAACCGAAATGTGCTCATCAAAAGTACTCCCAAGAACGATTAAATCATCCAGGTAGCAAAACACTTTAGGTTGTAACTCAGGGCCAAAAATTGAATCCATCAGTCGCTGCTGATTTTGTGCGGCATTAGTCAAACCAAATGGAAGAACTGTAAATTGGAACAAACCTCTTGAGTTCACAGAAAAAGCAGTCTTTTCTTTAGAACTCTCTGATAATGGAATTTGCCAAAAACTATGTCTTAGATCAATGCTAGAAATGTACTTAGTATCCCTCAACATGGCTAAAATGTCATCGATCCTTGGTAGCATATAGCTATCTTTTTTTGTAACACTATTTATAGTCCTCGCATCATAAACTACCCTATAAGTACCATTTTTCTTTGGAGTTAATAAAACTGGAGAATTCCAAGTACTTTTGGAAGGTTCGATAACCCCTAACCTTAGCATCCCATCGATCTCCTTGTTAAAGTGTCCCATCATAAATGGAGACAATCGATACTGTCTCTTTTTAATAGGTTTGGCATCACCAGTGTCTATATCCACAATCAACTTGCTAGTGCGACCTAAACGATTATCAGAACATAACTCCCCAAACATCTCTATGACACTGTCAGCTACTTTTCTTTGTTCAGACATCAATTCAACACAAAGACCAACATGCTCATCACTCTGTATTACATTTTCTTTTGAAACCACACAAACTGAAAAATCATTGACCTCACTTAAAATATCCCATGAATTGTTCTTAAAATTTATATTTAATGAAAACATTTTACAAAAGTCACTGCCAAGAATCAAACCATACTTTAAAGAAGGTACCACTAAAACTTCTACTATTTTACAAACATTACCTAAACAAAGTGGAATTTGACAAGTCCCTGTATTTTCCTGTTGCCTGCCATCAGCTACAGTTACTTTATTTGGCATGGTGTAGTCAACAAAAATTTTATATTTATCAAGCAACTTTAGACCTAACTTGCCAATACAGGTTTGGTTTGCACCACTGTCTAACAAAGCTACAACTTTTTCATCATACAGAGAAACTGAAATATATGGTCTGTTATCTAGATGTTTCTGAACAAAAACAGGGGCTGACTCTCTAAAAAACTTTTTAACTATAAGTTTTCATTGATTCCAATCCTTCACAACAGTGGGCACAGAAAATGTAGGTTTACTAAAAGGGCGTACAGAAAAATCAAAATTATTTTCTCTAGAAGAACCTCTACTCAAAAATTTTGAATTTACAAATGACCGA
The DNA here is from genome assembly GCA_030620095.1 of Kuschelorhynchus macadamiae. NCBI lineage: Eukaryota > Metazoa > Arthropoda > Insecta > Coleoptera > Curculionidae > Kuschelorhynchus > Kuschelorhynchus macadamiae. Next base: position 505,945 of record JAUTXW010003703.1, on the reverse strand, counting down.
CCATATAATTTGACTTCAGGAGTTTGAGGGTGGCCTGCGACAAACTCAATACACAGTTTTTTTTATTGCAATCAGGGCAATTCCTACTTATAAACCCATGTTTGCCACACTTATAACAAAACTTCTTACGTGGTTCAGGACAATTTTTAAATAAATGATTTTGTTTTTTACAATTAAAACAAATAGCACTAACATTGTTTTGAGTTCTGGACTTACTACTATTATTATTATTGTTCCTAACACTAGAATTAGAGCTAGAAAACTCTTCATCTCTAAAAATCAAATCAGTCTCTAAACAGCTAGCTGCATTAGACTGTACATACCGAGATTTAATTTGTGACACTTCATCAATTTTTTTACACAAGTTTAAAAGTTCAGGAACAGTTTTAATATCTTGCAAAACAAGAGCATTAACATACTTAGGTAGTAGATTCCTTCGAATTATTTTAAGTTGATTAAGTGAACTAGGTAATATTGTTAGTCGAGAACAAGTTCTACATACTTACTACATATAAATTAACTGACTCTGTTCTGCATTGAAATCTACCCTTTATCTGATCTAACAAAATCTCATCATAATCACTAGGTAAAAAGTCTTTCTTAAGCCTCAAAACAATGTCTTGCCAACAATTGAAAGTGTCTTTATTGGCCCTAAACCAAGTGAGTGCAGATCCCTCAAAAAGATCTATACTTGATTTAAACAACTGGTCATCAGTAACTGATCTAGAATTAGCTAACTCTGTAACTCGCTCTATAAAAGCTTTCACACTAGTACCACCTGAAAATGTAACATTCCACTTACACACTGAAGTGCTAGAAACAAATGGAACTGAAACCAGAACCACAACTGTAGACTCACTACCAACATTACCACTACTAGTGTTCGGAATAGCTATAGGTACTACATTTGGGTTTGTATACCTAGCCCCAGGCTTCAAATGAGGTGGAAACTTTAAATAATAAAATGGCATTCAACTCTAGACACTTACATGTCCAGTCTCTAACCAAATCTACATATTCATCCCTATCATGATCATCATCATCGAGTACCTAAAATCGTTTAATTCTAAAATATAAAGATATCAACCTAGACCTTAGTGAGCGACAGAGTACATCTGTTAAAGTATTTTTAATAAAATCTGTTTGATACTGTAAGTTGAAATCTTCATCGACTAATGTTTCAAAATTTTTATTCCTAACTATATGGGATGACAATATGTTACGCTTGGTAGCTTTGTCCTTTTGGGACCTTAATGAAAATTTAATTTTTCGAATACCAATTTCATATTCTAGCTCAACCTCAGTCAACAACCAAGGGTCAAGTTCACCCTCTAAGTCACACATCTGAAAATATCAAAAACTAGAAGTCCTTCAGAAAAAATATGTATCAAAATTCAGACAAAAAGAACCTCAAATACTATAAAATATCATAAAACAATTTCAAATCAAAATAGTCATAAGTCACAAGCTAAATGCACTTACAAATTCAAAAATGTTAGATTTTACTACTATAGCCTACTTGAAATATCAAAAAATGTGATTAAATATTCCAGACACTTAAGAGAATTAACTGCAACCAACACTGGAAAAAGTTCAAAAGTTAATTTAGTAATGGCCTTATTGAGTTTTAAAGAAATGCCCCAGACGTTGTGGCGTCACTTTTATGACATCTTTCTTGTTGATGTTAAAATTAGACCTAAATAAAGACGTGCTCTTTGTCGTGGCTACTTATAGGGGTGGTTCTTTTCTTACCCTTTTTCCTTTATGTGTTGTTTGCAGTTACTTATCAGTTAATCCAAGTCACTAAGATGTTATAATTTGGGCGCCATTCATGGTCTATTAAAAAGACTTACTGGATTCAACTGACAACTAAGGTCCCATGAATAACCCTAAATATGATACAGTCTGAAATATTTAATTAAAAATACCCTTTTATAATTGTACAATTATTTACACTATGGGTTGCGCTGCTCTTTTAAATAAAATATATCTAAGAATTACGCCAATTGTGCGTTTAGCTTTTTTTAAAAATGTATTTATGTAAAAACTTATCTTTTAGTAATATCCTCCTGGGGTTGTTCTTTGAGGTCCTTGAACTCTAGCCGGTAAAATGTTTTATTATTAATTTCCAATACTCCACGTAGTTCTCCAAACTTGGGATTCTTGACTAAATAATGCCACAAGCGGCTAGTAACTAACAAAATGTTTCTAACACCACATCTAATAATCTAGTTCATAAGCAGTTAAAAATGAATAAAACTGGTGTTTAATAAAACATTAAACTGGCGTTTAACAAAACTGCAGATTAATAAAACTGGGTTGCCCGAACGATGTTATTTCACTTCATTCCATTTATTTTCATCAAAGGATGAATAAAGATTTCCATAAAAATGGAATGATGGGCTATAAAAGGTCTACCCAGTGACAAAAGTATATCGGAAGTAACCTAACCCTTCAGTCAGCTCTCTTATCCGCTGAATTTTCAACCTTTAAGGAATGACATCCAGAATTCTGTATTACCGACAATTTTTTTACTTTGAAACTATAAAAACGAAATTCCCCAATATTCCACTTAAATGGGATTTATACATAATCAAGAACAACAACCCAAAGTTATGTAATTTATATTTATACCAAAACTTGTATGAAAGAACATTACTAGCTACACCCAAAATTAAAGAGACTTATGAAATTTACGATCTGTAGTATTCACTTATTATTTAGACACAATTGGAATTTTAAAGGAAAACTCGGAGCGCCATCTAGGAATCAATAAAATCCTCTCTAATAGAGATGAGCTATTCTGTAAATACACGAATTTTAATTTGTAGCATGTTTTCTGATTGGTGCATGAAAAATCAAAAAACGGAACGTTACAATCAAATTTGGAATGTTTTTTCTTTCTTGATCTATGACGCTTCAGTTTTCTTCAATTTGACCCAAGATAAACTAAACCCAATTTAACATCTACTACAGCCTAAAAAACTCAGTAAATTTCCTTTACCCGAAACTTCCCTCGGTATGATGAATCTTTCCTTTTATTAGGAATAGCGAAGTGTGACCCAATTTAGTTCAATACATAGTCATTTAGTAACACACACAATGTGTCCCAGATTTGGCTTACATGTATTGCTATCTCTAAAACCGTCATAGCTACGAGGGTGGTTGAATTAGCAAAGTTTTAGAGACTTTTATTACAAACACAAATCTGCGCCAAGATTTAAATTACATTTTGTGGTTTTTAAGATAATTAAAAAAACCAAAATGGTGCATTTTTAACTTTTTTTTAGAGCTCGTAAACGACTAGTATTACGGATTTATCGTTGATATATTATTAGGACAGTACAAAAAGTTTCACGGCTGGAGTCGTGTGACTGTGAAGAAAAAACATTTTGGCTGTCAAGTAATGATGTTATCGTTATTTTTTATGGAAAACCCTATATGTATATTAGTTAATATTGAATTTTGTGATATTTCGAATAATAAAATTTGATACTGCCTAAATACCAATTCTAAAAACTATCCCAAATTAGGTATGTACTCATATATGTATAGCTCAATCCGACGATATAACTTGTTCCGAAATAATACTACATATTGTTTTCTGCTCATAGGATGTGATGATGCTGAAAATTACAGAAATCGAAAAGGATGATTCTCATTTAATGTACAAAATGTTTGTGATGCAAAATTAAAAATAAGAAACATTTTTGCTCGGTGACCCGGCGCAACTTCAGATAGGACAATATTTGCTAATTCTCGAATTAAAGGTCAATTTGAACAAGGTAGATTTAGACAGAGCTTTTTACTTGAAGACTCAGGATACACCATTAGCGAATATCTAATGATTCCTTTGGCAAATCCAGTAACAACAGCAGAACAATTATTTAACGAATCACAGATAAGAACAAGAAGCACAGTGGAAAGGCAGTATGGAGTTTGGAAAAGAAGATTTCCAATAATTCGATCAGAAATTAAATTAAAACAAGAAATGGCTCAAACTATCATAGTGGCAACTGCTGTTTTGCATAAGATAGCGATTGGTAACCGTGATGCCATGCCACAAGATGCTATTTTTCAAGAAAAAAATAATTTTGAAAAACCATTTCTTTATTATGTTAATAACTTAAATGGTAATTTAGTTAGTCAGGGCATTAATTTAAAAAATATATTTCATGTAGAAAAATAATGTAAAAGTATTATTTAACATTACACCCATGTCTATGTTGTTAAACTTTATATAAGGCAATTAAAAAGAAACAAAAGAATCTCATTAAAACATTTATTATTTTCTGAAAATGACATTAAGACATGACAAAATCAGTTTGATTTAAATTTCCAACCTACATCTATCTACTATTAAGTTTTCTTCGTAATATTTCTAGTTCTAGTATCGGTTTCTCAATTTCTAGCAGCTATAGTCCTTTTTCTAACTGCTGCTCCTCTATTTTCACTTTATTTTCAATCTTAAACACTCTATCTAGTTTCAAAACTTCCATTCGCGTTCCTGACACTGCTTTAATTGTTATTCTACAGTCTTGGGTTAACTGGGTTTTCTTTTTTTTTCAGGAGTTGAATGACTTTTCGACCCATTCCCCTAAAAAAAATTTTGACTAAAGGAACAAAAATATTGTAAAATATATATAGTGAGCACAGCAAGGTCTGAATAAAAAATATATATAAACTACAAAATATTAAAAAACTGAATTATGAAACAAGTTAAGAAATAAGATGAGGAATCTAAAAAATATCATATCAAATATTAAAAAAATTACCTAAATCAACCCCTAAAATATTAGAAATAATATTTTTATTTCATCAGTTCAAAATTATTTTTAAATGTAAAAAATGCATATTTTCATATTGAACGTGTTGAGTAAATACAATTTTTTATTAATTTTTTAAGCATCAGTTTTTTACTAAAACACTATTTACCATAATTAAATTTTTTATCTACTTACTAATTTTCAATTTCACTGGACTACTGTTGAACTATTTGCTATGTCTGTATTGGCATGGTTACTGTCATCTTTAAAAAAAGGATGCAAGTTTCATAAATAATGTCAAGCTGTTTATCAAATAAATATAAATGTGCTCTTAGGGGATCAAATAACTACCTAAATAAAGCAAAATATACAGGTTGGTCGACTGGTCCTTAAGTCCTTTACAATATTTTAGAGGAAGATTTTAGAACCAGTAGAGTTACTTACATACACATGTTCAAAAACCTTCGTAATACAGAATTTTATTTTGCTATGACACTGACTCATTTTCACATTTTTTTGATATTTTATACAGCTGGGTTCAAAGTTTCTAGCAGAACATCTATCCATGCATACTAAACTAAATTAAAATTCCAAAGTTTACAATATATTGAAAAACTTTAATGAAAAAACAAAGCAATGTAGTCTGGGATCAAGGCAATCATGATCATTACCTAGAATTTTTAATTGGAATATTCTAATTGAGTTTAGTTGCAGAAAATGTCGAATGAACTAAATTCGAATCAATCTATTTTAAAAATGAATAAATTGAATGTACCAAATTTAAGAAAATAAATAATTAATATACACTTTCTGCATTTCTACTTCTTTTACAATTTGCAAATTTTCTTCCAATTAGTTTTTTTAATTAAAAATATTTATTTACTTAATATTTACACCATTTCAAAAGCTATTAGAAAGGAATATGTTCACTTTCTAAAAGAGTAAATCAAATTTCAACAATAAAAATCTGGTAAAAATAGTATGCATATATTACGGAACACATTATATTATTTGTTTGAAAGTGATAGGTAAAGTTATATTTTGAGAATAAGAAATCAGGGCAGTACGATTACGCTATGTGGAGATGCACAGCCTACCCTAGATTCGATTTTGCTTGCCATGGCAAACATTATCAAGTATTAACTGGTAACATAATATTACATATGTGTCAAAATACCACTGTGTTCAAGTAATCCGTAAAAACTTAATAGCTCACGAGATTCAAAAGTTAGGATACCAATTTTATTTATATGACTTACTGACATCCTTTAAACAGAAATTCAGATAATAAGACATCAAAAACTTTAAGAGAAAAAATATTTAAAAAAACTGTTGTACTTAAGTCGTTTTTAAGAGAATTTGTTTGTTTTTTTTTAAATAAAAGCAAAATAGGTTGTGGTTTTGTAATCAAAATGAACATTACAAAATTAAAACTAATACAATCAAAACTTTTCACAGCCACTGTATATGCTTCTTCTTTTTCTCAATTAACGCAAAGTCTTGGGCGTTAGGTAGAAATGAATGTCCTCGGACAGGGAAAAGATAGGTTATGATGTCAAACATTTTTAAAAGATGTACAAGGGCATAAAGAAAATGGACCATCACATAATTTTTATTTCCGCTGATGAGAACCAAATTCCGGGATTCAAGACTATAATTGTCCAAAAAGTGTAACAGAAGTAACGTCGTTTCCTCCTTTTTTTGGCTTGATCTTCGCTGTAGGTATACATTGACACCTGATCTGTTCCTAAATTATGTATTCCAAATATGTTATACCATAACTGACGCAAATAAAATACAGGATTTGTTGGAATATGCGGCAGGGGCAAATTTTGCATGTAATCGAAGCTTAAGCTTTGATTTTTAAATTCCTCTTTGCTGCTCTGTGCTAAGTTTTTAGTGTATGAATCACATTCTATACATGTATCTGACCTTGGAAAACCAAATTTAATCTTGAACTCGCGTTTAAAGATTTTCCAATATATTTTATATGGTATTTTGATAAAATATTACTTCAAAAACATAAAATGTATGTCTTTAACAGTCAACCCTTCTGATAGGTATGCACGGGGGATTCTTTCGGCGTGAATAATGACGTGGTTTGAGTGATAAAATATGATCCTTGAAAAGCTGACTTACACATGGGGGATACATTCCATATCTGTTCCTATGACGCCCTCTCATATCTCTTGGTGAATGTCCAACAGATACTAAACTATTTTGTATTCTCTTCAAGCGAACTGCAGTAATTGGGTGAATATCTAAAAATGCGGTTTTACATACCTGGGTTTCTTGGCCTCCATGCCTTATCTTCTATGTAAAATAACTGCTATGTTGCTTTGAGGTTTCAACATTCCCTTAAATACGGGCTCGTCACCTAGTAATACTATTCATTTTTACAAGCCTACACAAATGAGCATCTAACCTAACCTTACCTAACCTTTTGTAGAAATATCCTGCATTTCCCTTAAAATGTCTTGCTCTGATTTTAATTAATCTTCGAAAACTGCTAATCTAAAAAATATTCAAGAGCGTCTCAATTGTTTAAAATTCTCTTATTACAAGCATGACGACTAAGCCAACGTGTTCTGGATAAACTTAGAATTTTTGTATTTTCCAAAAGTATGAACTCTTGTAAAATGGCGCATCGTTTTGCACTTCCAGATATATAATTGGCAATATTTCTTACCATATTTTCTACGGGCAAAAAGACGAGGAATTTTCCTCCGGTTGGCAACACTGGTTTAAAGATACTGAATACTGAGTACTTGTTCTTGAAGCTTTTTTAATTTTTTTTCTCTATTAGAACTTTTTTAGTAATAGATAGTATATTATATTAAAAAAATCTAATCTTCCAAAATTGGCTCCAGTGAACCGGTTTAGAAAATTTGGGTAATAAATGGTAGAAATTTTGTTTTCCCAGCGGTGAATTTTAATTTTTTCTGCTTCACGGGATTCGAAGAATCAATTTGGGTTTTTTCGGTAATATATAGGATATTTCATTAACTTTTAGAGGCGTAATTTATTAATAAAATATTTTTGTCAGCTCCAAAGAAATTATTTTTCCGTATAACTTTAGAAGAGCGTAAAATTTTTAAATATAATTTTGACAGTTAAGTGTAAATTTTAGAAGCGTAATTAATTTTAAAAAACAGAATATAACTACTTAAAATTATTAAATGTAGTGTTCACAGTTCCATGTATCTTTTATTGGCGTAATTTATTAAAAAATATTGAGAGATATCAAAGAAAACTGTCTTTTTCCCGTAACTTCTAAACTACTTAAAAAAAATTTAAATACGGTAATTTCATGTCACTTTTAGTGGGAAACTTGTCAGCGGTCGAAAAAAATCACTTTTTGCCCTAACTTCTAAACTACTTAATTTTTTTAAATACAGTTTTGACAGTTGCATTCAACTTTCAGGCGCGTAATTTAATAACAAAAAATATTTTAACAGCTGTCAAAAAAATTGTTTTTTCCATGTTACTTCTGAATTGCTTCAAATTTTTAAATATGATGTTTTCGTTTTCATTTAACTTTTTGTGGCGTAATTTATAAAACAAATATTTTGACTCCTGTCAAAAAAGTGCACTTTTTTCCGTTACGTTGGGCTTAAAATTTTTAAATAAGGTTTTCACAGTTTCATGTAATTTTTAGACACGTAATTTGTTTTAGAAAAATGTCAAAAAAAATCGGTCTTTCTTTCAACAACAGTTATATATAAACTGGATAATTGGTCAAGAGTCTTATTTAAATCATAGCCGCTAGGTTATGGTCTACTTTATTTTCATCTGTTACTTTTTGCACAGGCAAAATATTATATGGATAGTATTTATGTTTTTATGTCTTCCATATTTGCAACGTATTTTGTTGTTTAAGCTTTACATACCGAAGCACCAGGATATTCTGTAAAATAAACACTTTTCTAAGGTACGAACAATTAAAAAAATATATTAATAATTATTTATGCAACTAGTGCAAAAATTGGACACACTTAACATACATTTATCCCTTGGGACGAAGTAGATAATATGGCGGGTGACGCATATATAATATGCAGTCGCATAAGGAATCCTAATAACCATTTGGCGGCAATCGGTAACAATCGATGGTTAGTTATACTACTTTACTTTGAAAATAAAAATTTGGACTTAAGAATGTACTCATTAATTTGTTTTATTTCAAGAAAAGCTGGTAACAAACTAAGACTTAAACTCTAACATGAGATAAGTATATATAATATTTTTAAAGATAAATCCCGATATGAATTGATAAAGTATGAGAAATAACAATTAAGTAAAATTCGATCTATATCTACATTTGATAATATTCAGTATCCAGAGATAATTTATGGTCAAACTATAACTCAGCAAAAACTCTGGCGTTATCACTTAATAGTTTAATGTTCACATAAACAGATAAACAACTGTAGTTAAACAATACAGCAATGCATTGCATTTTATCTGATCAGGGATGTATTCAGGATGGTTTTCTTGTTATACGTAACTCCTCCCAACAAAGATAGGGCCTAAGGGTCGGATTGGTTGGTTAGGACCTTTTTTCTTTCGAGAATAAGGGCATGGATAACAAAGTCTATAATAATAGGTAATTCCCAGAAGTAATAGACCTGAGATGATAAGGTATATAATGACATGAATCCATATAGGTATTGAATTTTCTTCTGTGGGTGCTTCTAGAATGTTCATCTCGTGTTGGGTATTTAATCTGTAATGAGTTGCTGGATTTCTTCCAAGACCAGGTTGGATAACTGAATTATTTTTATCGTTCTGGCAATAGTGACATATTAACTTAACGTAATTCGATAACTGTGGCTTGTAGCACATCTTTGTTTCCAGCAGAAAATAGTTCTTCACCAATTGACACGTGGCAATTGGTTGAAATAGTGATCAAATAGCTGCCTGCATTTAACTTGTGAGGTTTTTCACTTAAAGAATTTTTAATAACGGTTGTTTGATTTGGGGTGCTTAAGAGAATATGGTGAGGTATTACTTGGTTGGCGATTTCTCGATTCAGGTGGACTGGAATGACACTGCAGTTTGGTTCGTTTTTTCTTATGAGGTTGACAATGCAATCTTCTTCCGTTTTGAGATGGTTAGTTCAGTAATAGTTGTCTTCGACTTCGTTATATGGATATTCTTCATATTGATAGAAGTTGTCTCTCTCATTTAGGATAAGGTATGGTTTTTGGGGAGAAATTATTTTGATCTCAATTGGAATAGGGTAAATAAAAAAATGTGTTAAATTCCAATGGTTTTAGAACTGGAAAATGTATGAGAAAGATAATTTTGTTTTCATTAAAAAACAACTGAACTCCCAAAAAGGAATAATAATTATGATAATTCTTAACTGAACTAATTGATTCTGGGGATACAAATTATGTACTTTGGCAAGTATTGAGTTCAAATTTTCTAGAGGCAAAAATGAAGGATGAACTTTATTTACATCAGCAAAGGTTATAGCGTTACTAATTTGATTTAAATGCATTTCTAGTATCAAAAGAGAATTAATAATTAGATTTAAAGCATTGACATCATTATTATAATAATTAAAAGATGAGATTTAACTTGAGAAAGCTTATTACTGGTTTTTGTCATAATTTCTTTTGCAAGGGAGATTTGCTCATTGATTTTGTCTTGAAGTAGATGTTCGTTTTTATTAAGGTGATTTAAAATTAGATTTATTCTTTTACCATCTTCAGCATCTAATGTACCAAACAACCATTTCGAAACTTTACCTCCTAAATTTATGAGACCACGCTATGGTCTTTTATTTAACGTAATATCATTTAATCTATGATTTAACGTAATAATATTTAATGTATGATCAATGTGATATAGTAAAGTATGTGCTTGATTTATTAAATTTAAAGTGTGATTACCAAGATTTTTCTTAGACATAATAAAATTAAAGTGTTTGTGTATAATATTTCTTACATTTCTAAATTGTGATATATTTAAATATGATACAAAAGTATGTTTACTTAAAATTATTCGGGTTGGTTTCAAACTTAAAGGCAATACTGGGTTAGGAAGCTTCTGAATAGAGGATTCAGAATAATGACTAAGTAGGAGAAGAAAAAGGAAGACAGAGAATTTTATCTGAAACAATAGAAATAGTATTAACATTTTTTACGCCTTTTAAGGTTGTGTTTTGAATATTTTGAAATATTTGTTTTTATTTTATTAGTTGTTTGAGCTACATGATTTATTTTAGTAAACCGTGGAGCTAATTTATCTAGTGGTTTTTCTTTATGATAAAGCAGCTTTGGACAAAAGTACCGGGTCTTCTCTTGGCTCATTAATTTTCTCTAACTGGCTTTCTTTCTTTTGATCCATCTTCTCTTTGATTTTACTATATTTGTCTTTGAGTTTTTCCCTGTGTTGTTTGACGTACTTTGAAACTATGTGTTTTTCTTCTATGTAGAATGGGTCTTTTGCATTAAAATGACCAGTTACGATTTCAAATGGAGTATGTTCTGTTGCAGAATGTATAGAGTTATTGTAATAAATAAGAGAGTATTTTATGAGATTAGCAAGTGATTCTTCGGGGTTTTGTTGAATTTTGGTTCTGATTTGTTCTAGCAGAGTTGAATAGAACCTTTTAATATAACTATTTTGGATTTTTGGGAGTAGTAAAATGAATTGTTATTTTATGTAACTTACAGAAATCTGTGAAGTTGCTCTTATCGAATTCTATTCCATTATCTCATATTATCATTTCTGGCAAGACATAATGTGACATAAAAGTCAACAAACCATCAAGAATGTTGGCAGCGTTTATTCCTGAAATATGATAAACTTGCGCGAATTTTGGAAAGGTGTCTATGAGTGTTAAAAATTTGTCATTGAAATTGATAGGGTATCAATATGAACTCTTGCGAAGGATTTTGATCCGATGGATATCGCTTGAAATTTCATTTCATTGGGATTTCTCTCATTTGGATTTTTGGCAGATTATACAGTTATTAATATAATTAGTGGTATCTTTAACAGTGTTGGCCAATAATGGTTTTTCTTAAGTGATTCTATAGTAGTTGTAATTCCACGATGCCCTGTTTTATAAACATGGTGATAGTTCAATTTATCTTGTTGTTCCGATTGTTTTGTAACGTCAGTTACCTTTGAGAGACATATCATAAGTTTTGATTGATTATGAATTTTTTCCTGAATTTGAGAAAGTATTTTTCATCCTCCTTATTTGGAGTTACTATACGTTACATCACTTCTAAGATTAGCTATAAATTCTTCTAAAAAATATCTGTTGTTTTCAAATATTTTTTCTTTAATGAATCTAGGCACAGGTGAACTATCTGACATTTTTACTATCATTTGATGTTTATAGTAATTTAGGGGCTTTTCACAGTAAGGATATGATAACAGAAAAGTTCATCAGCCGAATCTTGTACTGACATATCAATATCACCAGGTTCATTGTTTAAGGAACTTGCTAGAGATGTTGAGTCTCTCTTTCTGTTATTAATAGATAAATGCATATCTGCTGGTTCTATATTTTTAGATCATGCGTCAGCTACACTATTTTCTTTTCCTTTAATATAGTCAATCTCGTAGTCTTACTCTGATAATAATAGTTTCCATATGGCTAATTTTGAGTTGGGTTCCTTGAGACTTTCCAACCATGTCAGAGGTTTTATGATTTGGTCACTTTCTTTCTTAACAGTCTGTCAAAAAGAGGGTATATTTTTTGTTGGGACTATAAAAATAAGTTATCAAAAAACGCTGACACCACTACTGATGAGTCATCAGCAAATATAACGACCTTTCCTTTGTCGGTGTGATTGGGCATATCATTTATGAAAATAAGAAATAGCAGTGGCCCCAGCACGGAGCTCTGGGGCGCTTCTATATCAATACCCCACATATCAGAAACCTCTCGGTTAATTCGTACATAGAATTTTCTATCCGTGAGATAGGAGTACAATAGATTCATCATACTTCCTCTTATTCTGTTGGCTGATAGTTTATTTATGATGAAGCCTATCTCAAGACTGTCAAACGCAGAGACAGATCGAAAAAAAAGACCTGCTACACAATGACCGCCATAACAACAATGTTACAAATGATCTGTATTAAGATTTATTACCTACCCTTTGTTAGTATTAAGAACTTGCAGATACATTTGTATTAGTTTTTTTTCAAATAAAAATTTTTTTTATCATTCTAAAATTATAATAATACTAATAACAATTTCGAGGTCAATTTCTTTAGCCATTCTAACTGCTTTAACAAAAATAGAAAGTTCTATTTATGATTTTCCTTTTTTTTTGGCCACGAATTGCCGACCGACGACCTCATTTTAATAATCCGGTACTCGAATTGCGGACTCATCCAAACAGTTCATTTTTTAAAATCTATGAATTGCGGACTAGGTAAAGGTGAGGTAAATAAGGGAATAATAATAAGAAGAGAATTACATCATGTAATAGAAATTAATTTTGCATCTGTTTATTAATCTAATTTGACAAAGTAACTACAATTAAAACTAAACTTAAAATTAGACAAACTAAAACCGAAAAAAGTATTTAATACTTTTAATTTTATACACGTAAGATAAGCACTTCACAAAGTTATACTTCGAAATTTTATTTTGTTCGTATTGACAAGATTTGCTTGTAAAAAAATCTTGCCGCTTTCTCATTTCAGGATCACGTATGCTAGGCTTTTCAGAGACACATCGAAGTTTAATGTAGGTATCTGTTTGAAACTGACAAACGAGAAGCAATCACCGACTTCACTTGGATTTAGAAATGGTAATCCAAAAACGTATTGTAACAATTTTCGTATTTCACTATTTTCCTCTTTGTATTCTTGGCTAAGGCTTTGCAATTTTCTGAACCAGGCTTGTCCTAAATGAAATCGGCAACCTGTTATTTTTGTCTCAGGCCAAGTGGCAATCATTGCGTTACGTATAGCTTGCTCGAAGTCTGCTGTCACTAGTTTAGGTTTAAGTTTGAAACTTATCGCAGCTCTCAGAGAAGAGAAAACAGAGATTTATAAGTGCAAAATGCTATAGGAATGTCATTACATTTAGCTCAATATGAAGTGTAAACAATTGCAAAAAATATTTCACACAATAGGAAAATGTGATATCCAAATATATTTTATCTGCGTTGCATAATGCACTCACGTTAGTTTCTGTCGAAAACACAATTATTTTTTTCTCTAAGTTGTTTACGAATAAAAATTGTTCATCCTCTGTACTCCTTATTTCAAGTTTATTCAAAATAGCTGTGGTTTCACTTAGAGTCTTCGGTAATGGTGGTTGGTTTTTGCGTTTGTGGTTGTAAATGTTATTTCTTATGTTGTGAACATCTCTTGTTCTGATCGTAGACATATGACCAGGATGCTGCTTGAAAGCTGAATGCAATATCTTCGAAGGTTTTTCTGACAAATCGTCTTCTGCTTTGCGTTTAGCACTATTCGAAATCAGTTGCCAACTGTGAAATTTTAGGCAGTACAGTTTTTGAATGTTTTCTTTAGCGAAAATTTTGCGTTTTCGAACATTAATAACGGTTTTCCTCGTTCACTTAAACATTGTAACACAGACATATTTATTTGATGCTTGCTAAAAGACATTCAGTAACATTCTAAATTTCTTAATGAAAGTACGTCTAAATATAATTCCAACAGGTAGATGTAAAATTAGTATAAGAGTACATTTTCTTTTCCAAAAAATCACATTCAAATACATACGTATAATTTATTCGGGTAGATATGGTCGGTAATTAAGGGCAGGTAAGATTTGAAAACCCTTTCGTCTTTAGTCCGCAATTTATGGGTCATTAAAATAACATTAGACAATTTGAAAACATTTATGGTTTTTGGTCCACAATTCATGAATGCTCAAATAATGCCACATGAACTAAAAAATTTGTATATGGACAATTTTAAATTTCGGTATAATTTTTTTTATAGCCAGTATGATAAAAAGGTTTTATTTACATTTACACTCCCCCTGTTCAAGCAAGAATTCTAAGTAAGATGACTTTCTTTAAATTTCCCAGTATAACTCACTAATATTTCTAAATTATCTTATATCTTTCAAGTTTTATTGAATTTCAAATTTGGCTTTATAGCGAAAAATGTTTCTTTCCCGAGGAAGTGGGTGTTGTAACGTTACACTTTTACGGTAACAAAATAAGATAAATAAAAAAATCTAATTATGATATTGCTATGGTGCTATATTTATATTTTGTCATTCACCAAGATGTCAGGTATTAAATTTTTTGAGTTATCTAGATTGTTTGATTTGAAATATTATTTTACGATTTCTATTTTTCATTACTATTTAAAATAAGTACTTAATATTGTTCGCAACCGACAACTTGGTGTGTCATATGCATATGTTTTAATTTTACAGATGCTGAGAGTCTGGTTGTTGAAGCTTTCTTTAATACCCACCATATAAAAGGACCATATTTTTATAAGAATTTCATATTAGATGTTCATTAACACATGATTGTCCATTTAGCTTACCTTAATATATTTTATTACAAACTAAACCAGATATTTCCACACATCTCTATTGTAGCCTGGTAACGCTAAATAAATTAGAAACATTTTATATACCACCAATTTGGTTTAATAATACGTGATTGCCTTTCAAAATAACGTTCAGTTCGTTAAATGATTTGCCTTTTGATAAAATATAGTTTAAAAAATGTCACCTATATTGTTGATTTCCTGTAAACACATGTCAGAGATTTATTAAACAAGGGTTTGTGTTATTTTAGTAATCCTTCTAATGTTTGGTTTAAAAAGCATCTTGATTATTTTCGTTTTACAATTTGGGTTAACTCAAATGACAACTAATGAAGTTTGACGTTTTACTGCGGCGAGTCTAACATCTCTTTTTTATGTACGCCTAAAACCCAAATAATTCCGTCCGACCACTTCAATTTCGTTATTTATTAAAAACCTAAAATTTTAAAGTTAATTATTAAGGGCGAGGCTTACGTAAAGATTAGATGGAAATATAAGAAACAACTAACATAAATTGTTCGGAAATAAATATTTAAATTCAATATATATAAAGATTTATTGAAATATTTACTGTATTCTGAGTTGCCTATCCTTTAAAAAATCGTTTATTTTTGTCATATCAATAAGGGGGAAAGAGACAAAATATAGGAACATTAAGATCAAGTTTTGCGTAGAGCACTTCCAACATGTTTTTTAGCCAAATTCCTACCTTTTTTAAAAAATTTTTTCTTTGATAAACCTCTTAGCTAAAATCGTTTTGGAACGAGTTCTTTCTATTTAGTTTTGACTGTGGCCGTGAAAATTCAATTAAACGGCTGATCCTGTTCAAAGGTTGTTTTAAAATTTGTCTTGAACAGTGATCGAATAACAGCCAGGTAATTAACAATTTTAATTTATTTTGGCAAGATTTATTTATTTTAATTTTTACAAATTTTACAATTAGGCTACAATGGATTTTTTCTCTTTTTTACAGCTCAGGGGTCATTTAACCACCTTGCATTTTACCACTTTGCATTTTATCACTATTACATTTTCATTGAAATGTGAAAGCCTATATTTCACTTTTGTGGTAGTTTTGAACCCCATAGTTTTCACATTAAAAACTTTTGGGTAAAGCCAAAATAAAAACAAAACCTTTTTGCCACCGCAAGGGTGGTGGTTCCGACAGGACCGTTTAAAATGTTTTTGAAAACTAAAGTAGTATTCCACTTACCGAACATTGGCACAAACAAGATCCACTTTTACCGAAGAGGTTTTGAAGTATTTGGCCTCTAGTATGCAGCCCAACCACCAGGTCCAAGTTTGAGTTATCACCCCCTGCTTACCTGCTACCTATTTGATGAGATTTTTAACTTAAATTTATAAATTCGTCGTACCTTTTATTTTTAAATTTCATTTTCGAATTCTTATACTTATTTCTATTTATAAATATAATTTATATCACATTCTTGCATTTCCTTTAAACACTGGTAAATATTCACAAGTATAATCTGAAATAAAGGGAAATAATAATTGTATATTGCGTTTTACTGTTTGTCTCAGCATTTTTACTAACACACGCGTAAAAGGTGTATGAAGAACGTAATGTAGATTCTCTTTTTTTACGTGTGTTGGCGCCCTTCCATTTTATATATATTTTTTGACTTTTCTTCTTCATACACTAAATGAAACGGATTGAAAAATTTTGAACTCCTCCAAAGCCGAACCACCGTACAAGCTTGCCTACCGGTCGTAATTGCAAACTCTTAAAATTGCAGTTACGTAACAAATATTTATAGCGTGACTTATAACACCGGAGTTTACGTTATAACATAAATTTGGAACATTTCCAGACTGATTTAGAAAATATTCTTTTTAAATCAAAAAATAGAACTACCCACTAATAACTTTATAACCTTATTTCATTTTCCACGCACCTATAATTGAAAAAAAAAAACGGGAAAAATTAACCTTATAGTCCTTAAATAACTAAAAATATTGACATTTTAAAGAACCTTAAAAATCAAACCTTAAACCATTATCGTCGAAGTTCAAAATAAAAATGAAAAGAAATTTAAAAAAATTAAGTCATAAATAATAAAAGTAATTTAATTCCCAATAACGTAAAAAAAATAACATAATGATTCTTTTACACAAATCCTTGGTAATAGAAATGTAAACCAAAACTTACTTGATTTTTATACAAATAGTAGTGTTCATTTGACTAAACATTTTTCATTTAAGAGAGTTGAGCGGAATTTAGTTTTCAAAATTGTTCTGAGATTGAATTTTAAAGCTTGTAGTTCTGACTATAAATTTACCGTTGTTGTCCATTTATTATTCCACACATTACTTATATTGTAAATTATTGTTTACCCGAGTCACATTTCCAAAATCGTGGAAGTCAGCATTCCTACTTCCATTACGAAAAATTAGCAACCCTACTAAATTTTCACAAGGTTATATTTATACTGCCTACCCTATCAAAAATCCTTGAAAAGGTAATGTGAATTCAAGTTAATGAATATTCTCTAAGGTGTTCCAAATTTGTATCATTGAGAGTTTGAAATTTATGAAAGATATAAAGTTAAATTAGGACAAAGTTGTGTAATTTGGCGCTCACCAAAATGCCGTTTTAAAAGTTTGTAAATTCCAAATAACGAAGATATTTAAAAAAAAACGAATATTCACGATCAAGAAGGTGTTGTCAGAATGCCAATCCGACGTTTCTTCTTTGAATCACTATCACCAACTTCATTTTTTAAATACGGCCCTGTATCTTTTTTAGTGTTATTAGCTTTTTTTGGTGCCTGTTAAGCTATTACTATCACAAAAATACTATTTTGCACTGTATGAATCACCCTTCTCTATGTTTTACGTACGTTTATCAATAAATCCATCTTTCTCATATCTATTATTCTCCACATCGCTGATCTAGAACAACTTAAAAAGCTAGGAATATCGGTTTCATCTTTCTTGCAATTTGATAACAATTATTACTAGACTTATAACCTTGGGTAATGATAATAATTACCAATGGCCAAGTGCGATATCCCAAGTTACAAAGTAATTACTTTTATCAAATGGCAAGAAATCTAAACCCTTAAGGTCGATTTTCTGAGAATGCATCTTTTAAGTTGTCCTAATATTTTTCTACACATGGATATTAATTTGCTCGTAAGATAAACTAATAAAATATACCCGTTCATGGAACTTCTTTTCATTTTGTTTCAAAATGGCAAACATGTTTTGACGTTTTTGTTTATTGTGAGTCTGGATTATTCTCGATTTGATTTATTACATTTCTAATAGAAATGCGGAAATAGCGTATGAAGTGAAAGATATCGGCAATAAAGTCGACAACCCCATTTTTCTTATTTTGCTTGACTTGATAACAATTTAGGAGAGTATACCAGATTTAAAATACCAAGACAAAGATGCGGAAGGCGAATGAATCCAGAAGAAGAAATGCAAGAAAGTTTATAGACAGCAGTATCAAGAAGTAATTATTTCCTAATTCATTTATTACATATCGAAAGTGCATCTAGATCTTCCCTCAGAGCATTTGAAAGCGAGTTGAAAAAACCAAGAATGAGCATCTGTCGAACTCTTAAATCACATAGATACAAACCGTATTATATTGATGTAAGCCAGACCTTAAGGCATGGTGATTCCGAAAGGAGTCTAGAATTTTGCTATTGGCTTCAAAATAAACTACAAGAAGATGAGCATTTTCGAAATAAGGTAATGTGGACAAAATAGCTTTTACTTTAATTATAATAACAGTAATGATAAAAAGATAAAAAGTCGAAATAGGTAATAATCTAAAAACAAGTTCATCATTAATACTGTAAATGTGTAAATCATCCATCATACTTTTCCAAGTCTTGATGATAAACTTCAAATTAAAAAAATATCATAGAATAATGTGTATAACAAAGATGGATATATTGAGAAAAGTGCGTGATAGACAGAGGTTGGTTCCCATAGTGCAAACTTTTTAATTGTAACACTTAGTAGTTTTAAGGATCAAAGAGGAACGAATAGGGATAAATATGTTTTTTTTTTCCGTAACTTTTGAACTACATAATATTTTTAAATATGGTTTTCACAGATATTTTTATTAAAAAAAAATTTTTAAAAATGACAGCTGTGGTTTTTTCCTGTAACTTTTAGAGGCGTATTTTATTGGAGAAATATATTTTGGCAACTGTCATTAAAAAAAAGCTGATGATGATCACTCAAAGATAAAACGTCGGATTAAAAATCTGTCAGCACCTGATCTACTTCTTGCTATTTTAACATACATAGGTTTTGATATCAATCAGCATCACGTCGGTCATTTTTGTTAGACAGAACTCAATGAATCGTACTTGACGGAAGAAAATCGGATTTGCCAAACATAACTTACCAGAAGGAAGTATTTATGGGTCAATTTTATATACCATATACACTTCAAATTTTGCCAACTCACTAAATTTCTGGAAATATTATCTAGACGCAGACGATACACACATTTATCTCCCGTTTAAACCCACTGCTTCGACTGTAATTTTGCTTTAAATTACTGAATTAAATACAACAGTAACAACCGCGTACAGCATTTGCGACGGTGTTCAAACATCAAGAGAGGGAGAAACCGCATGCGGCGTTGCAAGCTTTATTGTTACTTGGGCTCCAGCATACCGCCCGCCTTGAAAGTACATTGTACTTTACTTTTAACATATATTTAAACACACTTAACATTTTAACACTCTATTTGTAACCTAACGTTAAAGGCATTACTATTACAATTATTATTATACTTGAACAAGTATTATCTAACTACTTTTTTTAACACTATAATTAATTAACCGACTAAACTAAGGTTCTATTCTCCATAATTTCCGGTATATTTGTTTCCGAGGCTGATGAGTGAAAAAACTGATCTATTAGTTCAGTATTTTCATCCTCCAAATATTCTTCTGAATATTCCATTGGTTGGTCCTCGATATTATACAATTCTTCGACCACGTAATTAGGCCTTGAATTTGTTTGCCTAGAATTTTGGAAATTTGTTCTGTTATGATTAGGGTGTCTAAAATTTTGATTGCTTTGATTTGGCCTGAAAGTATTTACTGTGGAAATACTCATGGGTGTTGGGTTAAGTAAATTTAAATTTTTATTTTCGTTTCCATCGAAGACGTTTTCATTGTTAAAAGGCACACTTGGACCTGGTCTAGGAGTAAAATTATTTTCACTTGTAAACAATTGTTGGTTATTGCGATTGAAATGAGCAACATTTCCTTGATTCCTAAAATGAGCTGACTGAAAGGGATAATTCCTTCGCATAATTTGTATGTGGGAATTAATAGTATTCTTATTTTGAAAACTTCTAGATGGTTTATTTGGCGCTTTGTTTTATTTTGACATAATTATAACTGAAAATCATTCGTTAACATGCCAAGAGTTTCAATTCAGATTATGCGGATTTTTGGTTCTCATTAAGGAGCCAATGCGATCTTTGAGGCCTCTAAGTAATACCCTCAAAGCTAACTCATTATCGTATTTTTTAAGTATTATACATGCATCTTTTGCGCTGTGTGTCGTGCTATTCGAACAAATTAAATTACGTATTTGTTGAATTCTTGCTTATCTGCCAATTCAAGAGCTAATGTGAATAAATCTCTTTTAACCACATATGCGTGAATTAAAGACGTTTCTAGATCATCGATTTTTTGTATGATACAAGAAGAAATATGAATGGCTCTTTAATTTTTGAAATTATACTAGACATAAGATATTCATTTTAAAAATTATCCTTATCCTCCGTATCGTAAAATTTCGTTACTAATTTTTGGCAAATCTCTAAAAATCTCCGCATCACCACAAAAATCTGGGATCATATTTAAATATTTAGATTTTATTGTCGGAGAAGCCATTTTTATTTTAATTTGGCTTAAAGAAGTTTGAATAAAATTTAATTCTTTATGAATGATTGAAGAGAGATGAATCAGAATTGGATAAACTACTAGTTTTGCCATGGGGGCCTCTATAAGACATAAAGAGCATTTACACCCTGTAAATAGTATCAAAATCTCCATGAAATAATCCAAGATCATTAATTTACCTCCAGGAACTCTTCTCACTAGGTTACTTATCCCTTTCGCCTATCTGGGCACTTATTTCACGAACTTAGACAGTTATTTATACACCGAGATGTTATTCAAAAAATATCCAAATTTTCGATTTGTTTTTAATTGCGAAAACTTTTATGGACATTTATTTTCTAAAATAAAAAACATATATAATTAATAGTGTAAAATTTAAAATGGTTGAAAAAAAATTACATTTAAAACAATCATTGACCGTTGTTTAGTAAAACATGAACTGACTGTAAAATCCATTATCATACCAAAGCAGCTAACAAGTAAAAAAACAATCTTGGCACTTTCGATCACGTTTATTATCAAAATCAGTACTGAAACTATTTACACTTATATACCTGGGTTCTTATATACATGGGTGTGTAAGGTACCAAGAAGGTAGGGCTTACCCCATTGAAGTTCTAGACCAACATTCTATTAGTTTTTTTTAATGAGAAGAATATTCAACGCCACTCTCGGGCTACGAAATTATAAAGAAAGACTCTCTGTTGTAAAGTGACATACAGGCGCATAAACAAAGACATTTCATTTGAGTGATTGCCACGTTTGGAATATCAAATATGACATCATCATATTAAATATTTTTTTGTTGGATTTGTGTCCAACATGTTGGGGGGGGGTTGGGAGGCAATCGAAAATTAAAACCAAACATGTCATCCAACCCTAAGGGAATGCTTATTACTTTTTTTATTGCAAATAAAGTAAAATACTCTACATAGATTTAAATTATATCTTAAGACTACATACTGAAGTTATTTTTACAAACTAAATACATCAACTTAAGGTTGGCAATTATAAAAATACATCAACATAAAGTTGAAAAATAATAAATCAACATACAGTTGGAAAATAATACAACATAGAGTTTCTAAAATTGTGAAAATACATCAACATAAAGTTGGTAAAAATTCTGAAGATAAATCAACATAAAGTTGGTAAAATTGTGAAGATCTATGAACATAAAGTTGTTAAAATTCTAAAGATTAAAAGTCTTCAGTTTTTCATTTTCACTACGGAAGTAATTAATTTTATGATTCCAAGTTATTTTATTAAGTTTGAAAATGCTTACTTAAAACATTCTAAAAAATTCTATTAAAACATAAAGAATAAAAACCCCTTTTACAATTTGCCTAAAAGGTAAAATTGTCTTAAAAGGAACATCCTTAACCACTATAATTATATACAGGCTTAAAATACTATATAAAATTTAAAGAGGTAAAACAACTATTTTGATCGAAGATCTGAGGTACGTGCCTCGACTAGTTCTTACTTCAACTACTCTTACCTTGCCATCTTTTCCAGGAATCACCTTTATGATTCTTGCCATTGGCCATCTTAATGAAGGTTCATTTTCATTTTTTAGTATAATTAACATTCCTTCTTCTAAATTAGGAAGGTCACGACGCCATTTTGGTCTAGCTTGTAGTAAAGCTAAATAATCTTTATACCAACGGTTCCAAAAGTGCTATTGCATATGTGTACATAATTCCCAAATTTTAATTTTATTTTGGGGAATTGTAGTATAATCGCACTCTGGAAAGCTAGTTATAGAAAGTCCAATAAGGAAATGACCAGGTGTTGAGTAAGAAAGATCTGAGAGATCGTTAGAAATTTGTATTAACGGTCTTGAATTTAGAATTCCTTCAATTTGAATAGTTACAGTATTGAGTTCTTCATAAGTTATTTGAGAATTACCAACAACTCTTTTAAGTTGGTATTTTACACTTTAAACCCCTGCTTCCCAAAGTCCCTCAAACACAGGAGAACAACTTGGAATAAATTTAAATTGAATTTTTTCATCTAGAAAGAAATTATCTATTTTATTTGTCTTATGTTTAGAAAAAGTTAAATAACATTTATTGATCATGCTTTTTGATACCTTAAAAGTAGCACCATTTTCGCAAAATACTTGACTAGGTTTACTCCTTCTTGACATAAACCTTTTAAAGGAAGCCAGAACATTGTCAGATGTCAAATCAAATAAAAGTTCTAAATGACCATCCTACTTAAATTTAAGTGATCATAGCTCCTGCATAAATAATTTGGCACTAACTAAAAGTTGGCCAATTAAACCTAAAGGATCATAAAAACTAGAAATGAAACTTAAAACCTGTCGCTTTGTTTGGAAATGTTTGCCATTAGTTTTTGAAGGTGTTGTGGACTTTAAAACAATTATTATTGGTATTATAACATAAACCAAGTGTTTTCAGTAAACTGTCTTTTGAGCTGATTTCAAACTCATTGAGATGATGTTTACTCTCGGGATTATCCTTCAAAATTGACAATGTATTTGATCTTCATTTAAAAAGTTCAAAAGATCCTAATTTTAAAAGCTGAATTAACTCATTTTTTAGCCTTACAGCATCTTCCAATGTATTTGCTCCACATAAAATATCGTCAACGTATGTGTTGTTAACAAGAGCTTCAGCTGCTAAAGGATAATTTTTGCCATCGGTTTGGGCCAAATGAAGGAGGCAACGAGTGGCTAGAAAAGAAGAACTTCTAAGACCATATGTTACAGTTTGTAATTGAAGACATTCCACTGGTCCATCAGGATGTACTCTTCACAAAATGTTCTAAACATTATTTTGCTCAGGGTTTATTAGTATCATCCGATACATTTGCCGTATGTCAGTCAATAAAACAAATTTAAAAGTCCTATGAGACAAGAATATTAAATAAAGAATTTTGCACAATGGCACCACTGTAAAGAAAATCATTTAAACATTTCTTATTTTTTTGATTTCATGCTGCCATCAAAAACCATCCGAAGAGACAAGGTCTTTTTTCTTAGTCTATAATAGGATGATGGCCCATGAAGTATGCCTTGCCACTTTCAAGATCATGTTATTAATATCTACAATTTTAGCGTGCCCAAGATACAAATATTCGTCTATAAAACTTTTATATTTTTTGTATAAACTGGGATTGTTCTTGAACCTTTTTTCCAGATTTTCTAACTTTCTATAAGCCACTGACCAGGAATCTCTCAAATCAGATTTGGAGGTTGCGTAAGGGACAAATCAACTTGAAATTTATTGCCAATCTTTTTTATAGAAATTTTGAAAATTGCTCACAAGCATCCTGTTCAGTTGAATCAGGATAGATTTCCGGGACCTTTTCTACTTCCCAAAATTGAGACATAAGCCTTTCTATGTTGCTACAAGCAACATGAAATGAAGTTGCAGCCTTGTTGCAAAGTCCTGAAGACCCTTGGAAAAGTGCCGGTACAACAATATACCCGAAAAGCAATACTAGACCGCTATTCAGTTTTAAATTAGCATTCAAAATAATATTAAAGAAAATGTCTGCGGACAATAATATTCAAAAAGATTCATGGATGCTGGCAGTTTTATATTAGCGATGCCACTGACTTCAAATTAAGGTAGCTTAGTTAATTTAATATTGACACAATTGGTAATTTTTGTAACCTTTTCTGACATGCCTACTATATCTAAGTAATTTTAAGGCAGCACTGCCTTTTCAGTAGTATGATGAAAAATATTCAGAGATTTATTTTGAATGTTTACCATATTAACCTTTTTTCCTATTGAAGATCTGTCCAGATGCAACAGCATGTTGTGGTTTTTGACACAGCTTTGACATTTTATAGAAATCTTACACGGTTTTAAACAAAGCCTACAACATTTAGTTTTATCAGCAAAAGATATACGCCCAGTCACAGATATTGTTTTAAATTTACTACAATTATAAAATTTTGTGATTTGATGCCTTACAAAATAAGCATTTTTGTTGTTTTCTGTAGATAGATAAAAAAAAGAAAATTTGTCTTTATCTGAAACCCTTTTATCTGATTGTCCTGCAGCCCCCAAAGCAGTAACTCTGTTTTCTAAAAATGTTAAAAAATCTGCTAAAGTGGGGAGTTTTGATAAATCTCTATCAGTTTGAAAAGATCGGTTAGTGTATTGATCAAGTTTTTTGCTTTTAAATTAATATCATATCCCGGTGCTCAACTGGCTGTTTTAAGTTGTTTAAGGCACCAATCTGCTGCTTGACTCTGCTTACAAACTCACGTAAGATACTTGGAGTTCCTTTGCTCTCATTAGGAATTTTAAGAATAAAATTAATATGTGAGTTTATCAGCATGGCCTCATTGTCAAATATTTTATTTAATATTGTTAATGTCTCAACATACGAGTCGTTTACAATTGGTAAAGTTTTTACAAGATTTAAGGCTTCGCCTTAAAGGTAGTTGTGCAGGTAAAATAGTTTTTCTACAATAGACAATTTGCCATTTTTATCAATTATTGCCGTGAATGTTTCAATAAATGGTTTAAAGTTATTTAAATTGTTTCCATCGAAGTTTGATATTTCTATATATGGCAACTTGCTAGTCGAAATACCTACGGCAGTACTAGATACTAGAGCAAGTGTATTAACAGTATTTACAGGAAATAAATTATTAACATTTTTATTATACAGCCTCATATTAATTTTATTTACAATATCATAATACATTTTTCAAATTCATTGGAATGATCAGTTTCTCCAGTATCCAAGTACAAAATCGGAACCTGTGTTCTCTGGAAGGTTTTAAAATTACTTTCTAAGACTTCTTTTCTAGACTAAAAGAGTTAAAAGGGAAGGTCACAAGGGACATTTCGCAACGCCATTATGAAAGCCGATTGGTGTACTAAATGTATCCGAGTAGAATCCAAATAAAATTTCAATTTTTTGTCTGATTGTTATTTTTAATCCCAATATTTTTATCGAACAATTGCAATTATATTATAAGTCATAATTTTGGCCTGTTAGGGATAAATTTTACGAGCCAATATATTCCAATATGTGTGTTTGATGCATTTTTGCCAAAAAAACACACATGTTACCATCAAAGCACCATCCGTCGCGTGCTCTCCCGCGTGGACGCCTATCTCTGTCGCTGAGACGAAGAGGGCCGAAGGCGCCCGAGCGCTCGACCCGAATGGAGTTACTTGAGTTGGTGGAGTCAAGTTTCCTCTATTCTGTCGTATGAGCGCAGCGCATAAAAACCTAGTAGTAACCTTGAACGAAAAAACACGCGTGTAGTGTGTATAGAAAAGAAAGCAGATGGCCTGACTCCACTGACTCCAGTGACTCCATTCGGGTCCAGGCTCGGGCGCCTTCGACCATCTTCGGGCTTTAGGTTTAGCTGATTGATTGCAAAGTTAAAAAGTTGGTTAAAAAGTAAAAATTCGAGCCAATTTACACGGAAACAAAAAGTACTTATAGTTCTGTTTATCACATTTGAGGGTTCTGGTAAAATTCTCGCGCTATTAATGTTTGGCATGCTGCATGAACGCGAGGAATTTAGTTCCGCGAGTGACCAGCGACGATCGGTGTGAGGGCGCCACCATCGCAGCACCATCCGCGCGTCGGATGCTCTCCGCCTGCTATTTTGTGAATTTTGTCCTAATTAATTCTACCAATTCCTACCGCTACGATTTCGACCGACGGACTTGCGAAAGATTAAGGCAGTGTTAGTGTTGACTGTTGTCAGACTAGCGGCTTATAGGGGTCAGTTAAGTTGCCCCCCCCCCCAGTCAACATTTTAAAATAATTTTTACATTTTTGCACGATATTAGCCCCCCCCACTAAACTTTTTAAGTTTTTTTTTGTGTAATTCGAGATTATGATTTTTGCACACCTATTGCCGATTTTTGCACACTTGCCCAGCGCGAGATATTCTACTTTGTAAAAATAAGGTTAGCCCCCCCCCCACCAAACTTTTTAATGTTTTTTTAAAGCGATTCGAAAGTATGATTTTTGCACACCTTATGTCGATTTTTGCACACTTGCCTAGATCAAGATAATCCACTTTGTAATAATGAGATTAGTCCCCCCACTAATCTTTTTAAGTTTTTTTTGTGTAATTCGAAGGTATGATTTTTACACATTTTTGCACACTAATTGCCGATTTTTGAACACTTGCCCAAAGCGAGATATTCTACTTTGTAAAAATAAGGTTAGCCACCCCCCACTAAACTATTTAATGTTTTTGTAATGCGATTCGAAGGTATGTTTTTTGCACACCTATTGTCGATTTTTGCACACTTGGCTCGATCAAGATAATCCACTTTGTAAGAATGAAGTTAGCCCCCCCCCACTAAACTTTTTAAGTTTTCTTTGTGAAATTCGAAAGTACGATTTTTGCACATTTTTGCACACCTATTGCCGATTTTTGCACACTGTCCAGAGGTGGATACTTTTGGTCTTACACAGAAAATATAACCTACTCATACAACCTCTACGTCGGTGAGCCTTATTGACCTTGTTTTTACCAATATTGAGTTTATTGAGGACGCTGGGGTACATGATATTCACTTCTCTGACCATTTTCCAGTTTACCTGAAATTTAGATTTCATACCGAAGAGCAGCGTCCAGTAGTTTTTTCTTTTCGCTCTATTAATAAAATTAACGATAATAACTTTCAACATGATCTTGAAGCGTTGCCTTGGGAGCAGATTTTTGAGATTGCTGATATAAATGACAAGGTAACATTCTTTAGTAATAATTTGCTGCAACTTTTTGATAAACATGCTCCAAAGCAGATATTTAAACGTAATCGAAATTACAAATACGCTCCCTGGATAACTGAAAACATAAGATTTCTACAGAAATTACGAAACAAAGCATTACGTAATTTTACAACCGCGGTTATTCGCAATGAAAAAAAGGCTTATCTGAGGACTAAGTTCAATAATAATTTATCTAGTAAGGAAACGTGGACTGAATTAAGACAATTGAATGTTATAAAAAACAAACAAAAGTGTATTCCGCCTCATTTATCTAATGTTGACGAAATTAACAATTATTTTACATCAACATGTACTAATCCTCAAGAGCCAAGTCAAAATTTACTGAATTACTATAATTATAACTTAAAAAACAACTTTCCTAATCTTTTTAGCCCAAAAGAAGTAACTAAAGATGAATTGATGAGAATTATTCTCTCGATTAAAAGTAAAGCATACGGATGTGACGGGCTCAATATTACATTAATACAATTTTGTTGCCCATTTTTTATTCCTTTTTTACTACATATAATAAATGAATGTTTAAAAAAATCATTTTTCCCAAAATGTGGAAACACGCTTTTGTCACGCCTTTACCAAAAATACCCCAACCTAAAGAATTTAAAGACTTGCGTTTAATAAGCATCCTTCCAACCCTTTCTAAGGATCTTGAAAAAATTGTAGATAAACAAGTTCGCCTGTTTCTAGACGACAATAAATTATTGCAATTAAGCAATCAGGTTTTCGTAAAGGGCATAGCTGTGCCAAAGCGATGGCAGATGTCACTGATGATTGTTCTCGAACAGGGTAGCTTATACTGCCAAAAATTTTTATGTTATCTTTGAACACGGACGATCTCTGCCAAAATTGTTTAGTTGGGGTGCGAACAGAGTTGATCCTTGTTGGGTTTCCCCACCAGGGATGCCATGTTCTCGTACGGGGTAATTTATATTCGAAAAATTTTTGTTTTACTTTCGAACACGGACGATCTCTGATGAGTTTCCCCACCAGGGATGCCATGTTCTCGATATGTTTGGATATGAAGACCGGACCATTGTCAGAAACTAAGGTCTCTGGGCTTCCATATCTGGCAAAGATTTCTCCCTCCAGCTATGTCACCACATCCCTTGCCAATAGCTCTGGGAATGGTTTGGCCTCAACCCATTTACTGAATACATCTTCTACTTTTAGAATGTATTGATTTTTGCGCGGTGTTTCCGTGTAAGGGCCTAACACGTCAACTGAGATCATCTGAAAGGGGTATTTCGGAGATCTCGCATGCATAGGTGCATGGGGCGCTTTTTGTTGCGTTTTGCATATTGAACAGGGTATACAATTCTTAATGTACTTAGAGACTTCACGGGTCATTCTTTTCCAGTAATAGAGGCGTTGGAACTGGCGCAACGTTTCGTCTATACCGGGGTGAGCAGAATCAGGGCCATCGTGGAACGTGTAGATAACCTTCTGAGTCTGGTTTTTTGGTACTACAAGTCTGTCTCCTGCAGTGTGTTTTCTCCAGAGTAACTGGTCGTATGTTACCTAATTCTTTAGTAATTCACGGTCTTCGTTAGTCTCTGGCGGATTGTTTGTCAGGTATGTCAGTTGCGCGATGCGTCTCTGACATTGACGGTTTGAACGTTGTGCAGTGACAATTTTGGTGTGTAAGTCTCGTAAGTTTATGGCATTGATGGCTAAGTCTTCAGAATTTGTATTATTATTTTTGTCAGAATTTTCCCCCAGGGCTTCTGGTGGAACTAGTCTTTCGAGGTTTGGAGTATAGTCGACTTGCTCCCCAGGGTCTCTGCTGAGGAGGTCAGGAAGTTCATTTTTCGTGCCAGGGACGTGTTCTATTTTGAAATTGAATTCCTGTAGAAGTAAGGCCCATCTGGTCAATTTAGCTTTCGTGTCTTTGAATTTATTTAGCCATGTAATTGCCCCCTAATCAGTTCGAAGAATGAACTGGCGGTCTTCTAGGTAATTACGGAAGTACTTAACTGCCCACATGACAAAGAGACACTCTTGCTCATTGATGTGGTACTTAGCCACAGTGGGTGAAAATTTAGAACTAATGTGGGAAATGATGCGCTTTTCTCCGTCCTCTGCCTCCTGTGTTGTCAAGAGGAACTAGGAATGATTTAAAATAAGGATTCCAGGGCAAGAAAAACGACAACTGATTGGTTTAAAATTCAAAGGGCAACCACCTGAGAATAAACTTGGCAACAGTTGGGATCTTAGCATGCGCCTACAGAATGAAGGCATATCGGATACAGCGAGTGACAGCGCACGTTCCATAACCCTAAATTATACTGTGAACTAAGCAAAACGAATAGTAAACAAACATCTATCTTCCAGCTTCCAAAACTTAGATAATTAGAATAATAGTCGAAAAGGCTATACCGAAAAATCAACTTGCAACTAAAACAGAGAACAAAGCTATGGGGAATTGATTTCAAATGGGGAAGTGGAAACACTCTGACAACAAAAAGGTACCTAGGTTTAATTTAAATGAATTTTTCACAACAATACAATACAAATAAATTTGTTATTTCACCATTAAAAGAGATTTATTCATAACGTAATATTTTAGGTAATTCACAGAACGCAAAAAATTGTCGAGTAATAATTTAGGACATAAAAGGGTCTAAATCTCTGAATAAATAGACAACAGGAAAGAGTCCCATGCATTATTTTAAATTAGCAGGCTTTGACGGAATTACGTCATTTTTGGGACCTTAGTTTTATGATGTTTACGTTTTGGTTTGTTGACGTGTGTTGTCAAATCGTCGTCTTTACAAATTTAAGCTTAAATTTTAGCAGTTTATAAATAATACACACATTGAATTAATATAAAAGTTGATTAACAAGTTGTGTTGTGTATTACAAAACGTAACACAGACATTTTTGGTCGTTTGCATTATCCTAAATACAAAAAATGGTCAGTTGTATGGCATGCGGTCGAATCCGTATTAGAAGTACAAGGAAGAAAGGAATTTCGTTCCAGCGGTAAGTGTTATTTTCGCAAGTAAAAAAAGTTGACTAGACACTTTTAAATCCGATTTAAGGGCAAAAATAACTGTTATTACAATGAAAATCATAATTCTTAAAGTGTCAAACAGTTAGCTTAGGAACCAAGTGGTATGTAAAAGCACAGTAGCGTAACACTTTATGTAATATTGTGTTAGGTCAAAACATTTAAATTACCTTAAGTATGTTTAAAAAAAAACTGCCCCAATCTAACCGTACATCATTTAAGATATCCCAAAAATACTAACAATAAAAATTTGGATTCTGTAAGGGTATACTAACTTAACCAGACCTAACCTAAAATTATATATATATATATATATATATATATATATATATATATATATATATATATATATATATATATATATATATATATATATATATATATATATATATATATATATATATATATAAAAGTTTTTGTTTTTCTTGGGTATAGGTTTAAGTAATGAAACTTCTTTTTCTCCTGCAACTAGCTCGACGTTTCGCTTTTTGTTTGAAAAAATTTTTTATATGTCTAAAAAATATACATTTTTATATATTTTTTAGACATGCAATAAAATGCTCTTGAAAATGCTTCAAACAAGAAGCGAAACGTCGAGCTAGTTGCAGGAGAAAAAAAAGTTTCATTAATTAAACCTATATCCAAGAAAAATAAAAACTTTTAGTATATATATATATATATATATATATATATATATATATATATATATATATATATATATATATATATATATATATATATATATATATATATATATATATATATATATATATATATATATATATATATATATATATATATATATATATATATATATATATATATATATATATATATATATATATATATATATATATATATATATATATATATATATATATATATAATTTTAGGTTAGGTCTGGTTAAGTTAGTATACCCTTACAGAATCCAAATTTTTATTGTTAGTATTTTTGGGATATCTTAAACGATGTAAGATTAGATTAAGGTAGTTTTTTTTAAAACATGCTTAAGGTACCTAATTTAAATGTTTTGACTTAACACAATATTACATGAAGTGTTACGCTACTGTGTTTTTATATACCACTTGGTTCCTAAGCTGACTGTTTGACACTTTAAGAATTATGATTTTCATTATAATAACAGTTATTTTTGCCCTTAAATCGGATTTAAAAGTGTCTAGTTATTTTTTTTTACTTGTGAAAATACCACTTACCGCTGGAACGAAATTTCTTTCTTCCTTGTACTTTTAATACGGATTCAAACGCACGCCATACAACTGACCATTTTTTGTATTTAGGATAATGCAAACGACCAAAAATGTCTTTCTTACGTTTTGTAATACACAATACAATTTGTTAATCAACTTTTATATTAATTCGATATGTGTATTATTTATAAACTGCTAAAACTTAAGCTTAAATTTGTAAACACGACGATTTGACAACACACGTCAACAAACCAAAACGTAACCATCAGAAAAATAAGGTCCCAAAAATTACGTAATTCCGTCAAAGCCTGCTAATTTAAAATAATGCATGGAACTCTTTCCTGTTGTCTATTTATTCAGAGATTTAGACCCTTTTATGTCCTAAATTATTACTCGACAATTTTTTGTGTTCTGTGAATTACCTAAAATATTACGTTATGAATAAATTTCTTTTAATGGTGAAATAACAAATTTATTTATATTGTATTGTTGGGAAAAATTCATTTAAATTAAACCTAGGTACCTTTGTGTTGTCAGAGTGTTTCCACTTTCCCATTTGAAATCAATTCCCCATAGCTTTCTTCTCTGTTTTAGTTGCAAGTTGATTTTTCGGTATAGCCTTTTCGACTATTATTCTAATTATCTAAGTTTTGGAAGCTGGAAGATAGATGTTTGTTTACTATTCGTTTTCCTTAGTTCACAGTATAATTTAGGGTTATGGAACGTGTCACTTCCTATGCGCTGTCACTCGCTGCATCCGATATACCCTCATTCTGTAGGCGCATGCTAAGATCCCAACTGTTGCCAAGTTTATTCTCAGGTGGTTGCCGTTTGAATTTTAAACCAATCAGTTGTCGTTTTTCTTGCCCTGGAATCTCTATTTTAAATCATTCCCAGTTCCTCTTGACAACACTGATGTCACCTGGGGCAATCTAACCAGTGATAGTTCGGCATTCGAGTTGAGTAAATTCTAGAAGGTAAAATAGAGCTGATTCCAGGAAAGAACTACTTTTTCACTTCACTTTTCTGGTCTCCTGTAACATCGAAAGGTCTTCAGCGCGAACTGGGGAAAATAAAATGCAAGCTCAGCTTCGTAAAAATTTACTTTGTTTTAATTAACTTTGCGGTTTTTTTTTTCATTCAGTAAATTAATAAAATAAGTTATTTCTTATTTTATTATTTAAAAAAATTAAGAGCGTAGCAATCTTGCACCCTACGGTTATAAACCAGAGCAAGGGTAGCAAAGAATGCGGCTTATTACGTGTCTCCTACGTCACCTGGTAAATTAAAAATACGTATTTTCAGTACCCGATATTTAACGATAAGAGGCAAGGTAAAAAATATTCAAGAACTTTTCAAATATCTTGGTACGAAACTTATAGGTGGCTATGCGGAAGTATTTATAAAGAAAGCTTATATTGTTGGCCTTGTATTTTATTAGGTTGCGTCAAAAATAATTGGAGTTCAGGGGGCGGATATTCGGAGCAGTAAAATCGCATGAAAGTTCAAGAGAGCATATTAAAAATTCGGTAGCACTTACAAGACTGGAGCAAAATAGGGCGACTATTGCGGATGCACTACAAGAAAATGCAAGTCTTAATAAAATTGTTTATAATGAAAATGTTCGAAAAAACCGTTTATTATTAAATTATTTAATTGATGTTACTATTACTTTGGGTAAACAGGACTTGGCATTTCGAGGTCATAATGAAACAACAGATTCTTTTAACCGTGGCAATTTTAAGGAAATATTTGCATGCTTAATAAAAAGAAATGCCGAGCTTACTGAACATTGTGCTAAATTTAGTAATATTTTTACGGGACAATCTAAGACTATACAAAATGAACTAATTGGTTGCATACATGACTATATTCAAGAATATATAAAAAAAGAAATCAATGACACCGATTGTTTTTTGGCGTAATTGCGGATGATAGTACTGATATAACAGAAAAATCACAGTGTTCGATAACAGGTATGTGACCAATGGATCTTTAAAAGAAAGATTTTTAGGATTTTTTGACGTTAGCGATAATAGAACAGCAGAGAGCTTTTTTCATTTAATACAAAACAGCTTAGAGCCTTATGACTTTAGAAATAAATTGGTCGGGCAGTGTTACGATGGGGCATGGCAGGTGAAATAAATGGGCTTCAAGCAAAAGTTAGATCTATTGCTCCTTTAACTATGTTTACTCATTGTTGAGCCCACAGATTAAATCTAGTTTTACAACAGGGAACGAAACTGATTACCCAAAGTGGTATATTTTTTGCCACTTTATTAGGAATACCAAATTATTTCCACCAATCACCAAAACGGTCTTTTGTGCTTAATCAGATAGTAGGTAAAAGAATTCAGCGAGCTGTAGAAACGCGATGCTATACACGGTCTAAAATTTTAAACTTAGTGGCTAATGAATGGGACAATTTAATTATAGTATTTGAAACTATTATTAATGACTTAAGTTCTGGAACAGAATCTATTAATGGTGCAAAAGGATTTCTAAAGCATTTTAATGATTTCGAATTTTGCCTTTTAACGCATATTTATAAACAAATTTTTAGTTGCACTGATGTACTGTTTCAAATATTACAGTTAAAGCATTTAGATATAAATTACTGCATTTCGCAAATAAACCTTGCCAAGCAACGAATTATTGAATTTAGAAACGAGGACCATTTCAAAGAACTTTTCAATATTGCTAAAAAAGCCACTATTCTACCAACTAACACACGTCGAGGGCAATGTTCTAGCGACTTTGATATTTTTACTAAATATAAAATATTATATTTCGAAATAATAGATTGTATAATTCTTCAATTAGGGACGCGGTTTGAAAATTTAAATAATTTAAATTTCTTTGCTTTAGTCGATTGCACAAAATATTCGGAATATGTTAAATGCTTTCCAGACGACTTATTAAATAATTTATTAAAAAATTATCCAAACATTTTTGACAGAGATAGATTAAAGAATGAGCTTTCTGTATTGTATAGGGATGAACAATTTTCAAATTTAGATGTCGAAAAAAGTCTAGCTTTGTTATTTAAAGATTTTAAAGCAATTTTTGCGGAAGCATACAAGCTTTTTAATTTAGTTTTAACTATTCCCGCAACAAGTGTATCGGCCGAACGAAATTTTTCATGTCTTAAACGGATCAAAACCTACCTAAGAAACACAATGACACAAGAACGGCTTTCGGGTTTAGCAATGATGTCAATAGAGCAGGAATTACTGTCAGAACTTAGTGAAGACCAAAACTTTTACGACCAAATTATAGATAAATTTGCAACCTTAAAAGACAGACGTATAGATTTAATGTACAAAAAGTAGTTTTTTTATCTTATTTCATACAACTATTTATTTTAAGTTTTAATAAACTAAATTATGTTCTTATTATCGCAATCACCGCTATATTTTAGTGATAGGTGTACATATTTTACTTGTTTTGTTTACTTTTTATTTACTTTTTTTAGAGTTTATTTTTTTAGTTTTTAATGGTTTAGTAGGGCTATTGGCGATAACTTCCATTAAAAAAAAAAGGTCAACGCGTCGCAGAATAATACCTCATGGGTGACGTGGAAATTTATTCACATTTAAACAAAATTAACCTCATGTAGCCTCACCCTTCAATATACTCACGAGCCGCCACTGTGCTAAACCTAACTTTATGCAACATAAAATAAAAAG
This sequence comes from Kuschelorhynchus macadamiae, assembly GCA_030620095.1. NCBI lineage: Eukaryota > Metazoa > Arthropoda > Insecta > Coleoptera > Curculionidae > Kuschelorhynchus > Kuschelorhynchus macadamiae. The sequence continues at coordinate 470,088 of JAUTXW010003703.1, read as the reverse complement.
AAAGCAAACCTATGATAAAAGTGCCAACCCAGTGCAATACAAAAAGGGTTATATGGTTTTAGTAAAAAATGGGGAAGGTAATAAATTAACGAGTCCCTGTTTTCTGAGTCCATACTTCGTTGTTAAAAATGACACTATAGACATTCCAAATGTGACAATATTAAAAGATAATAAGGAAATTTTAATTCATATGGAATATATATATATATACATATATATATATATATATATATATATATATATATATATATATATATATATATATATATATATATATATATATATATATATTTCATATAAATTAACCATTTTAAAAATTGATGTTTCATAGTGAGCAAAAAAACAGCTCTAGCGGATGTTCAAGCAATATCCTCAAAGGCCTCCATAAAGATATTCGCTCCCACAGAGGATAGATGAGATCCTATAGCTGCCCCTGAGGTTTGTTCATAAGAACTGTTTTGAATATTAAAATAAGTTGATATAAGATAAGCTTCCATTAGTTCTATTAAGTTATTATCAAGATTATTATGTTCCATTATTCCTAATATAATGGAAATTGAGTCGTTAAGAAGAACATTTATGTATAGTGATTCTACATCGAAACTGACCAAAATATCTTCGGGATCCAACTGGATTGCTTTAAGTTTTTCAATGAAATGTGGAAGAGTCTGCCTCCATAACCTTATAAGTATTGTTGTCCAAAAGTTGAGTTACCTTTTCCATGTATTTCGTTTTGTCCATGACGACTGTGGCGTTGCCTTTATCTACTGGAAGGACCAGAATGTTTGTGTTTTCATGTAAGGTTAGTGAATTTTCAATATTAGCAAGGGTTAGAGCTAGAAGAAAAAGTTTCGAGCAAAAATTGTAAAGCATAAAATTTTATATATAAATGATCTAGACTCTTTTTTTGCTACTGTTAAAATTAGTAGAGTTAGGGAGGGTAGAGCTTAAAGAATGATATGCTTTAAAAAACACTTCAAGCTAAAAAGGTTAAAAGTTAATGGTCTCTTGTCAATTTCTTTTTATCTGTTAAAGCACTTTTTTTTCAGAGAATAATTTTTTATTGTTACGCAATTTTTAATTTAGATATAACTGAAAATTTGAATATCGTTTTTAACGGTATTTAATTGTATGGGTCCTGTTTAACGTTTGAGACTTGGCTAAGCGTCTATTTCCAGGGTCTGTAATATCTGGTGGGTTACTTTTACAAATTTTAACATGTTTATACAAACTGTTTGCTGTAATGTCGAAAGCAGTAAGTATAGGCAAAATAATCGATGTTGGCATTTTTTGATGTCCTTACATTTTCCACATGTAAATGGAAGTTACTCTGTTTTCTTAGCGATATTGTTATATTTAACGCGTTCTTTTCTGTATGGCTTCACGCTTTTTAGTAAAATGGGTATTGATTAATTAGGTGCACTGCAAAATGAGTAGTTACATCGTTAAAACAAATAGGCCATATAGTTGGTCTTTCCTTAGCAGTGTTGGTTTTCTTAACCCTAGAAACGCAACCATCGTAAATTATACGTTATGAGTAACCATCGTAAAATTTACGACGAGATAATTTAATAATTATTATTATCTTTTTTTATCAAATTTATTTTTAAATAAAACAAATATATTTTATAGTATATTCTTTATTAAATAATATCAATCAAGAACAAAAAATATATTCTAAATATTAGTAATACAGTTGTTACAAAAAGCCGCTCGATGTTCAGGACAATATGGCCGGCGACAACCGTTACAAAAATGGGTTGTCATGCGTCGTTTTTTCGTGGGGCAGATGTAACACATGCTTCTTTTTGACTTCTATATGACTCAATTATTTCTGGTTTTCCAGTGGAAACAATAATGTTATTATTCTGATGCATGGTAGACAATAAAAGCACATTTTTGTTTGATTTGGGTTTGTAAGATACCAGGGTTTTTTCATTGTCAAAGCAAAATTTTGAATTACCAAGAGGACGGTGACGCAAGTTTGGCATCTCAGATTGAATTTCTTTTTTATTTGATCGAATGGTACCAACAAGTGTAAGGTTATAAGGATCTTTTAAAAAATCGTCCGCTAGTTTTACTGACGTGAAACAGTTGTCCATTGTAATATTTCGGTTCGACTTATGAACAGTTTTAGTCAACGTTTTAACAAAGTATTCTCCTAGTGGAAGGCCATTAGTTTGAGTAGATTTTCCAATGTATGGAGCAGCGTCACTCATGTATTTAGTTTGTACGCCACAAACCATGACAATCTTCAACCCATATTTGGACGGTTTGTTGGGTATATACATTCTAAAGGGACAACGTCCCCGAAAACCTATAAGTTGTTCGTCAATTGTTAAATAAGATCCGGATTTGTAATGCCGATTACAGTGTTGAATAAATTCGTCCCATACTTCCCGAATGGCTACAAAAGAATTTTGTTTTTTGCGATCATCGTGGGTGTTTTTATCGTCGAACCTTAGACAATTAATTAAAAACTTGAGCCTCGCTTCGCTCATGGATGATCTGTAATTTGATTCACATAACTTTTGTGAAAACATTATATAGACTCTAATATTATTTAAAAATTCATTAAATTCCGGTTAATATTGCTTTTTTCTTTATAATATGTAAAAAACTGATGGGGTACCGGATTCAAATTTAATACAGTTTAAAGCAGCATGAGGGTTCATAAAACAGTGTTATGCATATTTTTCCGTCCTAGAAAGTAATTAAGGACCCTCTTTTATAGATAATTTTAGGCCTGTGGATTTCTGTCGCTTGATTCAGTGTATTTTTCCGAAAGTAATTAAAATTAAGTTTACTCATTGCCCACAAATAAAAAAAAAGTGAATTATTAATAATCTTAGTACTATCGCAACATTATTTTTTAAAATACCTATAACTCACCGTAAAATAGGGTGAAGAAGTTCTTGTTGGTGGAACTAGGTGCTGACTAACTGGGGACTCTTCATCACAAATATCATAGGAAAAATGATGTAATGAATGTACTTTTAAAATGATGTAATGAATGTAATTTTAACGAAAAACAGATTTTTTGTTGTTGATATTTGCATGTACTGGTATTAAGAACAACTCTGAAAAAAAAACAATTCATCAAAGGCGGTTTTTAAATGTCAGTATCATTAAAATAACAGTTAGAAACATAGAACAAATCAATTCCTGAGCTACCAATTTTTAATACATGTATAATCTCTGAAAGTAATTTACAACAAACAACCTTGAATTGGTGACCATTCGCAACAAGGCGTAGTACAAACTTTTATTACTAGTTTCTACCAAATATCAGCCAAAGTATTGTATCACGCAATAAGTATATTTTTAACAAGACCTAAAGTACCTAACCTGTTAAAACACATTTGACTATCTAATAAACCACTCTACTCGCAATAAAATAAACTATACTATAAAAGGATCTCCACATTTTACAAGTTTAGAATTAGAATTTCGTAAGTTGGAAGTTGCCATAAAACTCGAAAGTAAAAATAGATAAATAGACAAGTAGTTAGCTTTTATGTCACCCTAATGAGTTTGGAGATATTTATTAATATGATATAACTTATTTATAAAATTAATACATCAAAAACAATATCACCTACCTCGGCTGACGTCAAGTCATAGATATCTTAGCAACTTTGCATCAGCTAGTTGACATAGAAGAGAGTTTTTACTAACTTATAATTACTAATAGGAATAACGTCATGCAAAATAACGATGTTTAGATTTACTTAAATGGGGAAGGTTTTGATTCCCTACAATTTAGTATTGAATTAATTTATATTGCCGCTGTTGTCACTAAAACTGTCACTTATTTAAGAAATGCAAACTTTTTTCATAAAAAACGATACTCCAAGACTACACTTGAAATTAATATAAGTATTATAATATCGTAATATTTTCTCTTCCCCCAATTAAGTAACATTTGCTGGCTTGGAACTGAATGAGTGGCTGAATTTGTAGAATCCTCTGTGCTGCATAAATTAAATGTTTGCAATGTGGGCTTTTCACGTAACAGTTCTGCAGTTCTGGAAAATATTCAAATAGGAACCTATCTACATAAAAAATAAAATAGTTATTAAAATACCTCTGTGGAATATTGTTAACGAACATATATTGAAAAAATGACATCAATGGCCAAGAATTGTTTTGCACAGCAGCTGCTCTACTTCTTGACAGTTCCTCAATTTTTTTGCTTTTCCCTATTGTATTTTTTCCTCAAAAATGTCCATTTCTTTTTACAGGTTGCCACTACAAACAATTAGTAACTTTAAAATCATTTTTAATAAAATTATTTCTATCTTTTCCAAGCTTAACATGAAGGTGTGCCAATTAATAATCGAATAATAAAAATAATGAAAGAAATAACAAAACATTTTTTTTTATCTGGCTATCGAAATATTTTACTCAGCACCTAATTTGCATTGATCGGGCAATATTCTCGAAACTATTTCTTTCAAAATCATATTGCTTTAATTTTTATTAGCCGAATTATAAATAGCTGGATAGTTGCAAATTAGTTTTAAAAAAAAGTTCTTCAAGGATACTTCTCTCGATACTATCTTTATCATAAAACTGAATTTCAAACTTCGGAGACGTAGTAATATCATCATTTTCATCATTCATGAAACTAAAACCAATATCAAAAATCTAACCTACAGGTTTGACATTAATCGAATTCCTGCTTGGAAAAGCCAAGCAGCTTGCTTCATTTCAAAGTGGACTTCCAAGTGCTCTTTGAATTATGTGAAATGTAAATGTCACTACCAAACAGGGCAATTCCGTAACAAATTGGTATTTGAATTGAATAATAAATATTTAAGCTTTAAGTCTGTATAGTTTTTCAATTCCGGTAAATTAGGGAATCGATATTTTGCGTGATCGCCTTATACATAACTACAGACTACTGAATCCAAAATATTCTTCGCAGGTTTTATAAATTTTCAGTTTATTCATATGCAATATGACTTTTTGTTGTACGCATGAATATATTAATTTGTACTCCGCTTCTAGATTTTTACATTTTTTATTTAAACGTCGAAACTAAAATAAAAATCTAACATTAATGCATACCCTGTATTTTAACTCAAATTTGTTCACTAACGTGCTTTATTTGTAACGCAGAGTTAAAATATTTTTTGTGGAGTATCTGCATAATTATCAATGTTATAAATGCTTGCCATGTAAACTTAGATTTACTCCTAATTAAACAATACACTATTGACATAATCATTTCTGATTTGGCTTAATATATGGTTTGCAATCTATTGCCGATTCTGCACAGTTCAATCAACATTTAATTTGCTTGAAAATAAATAAAGAATAAAACTACCTTAAATACTTATAAATTCTAAAAGTCTCCTTTAGTACTTTGAGGTAAAAATAGTAAAATATGAACTCTTTTGAGAATTGTAGCGAATAAAGCAGTTTTAATATATTTTTATTTGCTTTGAGCAAAATATAAACAAAAAATGCAAATATTGCCATGCTACAAAAATACGGCTTATCCTGTTTAAAATGGTAGGGTTTTCAATACGTTATTAGTGGAGTTATAAGAGGGAATCACAAAACCGAAAATTCTCAGCCTAAAGTCCTCGTATCTCCCCTCGTATCTCAAACACTGGTCATATGGCTAAATTGTGTCTATAAGAACATTTAATTATAATGACCTTACGGACCAATTTTCCTGAACACCATTTTCATAAGGATTCCCTGTGTTTTTGCTGTTCAAATTTAAATAAAAAATAAACAAACAGTCAGATAAAAATACGACAAATCTCGGATATTCGGCAAACGTGCAGTAACATAGGCAGATTCAATAGTTACTGCTACATTTTTCTCGCCAATCTATATGAGAACCTAAGCTAAAATAATATGTATTGTAAAAAAAATTTAGTATACGTACAAAAGCATAACTTTTATACTGTATAATTAAAAAGTGACGATCCAGGAGCTTTACAAGAATGTAAAATTGATTACAAAAAAGCCACTCTCTCAAAAATATTAAATTTTTCTCTTCAGTTTTCTTAAAAGATGTTGGTTACGCCTTTGTTTAAAACAGTATAAGTTAAGCAAGTTATTGTCCATTAGCGTCATTGTTTAAAATTTTAATATTTGACAAAACAGGCTGTTATTTGAAAATATGCCTATAAAATGAATTTTAAAGAAAATTATTGAAATAAAGTTTACCCGGCAAAACTCAAGGCTCTCGTAATCCACTTTCCGACAAAACGTATGTAAAATAATACAATGTATCCTCGCATCCTTAATATACGTGAAAAATAAAAAACTTAGATGTGAACCCGTACTACGCAGTATAATTAAGTGCGTGAATCTAAAACTGTCTTAAATAATTAAAATGATATAAAGTTATTAAAAAAACTCCTGCCATTATTGACTTATTTTGCGCATATTGGTTTGTTTCAAAAAAGTAAACACTTTTTCACATGCCACTGAAATGGGGGAAGAGAAAATATTACAATATTATAATACCTGTATTAATTTCAAGTGCACTTTTGGAATATCGTTTTTTATGAAAAAAGTTATCATTTCATTCAATGCTAAATTGTAGGGAATCAAAACTTTCCTCTTAAGTAAATCTAAACATTGTTATTTTGCATGTCATTATTCCTTTTAGTAATAATAAGTTAGTAAAAACAATAAAAGAAAAAAAGAAACAAAAAAAAAAGAAAATAAAATACTGTAGTTGCCACTGATCATGTTCTAGAGATATTGGGAAAAATAACAACCTCAATTGAAAACACAAACAGCAATTTTAGGACTCCAGATAAAATTTTATAAATTATTTAGGATCTGAAATTAGGAAATTGCCTGTTGGGTAACAAGATGAATTTGTAGACAAGACTTTAATTAGGTTACTACAAACAAAAAAAAGGTTTAAAAAATCATAAATTGTTAAATTTAATATTGTTATTTTTATTTAAGTAGTGATATTCTTATTCCAAATTCTGTTTTGTTCTAATAATAGACTTTTTAAACTTTCTTAGTAAAATTAGAATATATATTCTTAGTGACTTTGAAATTTAAACAGATTGGCTCCTAAAGTGACTTGATAAGACTGCTGTTAAGAATTTTTTTTATAGTATTTAAGTATAGAAGTTTTCTAAGGTCAAAAAAAATAACAAATAACGGACAAAGACTTTAATTTGTTATTATTTGTTGAATACTGACAGAACTATGTTGAAAATAAATAAGTTTTAGTTTGTTATTAGTGATAATAGAGTTAAAAAAAACTTAGTTTTTATTTCAGTTTTTGGTTATCTAACTTTAGTTTATTTTAATAAAAATTAGAAATAAAACACAAAAGTTTATTGTGTTTATTTATTGTCTATTTCCCACTATCGTATTTTAAAATAGCTAAACGACACATCAAATATAAAAAATCTTGGAAATTCAAAAAATATTTTAAATAAATTATTTTTATATATATAATATAATCGATCAAGTAGTGTTAAAAATATTTTAATAGATGCATCAATGTTATAAAACCAATAATTATTAAGTTTGTCCCTCTTAACATTGTTGAGGTTGTCTGGATCAATGAGACCAGAATTTATACTGTTGATAGTTTTTTTCGTTAATAATCGAAAGATTCCACTTTTACTTTTATAAAATTGTTCTCCGATTCTTTGCCGTTTAAGGTGGATACGCTTTGACTCTGCTAACTTAAATTGCCATGATCCTGGAGGTTTTAAAACATTATCAGCTTGTTTGCGCCAATAACGAACAGAAAATCAGCATCAGCTAAAAGCAAGGTAGAGAGAGAGAGACACAACTTTCGGCAGAAATCGGCACGCCGCCGCACGACAAAGACAATAACAATTATTGGTTATGGCTAGCCTAACCTAACAATTTACTTACTTTAAGAGTTTAGCTACCTTTCTCTTCCATTTCAAAGGTTGTTTAATTCTTTTTCGAGCTTTTGTAGGAGTAACTGGCGATGCAGATGCAGCATTAATTTTTTACAAAAAGAAAAACAGAAATAAATGATTTACAAGGACTTGTTCAGACAGCTACCTCGAAAACACTACCATTGCATGTAGTGACATGACCCTTTCGCGCGCTCTGATTGGCTACTCTGGAAATTGCTGCTTTTGAAACAACGGTTTTAAAGGAGATTGCCAGTTTTGATACAAATAAGAAAGTTTGGTCCCGAAAAATTACGGTAGAATGCTGGTTTTGTTCTAATATAGTATTACTGTGTTATAGAAAACTTAAAAAGAATCCGAAGGTATATTTAACTCAATTTTCCTTAAAACTGGAGATCGCCGACTTTGATACTAGATAGTTTCACATGTAAAAACAAATTTTGCATTTTTAAATGTTTCTCTCCTACATGTTTGTACATGTCTCATGATGTCTGATGATGACTTCTTAAAACACTAAATTTTAAAAAAATATAAGTTTGGGTCAATAAATTAACAAATGAAACAATAAATCAAATATTAAAAAGAATTACCTATTAGTTAAAAAATTTGTTTGTATATACACTTCAATTTTAAGTAACTAATAATAAATAAAATATAATGTCAAGCAAACTAAAAATTTTTGGCATGTAATTATTAACACATTTTAATAAATTACATAAAAATATACAGTTAATTGGTTCGGGTAACATATGCTAATTGCCAAGGGCATACATGACTTCATTCATATACTGTTTTAAATCATCTCTAAAGTCCCAAGCTACTTTAGAACCATTCCTGTTGCCAAAACGAATAGTAAGGTTGTCAAAAGCACTTATTTCTGGCACTACTCTTCTCCATTCACCAGGTATTACAACACCTCTTGTTCCCTGTCACAATACTTTTTATCAGAGTAAATTTCACTCTGTTGGCTTTTAATTAAATTATGGCATCAACAGTTCTTGGTTCACCATGTATTTCACGATGAAATATTCTAAATCGTGCCACCATTATTCCAAAAGAATTTTCATTGTTTTTCTTGCACCAGACAACCTATAACATTAAACAAACATATAGTTAATTTCAAAAACTAAATCACGGCGAAACCCAATGGATGTAATTGTAGTATGTTTCACGTAAAACATTGCTATGAAATACAGGTCATTATGTTCATTAAAAATGTTAGTTAAAAATGAATTTACTACTGACTATATTTCGAATACATATTTTGACAAAAGAATTTTATAAATTATTTATGTGTTTGAACCAATATCAACATATAAAAAATTATATTTTGCATTACATACAGATAATAATATAATGCTAAAATATTTTTTGCAATTAAAATATTTTGACCTTGAGTTTGAAGATGCCCTAATTCTAATATGTGCGCCATCTGTACTACCCAAGCAATTTGGAAGCTGCCAAATATTATAGTAATCAATTGCCACCTTCAACCATTGTTCTTTGGATAATGGTCTTAAATAAATCGGAGATAAAACAGTCCATAAAACATTGCAAGTGTCCCATATTATATTGCAGACTGCAGAAGGATGCATTCTAAATCCTAGACTTGGATATGAGTCCCCAGTCGCCAGAAATCTAAGAGTGACCATTAATCTAACTGCTGTTGAATTGCCTCTCTTGGTGAAGTCTTTATTAAATATCGTTGGCAAAGGGACAACAAATAATCAAAAGAAGTGGGGCTCATTCTGGTTTTAGCCAAATTTAGCCTATGTAAATGACACTTTTTGGTATGTCAAATTCGGCTTGGACTTTGAAATAAATATAACTATAGCTTAAAAGTGTCAATACCCCAGTCTAATGTTTTTATGGCATAGATTTTGATTTAAAGTATACACCTAAATATTTTATATTGTCACAGGATTATATTTTTAAATGACAATTAAAGTTTAAAGAAATGTTACAGGACGAGTTATGTAAGGTAATGTAACAGGTCTAAAAAAATAGGGATTTATCCGATAAATTTTCATTTAGAAGCAAGTTTTTTACCAATTGAGCTAAAAAAGTTATTTATTTCATTTCATATTTCTTGTAAATCAAGGGAATTTTTCCATTTTTTCTTGTAAGATTTATGCTAATTTTATATTGATAGTTGTTAAAAGCCCCCTGAATACTTTGTCACATTTTTTTGGATCGCTTAAACTCTGTATTATTTTATGTTTGTGGTAAGAATATTTCGTTTTTTTTTTAGAATTTCTGACAGATAATCCCTATGGTCAGTATATGTTTTGACAGCTCTTGGACAATAATTATATTTTACCACTACTTTTTAACGTTATTTCTGTGACGAATACATTTAACAAGGTTTGTAGTGATCTAAGGTTTTAAGCATCTATGTTGGGTAGGTATTGGAGGTAGTTTAGTGTTTTTTTCTAGGTAAGATTTTATTTTTTCTGTTACGGTGTCAGCACAGTATCAGGTTGGCTTTCAGTTAGAATATCTTGCCATGACCCATTATTTAAGACATTTTGTAGTGTATTATAATTTATTTTTTGCCGCAATTCATTAACTGGTTTGGACTCGCTATAACCTAGTTCTATACTTAGTATTATTGGAAAATGATCGGTAATGTCACTGTTGATAACAGCCACAGTACATTTTTTCGAGGTTTGAACGAAAAAATTATCTAAAGAGTTAGCAATGGTAACATATGGACAATATTCCAAACCTGATAAGCAAATAAGATAACTTGAAACGTATTTGCGTGAATAGGTCGAAAATTATATTATATATATTAAAATCCGTGCAATTTTCAACCACGTGAGTTTCGGACATGATTCTTACATCAGAAACTATTTCTAAAGAAGATAACAGTAACATGAAATTGTTAAAATTAGTTTTAACCCCTCTAATCTTAACACGTATTACATTCATTTTCCATCTAATGTAAATTCATTCATGTAATAATTAACAGTGTTACAGATTTTAATTGTACATAAGCGATCAAAGTCTAAAAATTGTTGTGTTCCTCTCTAAATTTCAGCGAGGATTAGAAAGTATCTATAGTAGGAGAATAGTTTTAAGCACCTGTTGTTCTTTTTTACTGAGGATCTTTTCTAAACGTAGTGTGTTGTGCACTTTGATAATTTTATCATCATCGTTCCTACGTAAGAACACTTACCCATTTTGATACCAAACAGATTTATCTCCCTTGTTCTTACATTTTTTGCTTATTTTAATCAACTGTAAGGTAGATCGAATAATTATTCATTTATATATATTTTTGTGCTAGACTTTTTTATTCCACATTATTTCGTGTTTATTTCTTACGATTTACACTATTTTTCCAAATAGTTAAGGAGCACAATATTAAATACAATGCTCGAAGCGTTACCACAAAGTATCTTTTGGGGCCTATATAAAGAAAATGGTTTAGTACCGCTTAGTGCTAAAAACCTTTAAATAATATCTCTATATGCAAGTTCTATACTTTAAGTAAATTAAAGTAATTGCTTAAGTTGACTGCATAATAGTTATACTTTTGTAAAGAAAATCAAATTAAGCATTTGCAAAAAAATTATAAAACTCTTTCATGCATTTTAAGACCATCAACATAGTACTTTGCTTCCGTCACTACCTACTTACCATGTGATTGTGGTAAATTATGTACTAGAGAACCATTATTGCAATAAAAGAAATCGCAATACCGCTGTTCGGATCGATAATAAATTTATTTATACGTAGATTCATTAGTTCTCTTCTAGATTTATCTATAATATAGTAAACCATCATTTATTAATAATAATCGTAAAAAATACAATTTTTAATTAAGGTATTACTATTATTATTAAAGATGGTACAAATTGCGAAGATCAAGTTCTAATTAAAATTGATTATGCGAGAATTTCAAAGTTTTCGAAAATATACTTTAGATGAACTTAAGACTTTCATAATTGAAGTATAAGAAGTTATACAAATACCGAAACTAGAGAAGTTTTAAATTGAGAACGTCGATGCGGAAGTTAATTAAAAGAAGAATGAAGTAGGAAAATGGATGAAAATCGAACATAATTATACAAAATGAAAACGAATCGAACCAAATTGTCTATTTGAGACCAGAATATGAAATGTCTCCAAAGAATTCATCTCGGTTTTCTGGCAGTAATTCCGAACTTGTGAATTCCTAAAAATGTAAAGTCAATTGGCTGAGCAGCGTGCAAGATGTTATTAACGAAATATTTACTTTAAGTTGCAGGAAAATATATTGAATCAAAATAAAAAATGGCCGGCTAACCAATATTATATTACATTATATCAATATTATACTGGGGGTACAAAAACCTGTGCTAAAGACGCTCAGAAGTGCAATGCGAATATATTGCAAGGTTTGGTATTTATTAAAAAAATCTGGTGCATAAACCTATTTGTACGAAAGCATTAAATTATTTTATTTTTCGTTCTCCAAATTGGTTCACATTGAATAGTTTAATTCACAAATTCATATCAAGACAGGTTTATAGTAGGTTGGGTTGTATATATATATATATATATATATATATATATATATATATATATATATATATATATATATATATATATATATATATATATATATATATATACATATATATATATATATATATATATATATATATATATATATATATATATATATATATATATATATATATATATATATCTATTTATATATATATAAGTTATGGGACACCTTATCCGTGTTATTATAATAACCCTCATCGTTCTCACGTAGACAAGCCAACCTTGAACCAGGGAACAAGCAACATCAGCGTTTTCCGTCGCCGAGATGCTTTTTGCGTGTGAACCAAGTAGTTAGTTTAGAATCAGATCTTGAACTGTTAAGATTAATTTTGGAAATAGAAATTGTTTTTAAAAACGGGTTTTACAGAGTTTAACATTTAAGTGGCGCAGTCGGTAGGATTGGTCAAAACGGCATTAAGGGACATAATACCGGTTTGTTTTAACAATTAAAAGACCAATCGAAAATTCGAAAATTTTTATTGAAACTTCTTTAAGCCAAATTAGAATAAAAATGGCACCCCCAACATTAAAATCTGAATATTTAAATATGATCCCAGATTTTTGTGGTGAAGAAGAGCTTCTCCCTAGATTTTTAGAGATTTGTCAAAAATTAGTAACGAAATTTTACGATACTGAGGATGAGGATAATTTTCAAAATGAATATCTCATGTCTAGTATAATTTCAAAAATTAAAGGTGAAGCTGCCATTAATATTTCTTCTTGTGTCATACGAAAATTCGATGACCTAAAAACATCTCTTATTCACGCATATGCGGATAAAAGAGATTTATTCACTTTAGCTCTTGAATTGGCAGACTATAAGCAACAACAAAACGAATCTCCTTTCGAGTTTTATTCAAGAATTCAACAAATACTTAATTTAATTTGTTCTTATATTACAACACACAGCGCAAACAATGCATGTTTGATACTTAAAGAATACCATAATGCGTTAGCTTTAAGAGTATTACTTAGAGGCCTCAAAGATCCCATTGGCTCCTTAATGAGAACCAAAAATCCGCATAATTTGAATGAAGCTCTTGGCATGTTAACCAATGATTTTCAATTAGAATCATGTCAAAATAAAAACAAAGCGCCAAATAAACCATGTACAAGTTTTCCAAATAAGAATAATAATAATTCCCACACACAAATTGTGCGAAAGAATTATCCGTTTCAATTAGCCCATTTTAACAATCAAGGCAATGTTGCTCATTTCAATCGCAATAACCAAAACTTATTTACAAGTCAAAATAATTTTACCCCTAGACCAGGTCCAAGTGTGCCTGTTAACAATCAAAATGTTTTCGGTGGAAACCAAAATAAAAATTTAAATTTACCTAAACCAACACCCATGTGCATTTCAACAGTAAATACTTTCAGGCCAAATCAAAGCAATCAAAATTTTAGACAACCCAATCATAATTTTAGAACAAATTCCCAAAATTTTAGGCAAACAAATTCAAGGCCTAATTACGTAGTAGATGAATTGTATAATATCGAAGACCAACCAGCGGAATATTCAGAAGAGTATTTAGAGGATGAAAATACTGAACTAATTGATCAGTTTTTTCACCCATCAGCCTCGGAAACAAATATACCGGAAATAACGGAAATTGTGGAGAACCACAACCCCCAAAATTCGAACTAATGAACCTGTATATAAACGATAGCAAACTACCGTTTATTATTTTCCCAGAAAACAACTTAAAAGTTTTAATCGATACGGGAAGTACAAAATCTTTTATACGACCTGAAATTGCTCAAAAATATTATAAAAATTCAATAAAAAAGGATCCATTTAAAATTTTTACAGCACACGGTACATCTATAGAAAACTTAAGCGCTGTTATACCTTGTCCAAAAATATTCGGGAAAAACAAAAAGTGTTTAAAATTCTATCTGTTTAATTTTCATAGCCAATTCGATTGTCTATTAGGAATAGTTAATTTAAAATTATTAAATGCTAATATTATTCTCGATAAAAATATACTAGTTACACCTGAAAGTCAGGCAAATATATTGTACCACGAAAGTAGGAACGTTGTCTCTAATAACATCATATTACAACCTCGCTGTGAGCAAGTAGTTAAGATAAGAGTAAATAATATTGAAAACGGTGACGTTATTATACCATATATGAAAACATGTGGAGTGGAAATACCGGAATGTGTGACGCGTGTAAATAAATACGAGGCAATATGTACTATTTTAAATCCCTCGGAAAATTCAAAAAAACTCGAAGTTTTAGAACCAATCGATGTTATTGATTTTAATCAATTTGAATGTAGGGACCAGATTAGTTCTAATTTAAATCAATATTATACGGAAAAATTTAGGTTCGATATTTCAAAAGTTAGGACTGAACATATGAATCCTGAAGAGCGTTCAGCTATCTTAAACCTAGTTAAGGAATATTCAGATATCTTTCATATCGAAGGAAATCAATTGACCTTTACTAACGAAGTCAAACATTCTATTAAGACTAAAGACGAAATACCGGTGTATACAAAGTCGTACAGGTACCCTGAAATACACAAAAAAGAAGTGCATAAACAAATTCAAGATATGTTAGACCAAAATATCATAAGACCTTCTAGTTCACCCTGGTCTTCACCGATCTGGGTAGTTCCCAAAAAAATGGATGCATCAGGAAATCGGAAATGGCGAATTGTGGTAGATTATCGTAAATTGAACGATAAAACGATAGGAGATCGATATCCGCTACCAAATATTGCCGATTTACTCGATAAATTAGGCAGATGCCAATATTTTTCAACCCTGGACCTAGCGTCGGGATTCCATCAAATAGAAATGGCCGAAGAAGACATACAAAAGACAGCGTTCAATGCTGAGCAAGGCCATTATGAATATCTGCGTATGCCTTTTGGCTTAAGAAATGCACCAGCAACTTTCCAAAGGGTAATGGACAATATCTTGAGAGGTGTTCAAAATGAAAGATATATCTTGATGATATTATAATATTCTCTACAAGCTTACAAGAACACATACTAAGGCTTAGAGAGGTATTTGAACGCCTAAGAACTGCAAACTTTAAGATACAGCTAGACAAGTCAGAATTTCTTAGAAAGGAAGTGGCATATTTGGGACACATCGTAACACCGGAAGGAATAAAACCAAATCCCGATAGAATACGCGCTATACAAAAATACCCATTTCCTAAAAAATCCTAAAGAATTAAAAGGCTTTCTTGGTCTATTAGGCTACTACAGAAAATTCGTCAAAGACTTCGCAAAACTCACTAAACCATTAACAAAACGGTTAAAGAAGGACGCTATTATCAATGTAAAAGACCCCGATTATATCAGCTGTTTTGAATTATGTAAACAACTATTATCTAATGAACCCATATTAAAATATCCTAATTTCGAAGAATTGTTTATACTGACAACAGACGCAAGTAATTTTGCGTTAGGAGCCGTATTGTCACAAGGAAAAATTGGATCAGATTTACCAGTGGCGTACGCTAGTAGAACACTTAGCGAATCGGAAATAAATTATTCAACGATCGAAAAAGAATTATTAGCAATAGTGTAGGCGACAAAATATTTCCGACCATACTTATTCGGACGAAAATTTAAAATCGTTACAGACCACAAACCACTACAATGGCTGTTTTCTCTGAAAGAACCAAATTCCAAGTTGATCAGGTGGAGATTAAAACTTGAAGAGTTTGACTATGAGATTATATACAAAAAAGGTAGCCTGAACAAAAACGCAGATGCCCTATCTCGTATAGAACTCAACCTAAACGAAACAGGACCATCGAAACTAATACAAGACATTTTCGTATATATGGAGAATTTTCATAGGGAATTGGAAAATGAAAATGCTGAGTCAGTAATTGCAGAAGCGGGAGACTTAGACAATCAATTGAACGCCGTAGAAGACGACGCCACGGTACACTCTAGTCACGAAAACCCACTTATCGGTATTCCAATCGTGGATTGCCCAGTAAATTACGGGAAAAATCAAATCATAATTTCTCTGGTAAACTTTAACCCCGCAGAACCGTCCGTAATAAAACTATTCAAAACAAAACAACGCACTCTCATTCAACTTTCCCAAAATAATTTAGAACAAGATATTGTTAAATTTTTAAAAGAACGCATAGTTCCTCATACTAAATATTATGTATATTTTGAAGACCCTATATACGAAACATTTAGCAATGTCCTTCAACAATACTTTAAAAATTCGCAAATAAAACTAATAAAGTGTACGAAGAAATTGATTGACGTCACAATCGAAGAGGAAATAGACCAAATTATACGAAACCATCATGAAGGAAAGACTAACCACAGAGAAATAGAAGAAACTGAGAAAAGAATAAAATCAACCTACTACTGGCCAAACCAGCAAAGAACTATCCAAAATTTCATAAATAATTGCGAACTTTGTTTAATTACAAAATACGACCGCAGACCCATAAGAGTCGAATACAACATTACGCCTACAGCCACTAGACCATTCCAAATAGTACATGTAGACACTATTTCTCTTGAAAATTGCAAATTTCTTACAATAATTGATTCCTTTTCAAAATATGCACAAGCATATAAACTTGACTCTGCGCAAGGCATCGAAGAGTCTAATAAGCTCGTTAAATATTTCACACACCACTGCATACCCGAACAAATCATTTCAGACAACGGGAACGAATTTAAAAATACTGTAGTCCAAGAACTACTTAAAACACATAAAATAAAAGTTCATTTTATCAGTAGTCAACATCCTGAATCTAACGGAGTAATCGAACGTTTCCACTCAACTTTGATCGAACACGTGAGATTACTAAATAATCAGAGCGAATACAAATCGGAACCTATCGAAATAAAGGTAAACTATGCCCTTTTGGCATATAATAACACTATTCATTCTGTTACGAACTTGAAACCATATGAAATTATAACTGGGCATTTAAACACCGAATCCCCTTTTAACATTGACTTAGAAAATCAGCTAGTTAATAACTATGTCGAAAATCATAAAGAAAAAGTTAGACTATTATACCAAAAAATTAACGAGGACATTCAAAACAAAAAAATTAGCTCGATAAACAAAGTTAACGAAAATCGCGAGAAACTCCCAGAAATCCCCGAAAAAGTATTTGTTAAAAATACCCAAAAACAAAGTAAAACAAAGAAAAAATACAAACCCGAAAATATTGTTTCAGTAGATCCAAATACTAAAACTGCCAAAATTGCACCTACTCACGGCAATAAAACATTAAAAATTCACGCTCCAAATATCAAAAGACCAAAAAAGAAGAAAGCTCATTCTTCCCAAATTATTTCAGGTTCCTCGCCCTCGGACAAGGGACAGAAATCCGAAACGTAACCGAAAACCTAGGCGTACTTCCCATAGACTTGAGCCCTGCACGTCTTCAGAGAAGCGAACACACTTTTGTACATTATTATAATCTCCAACCATTATACGAGGAGTATGATAAGTTAAATATGCAGTATGATAATCTTAGATTTAGTTATATTAATGATAGCATGTTAAGTAAAGAATTAGAAAACTACGATAAGATAATTAAGTATAGTAAAATATTAATTTTAGAAAAACTAAATAACATTAGAATTCACGGAGAAAATAAGATCTCGAAAAGAGGTTTAATCGATGGATTTGGTTCTATAATTAAGAGCATCACAGGGAATCTAGACGCCTCTGACGGTGAAAAAATATACAAAATTTTAAATCATCTCGAGAAAAACGAAAATAACTTACAAAGTCAATTAAAATATCAATACTCTGTAAACAAACAAATAATTGATAATTTTAATTCGACAGTACAAAATATCCAACATAACGAAATACTTCTTAAATCACGAATAATACAACTTCACCAAATTGTTAAAGAGAATTCTAAAAATAATAACATTTTACTTGCAAAGGACTTGTTTAACCAGCTAAACATCCTGTATAACGCAATATTTAACACACTCCAAGATATCGAAAATTCAATAACATTTTGTAAATTAAACACCTTACATCCTAGTATAATAAACTCTCAAGAACTTTTCCATGAAATTGCAAGAATCGCATTTCACTACAAAAATTCTTTACCTTACGACCTAAGATACGAAAACATCTTAAATTTCGAATCCCTTCTAAAAATCAATTGCAAAATAGACTTTAATCAAATTACTTATTTCTTGTCCATTCCTATCGATTTTGATAATGAATTTAACTTATTCTATATACTGCCTATTCCTTCAAAACAGGACTCAGAATTTTTCACAATAGTACCAAATACTAATTATGTACTCCAAAACAAAAACGACGGTTCAATAAAGCCTCTATTCGACAAGTGCACTAAAGGTAAATGGTATCATTGTCCAAAAAATAACATGGCTAATTACAGAGCACTTTGCGAAGAAAATATTCTAGTCAATCAAAATTCGAGTAATTGCGTTTTTGCCAAACTCAAAATACCCGAAAATCACATTGAACAAATTTCTGAAATAAACCAGTATCTTGCAGTCTTTCCAATAGAGGAAAAAATCGAAGTCGAATGCGAAAAGTCGATAGACACATATTCGCTTAAATTCATTTCAAGAAGCAAGTCACGGAAAACCTTTAATTATCGACTTTAACCTGCAATTAGGGAAACAAAAACATGGTAGCCCAAAATTTGAAATAGACCTTAAAAAATTAGATTTTAAGGGTATACCTGCAAATACCATTATACCAATTGCGGATGAAGAACCGGTCCAACTTCACATTCCTAGCATCTGGACAATCATCCTGTATGTTTCCATAATAGCCACTATTATATACTTGGTACTAAAATGGAAGAAAAGAAGAAACCCAACCGTGGTGCAAGAAGCCAAGTCAGAAGAAGTAGCGAAGAAAATCAGCCTCCCAGGGGATGCTTCTTTCTAAGGGTGGAGGAGTTATGGGACACCTTATCCGTGTTATTATAATAACCTTCATCGTTCTCACGTAGGCAAGCCAACCTTGAACCAGGGAACAAGCAACATCAGCGTTTTCCGTCGCCGAGATGCTTTTTGCGTGTGAACCAAGTAGTTAGTTTAGAATCAGATCTTGAACTGTTAAGATTAATTTTGGAAATAAAAATTGTTTTTAAAAACGGGTTTTACAGAGTTTAACATTTATATTATATATATATATATATATATATATATATATATATATATATATATATATATATATATATATATATATATATATATATATATATATATATATATATATATATATATATATATATATATATATATATATATATATATATATATATATATATATATATATATATATATATATATATATATATATATATATATATATATATATATATATATATATATATATATATATATATATATATATATATATATATATATATATATATATATATATATATATATATATATATATATATATATATATATATATATATATATATATATATATATATATATATATATATATATATATATATATATATACTCATTGCTTATTTAAATTACTAGTAAAACAAACAAAGTAGTTTTTATATGCATTTTTAGTTGAAACTTTACAGGCAAAATTAGAATATTTCCTTTCCTTTTGAATATACAAAGCAGGTGCAGGATTTTTATTCTTAAGACGGACTTATCCCATGTCGATGTATATTTCTGCGTTCTAAGTTGATTCGATGTGGCCAAACTGACTTCAGGACTTTTATAGTGAAATTTGAATTTGTCGCTTGATTTCACAAGTCACTTCACTGACCACTTCCTTCTTTTACTTTCTCGTTTGGCCAACGGTCTTCATCCCTTGGTATCGCCATTCCGGTTTAGAATAGAGGTACGATAAACACCTCCATGTATTGATCCAAAGAAAATCTCGAATGTTCGCAATAGTGGTGATTGTGTTACTTCGTATGGATTGTATAAGCAAGTTGTGTGACTCTTTTGATTCATGCTACATATATGCATAGCTAAGCAAATTAATTTTTCCTGCCAAATTGTCCTATAGTTAACTGATTTGATTGCCTTTGACTTATGCTTGCTATTAGAACCATGCTTTAGCAAATCAGTTTTACGTGATCTTAATTCCGCATTGTATATCTTATAGTAACTAGCTGTCCCACCTTTACGAACCGTCGACCAAACTACAATTTTCCACATCCATAAAACAATAATCCACACTAGTCTACATTCTACCGGAAACCCAGACACAGAAATAAAAAATCACACAAAAAAAGACAAAAGTTAAACTATATAACAAATATATAACAATAATAGTAAAGCGTAACTATAAACATATCTTTAAACGTAGCTTCCTGCTCCCATTCCTTTTTATGACACTTACTATATTTTCCCCACTTTTCCATTTTTATTCATTATTATACCAGCAACAAGTAACACAGTTTGATTTGATACCTACTACCTACTGAAGAATATTCAATCAAAATCAAAAAAAAAGTTTAGTCAAAATCGAATTGAAAAGATCGTTTATTTTGAATCTTACCAAGCAAATTTTAAAAATGTCTTTTGAAGAAAATGAGGTTAATTTTAGGGAACCATTAAAATTTAAAAATTAAGCTTATGCATCAGCAATAACCTTAGATGTTAACTTGCACAACAGATTTAATTATAAATAATTCGGCATTATCACTGAGATTTACTGATATTTAACTTGGTAGTGTTAATATATTCATCCGCTGCTCGTTTTAGGTTCTAAAAGCCGCATGAGGTCATGTCAACAATATTAAAAAGTGGTATGTACTCTGCCGATTTTACTATGGCATGGAGGTCTGAGAGTACATATGCTTTAGTTACCTTCTTGTGTTTTTCTCTTAAAGAAAATCCCCGAACGCAGAACATGAAACTATAGCCGCTTACAAGAATTTTCTGTTGAATAGTATGAAAATCCTATTCTTATTTTCGCCTCTACAATTATCACACCAGTTACCAAATGCTTCTTCAGAATCAGTCCACGGTAACAATATATAGAAGACATGATGCAATTTCATTAGCTCAACGAGAAGTTACTCCCTCATTTTACATGCACATGTAGGTCTCATTCGCATCTCTAATATGAACTCCTAAGTTTATATTGGAGCAAGATAGCTACGAAAGTTAAAACATCACGCTGTGTCAATGATGGAACAAACATGAACTGCTCGAGATCTATGAATAAACAATATTTTGTGCTTCCAGGATCTTAAGATTCAATCGTATCTTGTTTTAATATCTCTCTTGCTCTTTCGACCTTTCGATAATATATATCTAGATGATCTTTGTCAGATTGACTTGACTCCATGTTGGATTTAATTTGTCATTCTAGTTTGTCACATGTGCTACACGTATCGACTCGTGGTGTGTGGAGATATCAGTTTGGAAAATGCTTAATGAAAACATCTATAAAATTTGTAGGTTACTGGCAAATCAGGGTGTATTTGCGTAAAAGCTTTAAACAATCTATGAATATTTAAGTCAGGGCTAAGTTAGTCCTTTTCCGATTTCCTCCTTGAAATTTAGGAGCAGCAATGTCTGGTACGTTTATTATTATAACAGGTTTCACCCATTTTTTGATTTGATATTGATAACATCTTTGCAACTTAACTTGCATTTGCACGTTATCTACAAAAAAATAAACAAGGTTATAACCGAATTAAGAAAACATTACAGACTCAGTTCACTTCCGAATGAAGCACTGCCTTTACTACTCCATTTTCTTTGGTTTTCTTTTATTTTAATGTGTTATACTCGTAAATTAAGAAATTATCAAACACAACATACATGTGCAATTGTTTAGATATTTGGGACCTTTCTAAGGAAATTGCTTGCATACAACTATATATATACGGGGATATTAAAAAGCTGACTTTTAATTTTAGCGTTTAGGATCTTTCATAGAGCATAAAGTATGGTATATAGAACATGTCTATGTGAATTAGGCCCCTTCTCATTTCCACTCTTCAATTTTTATATTTATTTTTAGTTGTAATTTTACAGGTAAAATTAGAATATTTGTTTTTTATTTAAATATCCAAAACAGCTACAGGATTTTTGTACTTAAGGCGGACTTATCCCATTTTGGTAGTTCGTCATCACGAAGTTCGCGGCGACGTCGATGTATGTTTTCTGCGTTCTGAATTGTTTATCCCGTGGTATCGCCACTCCGATTTAGAGCTGAGGTACGACAAACACCTCCATGTTTTGATCAGAAGAAAATAGGCTATCATCCCGAATGCACTCAGTAGTGGTGATTTGAAATTGTGTCTCATCGTATGGATTAACGGTCTCCTTTGTTTGAAAGCCAAAGAAAAGTGGAAATTTTTGAAGATACCTAGATTTTCATCCAGCCATCTTTGACCCTGTCGAAATAAATAAGTAAGTAAATAAATAAATAACGCTTTATATTACGGATTTTTTTACAAAAATTAGATAAATATTCACATTTTTTTTTTTGATACATCGAATGTAGGCGAAGTCTAGCATAGCTATTCAAACTCAACCTTCAAGCGATTCGATAAAGATTAGACTAATAAAAAAAACTTACAAATAATAAGAATGTAGATAGTCCTGCGCTATGCCTATTCCACTTCTACAAAGCACTCCTATACTCTCCCAAACACACAGCATCCTCAGAACCAAAATTAACAGTAAACTTATTTTACTTGCACAGTAGATATATTCTCAAATGATATTAAATTTTCATTCATTTAGCAGTTTAAAAATTGCATGATGTTTTAAAATTAGTAGTAACAAAAAGAAAAAGAAAAAAAAACTATTTTGTGATAAAGAAAAAATAATGTGATACCCAGAGGCCAGATTAAAAAGTAATTTTTTATTGCTTGTCCAAAAAATATTTTTTAATTTATATATAAATTTGTTTATATTCAACAACTTAAAAGTTTGAGGCAGTCAGTTATAAAGAGAAATGGATTGAAAAACCAAACTTCTAGAAAACAAAGCTGTTTTGTGATGAGGTAATACAAAATTATAATTAAACCTTGTGATATCACTCGTGACGGTAGCTAAAGCAGATGCCGTACTATATCCCTTTCTAAAACCACCTTGCATATCAGGAGTTAAATGATTATCGTTAAGATATTTCCTTATTTGATTAAATAAAAAAAATTCAAAAATCTTAGATAATAATGGTAATATGCTGATTATCCGAAGATCAGAAAATTCTTTTGGATTACTGTTTTTTCGTAACGGTCTACCTAAAGCGATTTTCAATGCATCTGGGAAATATATATTTTCTATGCATACGTTCATAATATGAACAATATATTTGTCAATAAAAGGCCTGGAATAATTAATCATATTTAATGAAATTTCATTAACGCCCGGAGCATTTGTATCCATATTATTTAAAATATCACTAACCTCCTGGACTGTTGTAAGTGAAAACGAAAAAATGTTATTTTGAGAGTAATTGTTTTCATTATAATATTTTATTTTATTATCACAGTTATTATTTAGATTTCGAAAGAAAACTAAAAAATAATTATTTAAATCTTCAGCATTCGAAAGCGATGGAGGTAGACTAGTTTCTTTGAATTTACAAATATTTAGACTTCTTAAGGCATTCCAAGATTTTTTAAAATTATTTTGTACATTAACTGAATGCACATATCCCTTTTTTCGTTCCTAAGCACACCTGAGTAGTAAAATTGCGCATTTCTTTCTAGGATTCCCATTCATTAAATCGCGTTCTTTTAAACGTTTGAAGTGCAAGTTGTCTTTGTTTCATTAGAAATTTGAAATTTTCTGTTATCAAATCTATCAAATGTATTCAGAATAAACAAATTCATTATTTCTATTTTTTTATCTGTTACCTTCACTAATCATGTCAAAACATGGCAGATTTTTTAAATCACGTAAAAAAATGTCTAACCGAAAGCTTCGAAAACTGCGAAAGCGAATAATTTTCGGCTTCTTTTTATGATTTTTAATATTTAAGATAACATATACTAATCTATGATCTGAGAAACCTTCTGCAGATAAAGTTCCCACTTCAGAAATGCTACTATTTTGAGTAAAAAAGATTGGATCAATCAGTGTGGCGGTAGTACTTGTTATTCTCGTCGGTTTATTCAATAGTTGTAATAAACCATACGATTCATAAGAAGTTAATAAAGGGTTGTGAATATTGAAAAAATTAACATTTACATCACCAAGACACAGTATTTTATCTGATAAAGGACATAGACAGAGAAAATAGTATCTAAATAATTTATAAAGGTATTAAGGTTGGCATGTGGAGGCCGATAAAATGTACATATTGTAAGTGACTGATGGCCCAGTTTTGTTCTAGGAATAATAAATTCTGTATTTTCACTTACCCTTCTTCAAATGTGTGTATATTTTTTATATATACAGCTACGCCACCACCCCTACATACCTTGTCGTTTCTGAGGAAATTATAGCCAGGTATTTGTACAATATCAGAGCTAATATATTCCAAAAGCCACGTTTCTGTTAAAATAATAACATCAAAGTTATTGTTTTGAATTAAATTAGGAAATTCATTGAAATTATTTAAGACCGAGCGAGTATTTAAATGTGCAATTTTCATAACTTAAACAAAAAGGAAATTACGAGCAAGCATTTTAAAAAATTAATTGTAGGATGTCAGTGTGCCATTAATGCGATTTTCTTTTATGTAAATAGATTTATAAAAAAAAGTAATAATTAAATAAACAGAACTTATACACAAATTATTGAAGAGTAAAAAAAGTATGCAATGCACTAGAGAAAGCCGAACGTCTAAGAGAGTTTCAATTTACCCAAACTATATCTCAAATATCGCAAAAAAAAATGTATTAGAAAATTGTAGTTTAGAGTAAAAGTGCAAGTGGATGCTCCAGCTAAGAATTACAGAAATTAATATATAGGTTTGATACCTTTAGCAAAATATTGATTATATAATAACCTTACCCTTTTTAACAAAAAAAACAATAAAAATTAAAAAAAATCACTTCTTTGAAGCTTTTTTTTTGGTAACTGTGGAATTTAGTTAAGGTAGGCAGGTAATAATAATAATTGTGTTTTATTGAAAAATGTTACGGTGCATTTTCCAGTTTTTGTATTTTTTTGTGGATTACTCATCCATATGTTGTTTTGTTTTGAGAATCCATATGGGGGTTGACATCTAATTTTTGACCTATCGTACCATAAGTTATGAAAACTGTGGTCTTTTTGGTTAAGAGAAACGTAATCAGTTCTCTCGTCTAGACTTTTAAGTAATCTGGTTCTTTTAGAGTGCTGTTAGCATTAGATAAGAAGTTTTCACCATGCTCCGGTTCGGCTGACCGCTTCGAACCGCAAGAATTCACTATGTAAGTAGTGACGTCACCAGCTGAATGGTTCGATAATTGGTCTGTCAAATTGCTAACCATGTCGGGGATATGGTCTTGATCGCGGTTCCAGAAACAAACAAAAAATATCGGTTTGTTTACAAATTGGAAATAACGGAATTATTTATTTGTATCATTAAATAAATGATTTTTATAGTCTTCTAGTGTTATCTATTTATTTATTTTATTTAATGTTTTTATTGTTGTAAATTACAATTAATTACAGAAGAAAGTAGTACAAATACAAATTATAATTAATAGCTAAGCCAAAAGTAAAAACTTACAACAAAAGGCAGAGTTCGCGTCCGACCGTAAAAACGGAGCGCTCTTCTACTCAGCTGGTTTTGTATTTAATATTATTTGGGTTTTTGCATATTTTAAGGTTGATGTTAAAAGTTTCACGAAAAATGACATTTGCATATCACAGGTACAATATTGCTATTAAAAATAAACTTTTACACATAAATTGCTAATTGTTTCTCCATATTTGTTACTATTCTTTTGCAAAATCAAAACACAATTAATCATTTACTTTAGCTGTCACTTGAAATCGGTAACCACACGTTTTCACCATGTTCTACACATGAAGCAATCTGACAGACCAGTGTTAAACGTTTGAGATCAACGGTTAGTGAAACCGGAGCATGATGAAAACACTTATACTGTATTTGTTCCTGTGATTTGGAGATGTTCCTGTTTTCATGCAGACCTTGAAGTCTTGTCGTCCCTGGAAGGATTTATACAGGCTACATTTTTTTTTTTCGTTTTTTCAATAGCATTGTTTGGTACTATACGTTGTTCTATTAGATTCAGAGTATAACAGTCGAACCATTTAAGTCAATATTTGAACTTTCAAACAGTTGATAATAATTAATGATATATGGGGATTATTGAATTGTGTGAACTATAGTCGACTGTGGTGGTCTTATAATTTTTTGGCATAGTGAAAGATATCTGCATATTGATTTTTTTTATTGGAATCTAGTTACTTTAAATTGTGCATTGTGATATAATATATGTGACGTAACTATTTACCTTATATTTTTCATTGTTCCTGCCTTCACTCGCGTAATTTTTATTTCAGATTTTTTGTAGGAACTTGTTTAGGCAAAAATCTATTTCTTTTCGCGTTTTCCAATTAAATGATAAAAAAGCAGCGTAGCCCCCTTTTAAGTAGTTGTTATATTAAACTCTTTGGATTGATTTTTTTTGAGATTTTAGTTTGTTTTGAATTGCATACAGAAATTTACAAGTCTAAAGCTAAGATCAAAATTCTATTTGGTTAGTTATTTACCCCCGAACCTACAGCGCTCACCAGGTGAAAACTGCCGTACGCCGCACAGTGGTTTAAATTAGACGATTTTCGGAATTTTTTTTTTAAGAATTACTCAAGCAAATTAACTTAAATTTGGCGGAGTATTTAACTAGACATTTCTAAATTTCTTCAAAAATTGTCGTTCACTTCCATCTTTTCGACTGGGCATTGGAAACCTTTTACAATAACTAGTATTTGATATCTTTGGATTACCATGATATTAAAAAAGCGTATTCTTAGAAATTATTTTATGAGCCTAAATTGACAACATTGAAAAATATAAATAAGTCAAACAGACTCGCCTAATAATTATGGATCAAGTTTTTACTTGTTCATAGCAGGTTCTTATACTAATATGTAGTCAACGCTCAATATGTTTTTAAAATAATGCCCACTACATTCATTTAAAATTGCTTTTTTTTTTCGTGATTGGGTTATAATCAACTTTTTTTTACTATTAAATAATTCAAGATGGCGGAATTAATATGGTTCATAATTAGGATCATTAATAAAATATAGTTAGCGAAAGTATTTTTTTTTATAAAAAACTTGTTTAATATGGTATATTTTAAATGTAATTAAACTAAAATTGAAAATTAAATTTTAAGAAGTAATCAATAATAAATAGAGAAGTAGAAATAAAAAATTAATATTTTGAAACGAAAAATAATAACTAAAATAGAGTTACTAATTATTATTAGATTCAGTTCTTAAGGTGTAAATGTAAGGATCTGAAGAAGTACGTACCATACTAAATATGTCTTCGTTCGTTGCGACTCTGGAACATTTTCGGGAGTGATCCAAACGATATTTTCGGTAGTCCTTGTTTCGCGCCTCCTGTGCTTCCTCCGTTAAAATCTACCATGTATCAAAATTTTGTGTACTGAATTGAACATAAAATACCAGTGATACAACTCAATATATAATTTTGCAGTTTCAAGACAAATTTTTCAGCATCTATTGAATCTTTTGAATTATTATCATTTAAAATTTTCGCCAATCTCGTGATTAAACTTTCATTAACTCCTGTTATTTCATTATATATATTTTCTTTGTTTCGAAAGTTTTGATTATAAGTAATATGTAAAATACATTCCGTAAATTTAATTCTTGCATGTATAAGGTGTAGTCCAAACTTAAAAGCCTTTGGATTCATTTTTTATTTAGACATCTTTCTGTATTATTCATCTCACTTGGTTTTCCTTTATAAATGCGGCAAACTGCCATTGAATTAGTCTCCGTTATTATTATCTATCATGGTAAACAAAAGAACCTGATGAATTTCATATATTTTCTGATTTATGGTTACCATTGTTTCTTTTAAATTCCTTATTTCGTGATTCACTCTGTCTACTTTTTTTTGTAATTTCTGGAGTTTCCTTTATATACTCAAATTTAATGGGTCTGCATAGTCTAGCGGATGATGGTTTGGGGTTAGCCCAAAACTCATTATCAATATTATTCTTTTCGTGAAAAGTTAAGGGAACCAATGAGGTTAAAAATAAATTCTAGTCTGATCTTTCTATAAATACCTGCTTGTACTCATTGTGTACTGATGAACGAACACATCCCCACTTAGATATTAAAGTCAAATTTTCAGATAAATCTATAATGTTTTGTTCAGCTTGACTCTTTAGAATTCGGCTGTATGGTCGAAAATAGACTAAAGGGGAGTGGTTGCAGAAGTTTCATAATTAATAATTATATTTTCGGGATAACATATTTTTTTAGCTTTAAGAACTTTATTGTAGCATGGAAATATGACGTGTTCTATATTCCTGCAAACTTTCTTGAGCATTTCATATTGATACTTGAAAAGCTTAGCATCTAGTAGTAATGCTAGTGCTTTTTCAGAACTAAAACCGTTTGAAGTGGTTTTTGGGTCATCTGAAACAAGAAAATATTTTTTTTTACCAAAAGATGGCAAATGTGTTCATTATAGAATTTATTTCCAGTAATTTTTAATTTAAACAAATAAAGTTATCTAAATCGTAAAGTTATAACAGACCGAAATTATTGTACTTCTTAAATGTAGTGTTAAAAAATTACTTAATTCTTGATTTATTAACAGTCTAGGAAATATTTGTAATATTATATTTTTCACCTTGATCTGGATATAAAAAACTAAAACACGACAACAAAAGTCAAAACATAAGAGTTAATTCAACGGCCGTTCTTCAAGTGTCCCATTTTAGCCAAAAGTTATATTATCATTATAGTACAAAGCTTACCTTTAACTTTATCCGCCTTTAACTTTATTTATGGATCAACTCAGGGGAAAAATTATCGCACACATTTTTAATTTTATACCTCTCGGATCTATCTTAGCATTCCAAAGATCCCTTCTCTGGACGACCGCGACCGCGGGCTCCGCTTGCTCTTGCGAAAATAAGTTCTACTACAAACTCTTGTTTAAGCCAGTTTTCAATTTTTTTATGAAAGTAATTTTTATTTCTGGAAGCTGATGTCCACTTTTGCACAAACCGAGGAAGAAAATGTTGAGAAAGTTCTCTTCTAATAATTACTAAGTCTTCACTTCTTAGATTTGGAAACCTTATTTTAATGTTTTTCATACAAATATCTATATCGCGATTACTTAACACAACAATTTCAGCAATCTTTATGTAATATAACAAAATTTGTCATGATTAAAAAAAAATCAACAAACTTCTAAAAAATCACAACTAAAAACCAAACAACATTCGCGCATGTTATTCGTTGTTCATAACCTACTTTGTCCGAGGTAAAGCATCCAAGGCCAGCGGCGCACTTTCAATATTTTTTCGGCAACTGGAAAATTGCGCGGCTAGCGTAAAATATTTTTGTAAGGCATAAAATGCTTGCCACAAAAGTAACAAAATCAAACAAACTAGATCAAATTTATTACATGACATATTATTTTCTGATCAGTAACTTTTATGTTTATATTGATTTTTGTATGTAGCAGGTATAATATTTCTAGCTTTCATTTTCAAAACTTTAATGAATTCAATACGTGCGATTTTTTATGTAAGGAAATTCATGCTTTAAAAAACATTTTATTGTCCTATCGCCAGATTAGCAGCTAAAATGTATAGCTTTTGACAGTAGAGGCCTTGTGGTCTTCAGCACTGTGAAATTTGGCTTGGGCAACTTGTGGCAAGGTATGTTTTATTTTGAAAATTTTTTTTTATTAAAAAATAGAATTTTTTTAAGATTGTGTAAGATTACTGGTCAACTTAACAATAAAACAATTATTCTTTACAAAAGATAAAAAGTCCTTTTAAACAGCTTTTCAGAAAAAATATTTGTTTCAATATTAAGATAGTAATTTTCTGTCAAGAAGCGGTCAAGGTTTACCCATTTATGATTAAAAAATACACAAAAATTAGGGAAAGTTGATTTTCAGAGCTGCATATTTTTAAAACAATTACGAATTATAGATTGTCACTATCCGGGGTTCCTGGATTATAAGTCTGTTAAAACAGATTACAAATTATTTTAGTTTTACAAGATAGAAACCACTATTTTTTTCCTAAGCGTGAACCACCGTGCGCCGTATGCTGGGTTAACCCATACACGTCGTTCTGTTGCTTCTAACAATACTTTTGTTTTAAATATGATTTGGATGATATATGCGGATCGTTTAAATTTAAACTTATATGGAGATATACGGGGTGCCAGATAAGTTATATTAGCAGATATAAGTTGCATTGGTTACGATAGAATATCTTGTATTTTATTGTATATTTAAATTATCCGTTAGAAATCTAGACCATCTTTTTGTTTTGGATTTAATTCAATTTTTACTTCCTCGTAAGAGGGAGGTATTGTTCGTGTAAAAAATCATTATAAAACTTTCATATATTTACATTTTAAGGTCCCTAGACGCCTAAAATTAAATTTTTTAAATTCTGTTAATTTGTCTGTTTGTTTGTTTGTCTTTTCTCGGCATAGCTAAAAATTACTTACTCGATTGACTTTAAATTTTGGTTCAAGATCAAAGTCATATGGGTTATGACATAGTAACATTTTGGCAAAATTCCCATAAGGCGGAATAAAATGATTGAAAAAATTCAAATTTTGCAATTCAAATTTTGCACCAGAATTAAATGTGACAGAAATGAACTGATAAAATTTTGATACGAATTCAAGGGGTGGAAAAAAATGGCGGCCAAACCAAATGTTTAAAAAATCAGTGTAAGAAAAACTTTTTATTCAATTGACAAATTTTCGGCAAAAATTAGATGTTATATAGTGAAACTGCTAATATAGTTCTTTTACAAATTGAACATAGCAGAATAAAATGTCGGCCAATAAAATTTTGAAAAAACTACTTCAAAAAAATGTATTTAGTTTTTTAATAACTACATTAGGATTTTTTATACCTAAATGCAATAGTTTTTTAATAATTTGTGTTTTTACTTTTCTCGTAGAAGAGAAGTATTGTAATAGTGAAAAAATCACCTTCCGAGATTTTTTCAAATCTTTACGTTTCAGACCCTAGATGCCGAAAAACATGTTTTCTCGGTCTACCTGTTTGTTCGAGGTAAAGCTAAAAAAATATTTACTCGATTGACTCCAAATTTTGGTCAAAAATTAAACGTCTTATGGGGATAACCTGGTATCATTTTGGTAAAGATCCAATATGACGAAACAAAACGGCGGCTTAGTGAAAAAATATTAAAAACTAATTACCTAATTTATCTTAAATTTTGCAAAAATATCAAGTATTATGTTGGAATCAACTCGTAACATTTTCGTACGAATCCAAGTTGACAAAACAAAATGACGGCATTATGAAATATTTAAAAATTCAGCCTTAAAGTACTACTTAATGGATTGATTTGAAATTATGTGGCATCAATAATTGTGGAATAGGGATCAACTAGTAAAATTGTGGTGCTAATTAAAGATGGCCAAATAAAATTTTTGTAACCGTGAAAAAATCACCCTCTCAGGTTTTAGATATCTTCAAGTTTTAGCGTCCTTAGATGCCAAAAAATATGGTTTATCAATTCCGCCAGTCTGTCTGCCAGTTAGCTTAAAAATCCAATATGATTAAACAAAATGGTGACCTAGTGAAATGTTAGAAAATAATATTAAAAAACTACTTGCATTATATCTATAATTTTGTACAAACATCAAGTATTATTTGATTTCAATTTGTGTGCCATATCTAATTGTGATATAGGAATCAACAACTAAAATTGGGTTACTATTGCAAGATGGCGGTCAAATAAAATGTCTGTAATCGTGAACAAAGTCCTCCTCTTAGGTATTACATATCTTCCTATTTTAGCGTGACTAGGTACCAAAAATATGTTTTATCAATTGAATCGGTCAGTCTGTTGGTATGTCTAACTGTCTATCAAGACCTCGACATAGCTTAAAAGCTACTTACCAGATTGACTTTAAATTTTAGTTGATCAAGTGTTACATAGAAACGAACTAATAACATTTTGGAATGAATTCAATACAGCAAAACAAAATAGCAGTCTGATAAAATATTTAAAAAATGAGCTTAAAAAAACTGCTTATTAAATTAATTTCAATTTTTTTGCAATCATTAAGTGATATAGAGCCTTCGATTGCACGAGGCATCTTTAGGGATCTCGTGGAATAAAGATCATCATCTTCAGGGATCTCGTGGAGTAAAGATCCCCTGAAGATGCCTCGTGTAGTCGAAGGCGAAACGTCGGACAGTCATTTTAATTTGACACGGTCTAATTCCAAGAACAATGATTTCTTGATGTAACCTGTATTTAAAAATTTTAAGCAGTTCGGCAGTTACGGGGAAGAAACAATATTTTTTAATAATTACGCCATTACGTGACATGGAACTGTAAAAACCGTATTTAAAAATTTCAAGTAGCTTAGAAGTTCCGGGAAAAAAACAGGTGTTTGACACCTGTCAAAATATTTTTTTCAAATAAATTGCGCAACTAAATATTACATGCAACTGTAAAAACGGTATTTAAAGATTGTAAGCAGTTCAAAAGTTACGGAGAAAAATCAGTTTTTTTACAGATGTTAAAATTTCATTTTCAAATAAATTACGCCACTAAAATTTACATTGAAGTATGAAAACTGTATTTAAGAATTTTAAGGAGTTTAGAAGTTACCAGAAAAAGACAGTTTTATGCCAAATAGATTACGCCACTAAAATTACATGGAACTAAAAAAACCGTATTTAAAAACTTGAATCCCTTCAAAAGTCCCACTATTTTTTTTGACAGCTATCATTTTTTTTTTAAATGTAGCCACTAAAAGTTACATGGAACTGTTAAACCCGTATTTAAACATTTTGAGTAGTTTAGAAATTACTGAAAAAGACATTAGTTAGAGTTATATGGAACTATGAGAACCGTAGTTAAACATTTTAAGCAGTTTAAAAGTTATTGGGAAAAACAATTTTTTTACAGCTGTTAAAATATTTCTTTGTTACATTACTCCACTAAAAGTTAAATAAAATTATGAGAACCGTATTTAAAATTTTTAAGCAGTTTAAGTTACGTGGACCAAATAATTTTTTTGAGAGCTGTCAAACTATTTGTTTCAAATAAATTACGACACTAAAAATTACATAGAACTATGGAAACGGTATTTTTTTAATTTTAATAATTTATTTTTAATTTTAATAATTATTAATTTTTAAGCAGTGCAAGTCTCCGGGCGAAAAACAACTTTTTTGCAGCTGTCAAAAATTCTTTTTTTAATAAATTACGCCCTTAAACCCTAAATCCTTAAACCTTAGAAGTTATATGGAATATCCTATTACGTTAAACCCCAAATCGATACTTTCAATTCTATAAAAGTTTTAATAGAAAGAAAAAATCACGGCTGCTAAAACAAAATTTCGGGTGTTTATTACCCAAACCTCCTAAATCGATGTTTCACTAGAAAAAAAACTATAGCTCAAACCAGAATTTCTGAAGAAAAAAATTACCTACTTCCCATAACATAAAATATGCTTTAACTGTATACAGAAAACTTGTGAAATTCGTTTTTTTATTTTTTGCTCTTTTTCAGAGGGCTGCCTCTTCCATTTTGGGCAACCCTGTATAATGGACAAACATTATTCGTATCCAAGAAATTAAAGAACATTAACTTGTTTTGAAATAGTACCTCAATTTCATTTTTAATAATCGAAATAAATTAAATATCTACGCCCTTAACTTCCACTAACTTTCAACGTTAAAACATTTAGTCCTGCTATTTTTATTTTCAATTAGACTACTATCGGTTTTGCGTTTTTAAAATATGAATTTTTTTATACCCCTTAAAAAATGAAAGATCTTCACATAAAACACCAAATCTAATTCCCTGAGACACTCACTTAGTCTGTTTTTAGTGCAAATTTAAAACGAATCAGTTTGGTCGTTCTCAAGTTATTGTTAGTATATGCTTTATTACTACTTATCCGCCTATTATAAACAAAATCCGTATTAAGTACTATTAAACCCCGTATGTATATGTATGAGCCTTAATAAACTCTGAAAATTATCTACCTGTCTGGTATGTAGAGTATGAAAACCCGCACGGGTGTCGAAAGTCGGCAATACGTTAACTAACTACTGCCTACTGTATAACATAATATGTGCTTTACTACTTATCCGAAGAGTATAATAATGAAATTCCTATTTAATATATTACACTCTCTATGATGAACATAACTACCTAAAATCACGCAAAATTTAGAAAATTTGATTACGTGTCCTGAAAACCTGCCAAAACTATCTGGGCCTATATTATACTGAAAAATGCATCTATCCTGTACCCATTTACAGGCAAGCATTTTGCTAGACCAACTCATCCTAAAAAGGTAATCGAGTAGCACCTGTATCAAACGATTATCGACATTTACCACATATTGAAAATAACAGCTAATTTTCTTAAATATATTTTACAAAATTAGGACAAGTTTGGAATTCAAATTGTGGCTCCATTCCTAAGAACATCCAAATTTTAATCTGTCAATTTCAAAAATATAGAAAGAATTTTTTTAAGGCCTTAAAATTAAATGAAAATATGTGCTCATTTGATTCTGAGAGCGGCTTTACCCACTCTGGTTTTGTTAAAGGTACCTCGATGCTTTTAAGAGTTTTCAATTGACAAAAAACTGAAATAAAAATCGGTATTTTTTAACTACATTTTACCCAATTACTTGACCTGGGCCAAATGAAAATGTAAATTTATGCCTTGTAGAAAAAATATAGAGCTTTCGTTCTGCCCATCCGTTTTTGCCTCAGATGGTACCTATACTCTCCTACGAGGATAAACGCTAACATGTGCATACAACAGTTAGAAATTTCTCAAAAATCTGCCTTATTACCGATCGGGCTGAATGTGGTACCAATCTCTAAAGAAAACATAAGCATTTATTCGATGTATTTACTAAGTTCGTTTACGGTAAACCGTTTAGATGCTACAGGGACGGATGTGAAACACTAGTAGAGACCATGGCAGAAAGTTCAAATTTTATATGGCTCGTCCTGTATAAACCGTAAACCTTAATTCTCTGGATGTGATTTTTTCACTATTTGGGGGTACTTTTGGGCTCAGTAAACTTGTCCCTCTCAGAAACGTTGTTTGAAAAAAAAACAGTGAAATATGCGATAAGTGAACGGAGATACATTTTTTTTGATTATTTGAATTTTGACGGCTTTCCCGTCATTTCGATATAGGTACCCTATTTTAATTTCGAATCTCCTTTAAATTTTTTCTGGAACCCTCGTCTCCCCTTCACGAAGTTTCTTTTAAGCGGCATACCATGCTCCGATATGGCTCGTTTATGAAGTTTTTAAAGATTTTAAGTCGGATTTTCGAGTATTTATGTAGGTCGTAGAAACAATAAATTTGAAAGTTGTCAAAAATAAATTGAGGTTTTTGAATCTGCTTCCGCTATATTCAGTTTGAAAGTAAAGGTATTGTTTGGCGGTAGTTCAATTTCAATAAAATTTCAATAAAATAAAATTTCAATAAAATACTTTTAGTTGCTATCCATTTCGGTTTTTTGGCAGGCACTTGAGCATCTATGTACTTTTAGAAAAAAAAACCGCAGTACTTCAAGGCGCACGTACTGCTGAATTATAATGAAATTTAATATTGGTCAGTAGTGTATAAAAACCACCAAATGGAAAAAATATTTTTATTTTTGTCTAAATATATTTTATAACATTTTGTATTTAGCTTTGTTTAAAATTAAATATTTCTTTATTAGCTCAATATTACAAATTAGATGATGTCATCTACGAAGACTTCCCTTATTAGGCCAGGGCTCTCCTAGAACACATTGTATGATGAGACAACGGGACGCTCACAAAGTAGAAGTGAAACTATCATTTTGTTCGCAACCTTTGCGAAAAAAGGCGTCTCTAAGCGTTATATTAGCTAACAGTGTTCAGTTAGAATTCCTATTGCAAGTTTAAAGTTTATCTCGGACGTCATTGCTTTTGCTGGGGTATCTTAGGTTCTAACTCGCTAATCCGTAAATAATAGTTTCATCCCCAATATTTAATGTAAGGTAAACATTAAACAGGTCAAATATCGATCAACCATTTATCATAATTTTAATTTTGGAATACAATAGTTGATACGGTACAATGAATATAAAGAATACTAATTAAAATTCCTCAATGTTTGGCAGTTATCGTGTGACAAAAAATTTTTCTTCAAGAATCAAAACTATCCAGTGAAAAGATATCCTATTTTAGTTTCTGTTATTTGAAGAAAATTGCTACAAAAGAAAACATACTTATACGTGGGCGGATAAATCATAGCGAGTGCACTGAATGCAAACTTTTTAGTCTGCGAAACGTGATTTTATTTCCTCTCGTCACCGATTTATTTCATTCCAAGGCTTTCGTCTATTAGCATAAAAATCAAGGAACCTTTTCTTAAGCAGAATACAAATACATTCTGCATTTATCTAGATACGAGACCTCAATTTTTAATTCAATTGAGCAAATCTGCTTGCAATATATGGGTCACATCATAAATCATTCAACAATACCTTATCGAAATAATTTAAATACATATAAAAGACACTTCAATGCTTTTTTACATCTACTTTTATGTATTAAGCTGTCCGAATCAATGTTATTTATAAAAGGATAGCCTAAGTGCAATAGTAAGTATGTCCTCTTGACAACATTTGTATATAGAATCAAAAATTTTGTATTTCTTTGAAGTTCTACTTTCACAAGATTTTTGGGTAAAGGGATTATAATATCGTTTAAATGTACTGTTATTAATTTTCTTTATTAGGTACGTACCTGGAATTGCAGTTTTATGTCCTTGCGTGGTATTGGTATCTAGTCCAATTTGTCAATTTTGATTTCATTTAGATTTACGTTATTACCTGAACACACTTTGTACTGCTTACAGGCAGTGAAAAGCATTTTTCTGACTAGGCCTAGGCAGTAAAAATGCCTAATAAAAGATCTAATAACCTCCCAGTCTTAATTTTTGCCTCTGAGGTTAAAGTTTTTGAAAAAAGTAATTCGTATATCAAGTCAACTTTATTTTTTAAATGTCTTTAACGGCTTTCTCTGAACTTATTTTATTGTGATTTAAGTCTTTAAATAAAATTTTTTATGTGTGTCTTATATATATATATATATATATATATATATATATATATATATATATATATATATATATATATATATATATATATATATATATATATATATATATATATATATATATATATATATATATATATATATATATATATATATATATATATATATATATATATATATATATATATATATATATATATATATATATATATATATATATATATATATATATATATATATATATATATATATATATATATATATATATATATATATATATATATATATATATTTTTTTTTTTTTTTTTTCGTTTTTTTTTCTTTAACCATACATAAAAATTTTGTTACTTATTTTCTTGGGCATAGGTTAACTCATTGAGAAGTAAAACTATAATTTAATCGACGTTTCGATCATTATATTGAGCTTTTTCAAGATAATAAAATAAAATCAGGGCAGGAGCAAATAACTCATGAGCACATCTTTTAAAGTGTGTGCAGAAAAACCGACATTTTTTTGTTTTTTTATACATTCCTCAGCTTTTTTAGCTATATATTTTTATTAAGTCTATCGCTTAACCTAATTTCCTGGCATTTTAAAATAATCCCATTATATAGAAATTAATATTATTTATAATTCGCTTTAATTTCTTCACCATTACGCACGTGTTTTAGTAAAACCTTTAAGTGTCCTTTTTTTTATTTCTAAGATATCTATGCACAGCTCCTAAGCACAGATTTGTACTGATACCAAGACCTTGTATCTAATTAAGTTAGTAATTGTCACTGATCTGCATAATATGATCTACAATTCTCTCCAAATGTAACTGAATCCTCAAGGATGTTAATTTACTTACAAGGATCTTTTGAAAATAATTTGTGTTTTTCATCAGCAATACTGAATAAGCCTTTGTAGACTTTTCTTTGGTCATCTTAATTTTGGTCAAATTGTTGCTTCAGTTCCTCTCAATTTGCCAAGCAGACAGTAGATGATAATCAGGAATACCCATAAAGTTTACCCGAGTATTGTAACACTCCAGTGCGTACTTTGCAAAAAATCTATTATATTACGAGTATCTGCTCTATTAGAAACTAGAAAAGCAGGTGGCACACCTTCTCCAATCTTATCGACTACCATAAGGGAAGTAAATAAAAACTCGTAACATGTTGTTTTATATCTTTATTTTGTCTGATCTATCAGTCTCAAGATTCAATTTTTGGATCAAACAATGTGACCATGGATTGTAAAATAGAATTGATAGTTTACTTTTGAAGCTGTTTATTCCATCAGTCTATAAACGGACACTTATAACACCATTTTGGTATTATTGAATATATCCCCGTAGCGGAAAATCTGTATATTTCTTACATCCTGTCGATTTAAAAGGTTAACTTATCCCAGTAATTAAACTTGTTCTCGTCATTAACAAAGTGAAAGTTAAATTGACAAGTAAACATCTTTTTAACTGAGCCTTTGGATTTGTGGCCTTGACGACGCGAATGCAGCGGAACAGCGCTACGAAATGTATTGATAACTGGTGCTCGCCAACTGAAAAAAAAATGATAAAAATTGGCCTCGCTCTATATCAAGAAGATTTCCATTTGGTAAACATAATTTGTAGTATAACGTTAAGTATTTAAAAGACACTTTGAGACACAGTCCTAAAAAAGGGGCATGTGAAGGCCGCTTTGTTTTTCAACAAGAAATCCTGCAATTCTGCAAACATATTTCAACTGGTTTGTGAACCCATAATTTTCGCCAACAGTTATATCCGCCATACACTTGGCCAATGTTAATCTCATACTTTTCGGAAAAATTACAGTGCCGCGTGCCGCATACGCGAACATGATATTATAATAATAGATTTTTTTGTACCAATTTCAGGTTCAAAATAATTTTAATGCTCGAGAGAAAAATATTCAAATTTTTGTTAAAAGCTGTTTTTAGTTTTTTTTGATTTGCAATAAGTCAGTTTTAGTTTTTATACTTCAAGCTGACAATGTCGTATTTTTGACATTATTTTCGATTTTGAAGCACATTGCTCCATTGCTGAAAAAGCCAACATCTTATATTTCTCAATTGAAAAGACAGCAAGAGCAACCGCCATCTGTTCCCTAAACAATGCCCCAATGCTTTTAAAACCTAGATGGAGAAAAGTAAACCGAAACATGAACAAAGGAACTATATAATTGTCATGTTTTCTCTGGAAGAGATTTTTCCCTGAGGACATTGTGCCATGAAGAAGTGTTAAAACAACAGCTTTACCATGTTTACACATTCGTGGTGAACATAATATTTTAATTTAGGAGTGTCTAGTAGCTCGTTGTGCACAAAATTATTGCAGTTCTAACTTTGCAAGAGAAAGACTGCATAATAACTATGTTATGTTAAACATGGGCATTAAATTAATTTAGCTCAGCTAAGATTTGATGTCAAAAGAAAGCCACTATTGTTCCATTTAATCAACTTTCAACCTTTTAACATTAGAGACGTGGGATTTAGTCTACTTCAGGGCTAAATCGCCTCCAAAAATGTGTAAACTATTTCCACTCTCGACTAAGGTCTTGACAAGCAATTATATTTATCTGTAGAGTAATTCCTCCTAACTATGGTTAAATTCAGCTGCAGGTTACAAACTTGCAAAAACTTCAAATTTAAGATTATTCTCTAGGGTAGGGAACAGATAATTGGAAGATATTTTTAGATTCACTTAATTATAAGTCATATCTTTTTGTTCCTTTTAATTTAACATATGAGACAAAACATCTAATAATTTAAATCAGTGGAGAAGTCGCCCGATATTCTAGTGAAGTTAGCACATATACGGTTGAATTAAAAATAATAGAACTAATTTAGTTACCAATACTTAACTAAAAATTAGGTATCGAACAAAAATCGTTGCATGCTGCATTATACATTTTCTTTATTTTACTACAGATTCTATATATTATAGAGTTTGCTTTTCTCTTTTCCGTTGATTATGTCGGATTTTTTGTTTTCTTGATACCTAATTTTTTCTCCAGTATGATTTGAAGAAATATATGTAGTTTCATCACGTAGTTATTATCATTTTTAGTCTTGCTGGTATACTGTATCTGCCATGTTCACTTTTTTTAACGTACTATAAAATTGTATTTTCTAACATAGTCAACCCCTATCTAAATTTCATTATCATCAAATTAAATATAAATTTTGACTACCATATTGAATTTCTGTAAACTGATATCAGATTCTTTTCAAAACAAACGTTTAGGTTTTCAACTAGGAGGTTCTCCAAAATGCATCTTAAACAGCAACTTGATGCTCACAACTCTAAATTTTCTTCAATAGCATTTGCCGATATATTTAATTTTTATTTATAAAAATATATAGCTTCCTTCGAAGTTGAGTTACTTTTTATGTTAAATTGACAAATTCATCTAATAAACTTTGATGCATGTATTAGGTATTGCAGAATGACATATTTTACAGAATCATCTACATCTTGGAACACCCTTGGGACATTAGAGCCCCATTGCCACTTTAAGTAAATACCTATCAACTACTGAAGGAAGTTTCATCTGAAGAAGTAGAAAATATAAGCAAACCTCAGTTTTCTGATATTCCTTGTACTTTGCCAAAAATTAACGTGACACAAGGTATGAGATCAGAATAAGCATTCTATTTTAATACTTTCAGATTTATTTGTTCTTGAGAAAAAAAACTTATAAGCAACAATAGTAATTTTTATTTAATGTTCTGTTTAGTTACCCAGGATCCGTCAATGCATGTAAAAAAATATGAAACATATGTTTTTTTTAATAAGCATTTTTGATAATTATTATTTTGAAAAACAAAATAATAACGAAATGAGTTTATTAAAAAGAACGTACTTACTAAGAATCTGATAAAAATGTATTTCATTTCAGGCTTAAGAAGAAAATATGTCTGCCAATTATACAGGTTTGTTTAATTTTGTTGTACCTTGCGAGCTATTTTTTAAAAGAAAGACAAGTTAAGCTATTTGTATAACTGTAGTGTATTCAACATCGAAGAAACTCTGGTGCAGGAAGTAAATATCAAGCTAAAGATCTGAGACCCAAAACAAAGATATTTTATAATAAAAAAAATTATGAGACAGGTTACATTGCTCAATTATGGATAATTAAAATATACCATCTATATTATGTATATCTTTAACTATTTTTTTTCGATCAATAAATTTGACTGATTTTTGTGAAACCCCTACTTTTTTTAATGTTTTCCAAATGAAAATTTACTTTTAAAGCGAAATATAGTGTCTCATAAAGTGTAAGGAATAAAAAAAGATTGTTGGATTTAAAAAAGTTTGACTGTCTTGTAAATTCCCTTTATAGAAGTTCGATATATAATTTTTCTTTTCGCCTTTTTTAAATAAATACATTCCTTTTTGTTTTTTAAATTTGTATCCGAAGTTACAAAAACACTATTTAAGCGTTACAAGATTATGACCCTTATGAATATTCTCTAAAATTTCGTCCTCCAGAACTTAGGTTTATGACCCGCGTGTTTCAGATTTCGTTATATAGTTTACTAAAATAAGGATGAACAGTATGAGGACACTCGAAAGTTTACCGAGGTATAAAAAAAGTGGGAAAAACATTTCATTATTAGGAGTAGATTATAATGCAATTACAAAAATTCAATGTTTTTTAGCATTCGAAATTTTGTAGCCGTAGAGTTGAAGTTACGTGAAACTTTACCAAAAAGTCAGACCCTCGATGTCACTATCAAGCTCTACAATATGATTCATGATTTTCCCTCCGAAGTTTTGTCTTCCAGAATGCGAGTTCATCAAATTTTTTATTTTGATTACACTGCAAAATATTAATAATAAAAAAAGTCCGCTAGATTACTGATAACGTAGAAATTAACATTTGAGTTTAATAACCGCTTAAATGCGGAGAGTTTAAGAGGCTAACGGGTATATGGCACCACTATCGCAGAAAAAATAGTGTGATATAGGTTAAATTAGTCCGTTATCGATCTAAAAGGGGAGTTATTAATGATCTTATTTTTGGAACGTATTAAAACATTGTCAGCGGTGAATGGAAAGCTCAGCGAGGATCTATTTTACTGACGCACACGTTGTATATTGTGGCGTCCTCTGTTTTAGTATTTCCTTAAATATCGGAATATAAACTAAAAAAAGGTTTATTTGGTTTCACTTTAACTCTGAACCATCTATCTGGTCAGCAGAGCATTTGGCCTCCATTTCGGGGTTTGTTTTATACGCTTTATTACTTAGTATTGTTTTTTTTGTTTTATTTTGTTATTTTTCCATTCTATTTGCTCTAGGGTGGACAACTTAACATTAGTTTAAACTAGTTGTTAAGATGTCCACTCTAATTCGTAACTAGTTTAAGAGAGTTTTGACTCCATTAGTGTTGTGTATTCTATCTCATCAAACCCTCGCATGATCTTACAAAAGCGCTTCTCCGATACTTTTCGTGATATATTCAAGACTAACAAACAATTGCATTCATTGTGATTAGAT
This sequence comes from Kuschelorhynchus macadamiae, assembly GCA_030620095.1. NCBI lineage: Eukaryota > Metazoa > Arthropoda > Insecta > Coleoptera > Curculionidae > Kuschelorhynchus > Kuschelorhynchus macadamiae. Next base: position 426,889 of record JAUTXW010003703.1, on the reverse strand, counting down.
TGACAAGCAAAAATCTTTTGTGGCATTTTCGCAACTGAATAAAAATATCTAACTTTAAATTAAATGAAGCAAATATTTAATAAAATTACATATCTCAACATGTAATCTGTCTACATGTTGAGATAATTTACCTAATTTAAAGTCGGATATTTTTATTCAGTTGCGTAAATATCAAAAAAGATTTTTGTTTGTCAATTGCATTCACACATAATTTATCTCGATCATTTCGTAATATCCACTAGTTTTTATTACTAGATCATTGTAATACTATCACTTGTATTTGAAAAATTTTTAGATAAAATCTTTTCTTATTAGTGATAATTTTTATTCAGTTCTTTTGTGTCAAAACTTATAATTTTCTATGTAGTTGTATTTTAAATATCCGACTGCGTTTTAATTAGCCCTGGTTAGGTCCTGATGATGTAGAAGAGTGTATTTTGTGGGTCTGTCAGTGAAATCCATTCTCAGAAACCGAGAAACATTACAGAGACGTAGCCAATGTGACTAGGAACAAAGAGCAATGTTGTTTGGAATTATTTCATGACAAATAATTTTCAGGATTTTTGAGATAAACTTCTAACGATATATATTTATAGGAGTGCATAGTTTTTACCTTTGACCTCTGAATAAAATTTTTAGCATAAGTAGAATTGATATTTCGTTTGTAATGATATTTTAAAGGTTTCTAATAAATGAATAGAAAAAATGATTAATGATTAGTGCAAGAAGCAAAACAATTAACATAAAAAGCCTGATTTAAAAAAAAAATCCCTTTACAGGAAATCTAAGATTTATGATGTGTCTCGTAATCCGCAGCTAGCAAACTGCTATTAGTCACTTTGCCTAAAAACAATGAAAGATAGAGTGAAATGAATAAGATAAATACTGCTTCAGTGGCTCCAGAATTAGAGAGCATTCGCCCATTTGCAGTTGTTTTCCGCCTATTTAAAGCAATCTGGTTCAATTACAATTACATAAATTGTGTATTTTTTTGTATAGTTTTAAGTCTTCTCTGAATTACAGTCCAATTAATGTGATTCCATTAGCCATAAAGGGATGAATACGGTGCTGCAGTTGCTATAACTGGACGCACGGTGAATGAGTCGGTGCTAACACCGTTGACGATACGTTTCTTTGCCAGCTCTCTGGATACAATTAATAGTGTGAGGTTAAGTTTTATAAATTAGTTACTAATTTCTAAATTGCAGTGGCGGATTCATGATTTAAGCAAAACATTATAATGGGTATTTCGACACAATAAATAAAAAAGAAAAAAATAAACTGCAAATTCCTAGGTGTGGTCTTGAGTTCTGGGTCCACTTGGAAAATATCCGAGTAACAAAACTTAAAAATGCATAGTTTTCTCGACGTTTCGAGAAAAAGTCTACCCCGTCTTCAGCAGCTAAAAATAAAAATACAAACGACATTAAAATATCAGAGATTTGCCATTTCGGTTAAAGTTCTGATGATATTTTACTGCTGTTAGTATTTTTATTTTTAGTTGCTGAAGACGGTGGCAGATTTTCCCCCGAAACGTCCAGAAAATAGGTATTTTTCAGTCTTGTTCCTCGGGTAATTTTCCGGTGGCCAATAACTCAAGATCGCCTCTAGGAATTGGCAAGTATTTTTTAATACTGTGGCGAAATACCAGCTAACATTTTTAGTAAGTTACTTATAATTTGTTAAGTGCTATCATTTTCATTTGCAAACTAAAGTTATTTTAGACATGAATTTGATTGTACTTATTTCCATTTATTTTTACCGCAATTTCCGTTGTACCCAAGTAATGTGGGCGGGTGTTGCTAACGGTTGGAAATATCATTCGACTCAAACATCTACCAAAACTCCACTATAAATTAAGATATCCGTACTTTTTTTTAATATGATCAATCAAAATCAAACAAAAAGATATAGATCAATTTAACATAGTATTAGGCTAGTGTTCGCTTTGATTGATTGTCGAATAATGTTTACTGAGATATTATTTTATCTTACTTATTGTTTAAACAACAAAGTTACATATATTTTCCTTAAAATAGCATATTTAATGCTGGTATGCACCGATAAGATTTAATCGCGTTTTGAGTCTAATCCAGATTAGATCAATATTTTGCCATGCACCGACCAATTTTTATGATTAATCGCGTTTATTTCTAATCCTTTCATAATGGCGGTTTACTGAACTTTAAACGGCCTTTATCTACATAACCTTACATTTTTTTAACATTCCTCTGAAACTTCTTTATAGTTCTTAATATAAAAACGTGTTTCAAATGGAGGTAAAAGACGAGATTTTCTTAGAGGATGATGAAGATTTATTAGATGTCATAACATTTGGATTTCCTCGGAGATATTTACAGAGAACGGATTTTTTAATGAAATGGATGGTTTATCTTGTTCTAGGAGATTTCGTCTGCAAAAAGACATAGTGTTAATGCTGTTAGACCTGACAGAAAATTAACTCGAATTTTAAAATAGTTTGTAAGTTAAATTCTTAAAAACTTTTTTATATGCTTATGCTCTTTCATTCACCCATTTTTTTATTCGTAGGAACAACAGTATTCCCCCTTTAACCAGATATTGACGTGTTTGAGGTTTTATGCATGCAAGCGTACCAGATGTGTATTGGCCATTTTATTAACATTAACCAGAGTACAGGATCAAGGATAATATCCATAGTTACTGCACTAATAGCTGGTCTCCAGAACCAATATGTAAAAATGCCAACTGCATTTGAGCTGGTGAGAATCTGCAATAAATTTTATAAAATTGCCAGATTTCCACGAGTTTATTTAAGTACATAAAACATTATTAGACAACGGCACATGATCAAAACAGACATAAAACTATTTACACATATGCAAATTAAATAACTATTTTTAATTTTTTTTTACGAGTTAAAATAAATAGTAGGTGAAAGTGTATCTAATTGACAACAAAACAACGTAGAAAATAGAAATAGAAAATTCAGATAGTTGCTGGCCCCAATCTAAACTTTTTTGATATTGTCTCTAGTTGGCCAGGTTCAACTCACGAGTGAACCATATTTAATGCATGTCGATTATCTGCAAGATTTGAAGGTGGAGAATTTCAAAATTCATTTCTGTTAGGTAAGATTGCAGAAAAGAATATAAGAGTTATTTATAGAAAAAACAAAAAGTTTTTAATAAATATAACTTAAACCAAATTTATTATATACATTTATACTTATATAACAATAATTGTTCACATATGTTCTTCACCTTTCTTTTGGTAACTAGTTATATCCAACTGCTGCATGTTTGCTCCATATAGTTTTTCAGCAAAATATGTGGGGCAACTCTGACACCTTCTCGGTCAACTTTGAGTTATCAAATTATGTTTACCACCGTGAAAATGGGTATCTTTGTGGTAATAGAAACTGTTTTTATTTTTTTATGTCTATCAAAACAATCTGAGATGTAATGGGGTGATTTTTAGGATGCTTTTTAGGATTTTCGACATATTACTACTCGTAATTTAATTTTGAATCTAGATTGATTCTAAGAAAGAGTATGCTTTTTATATAATAACCAACTTCCTTCAACCCTCTCAGCATGAATATTCTCATGTTGGTTTTATCTTTATTGAAAAGAAAATTGAGAAAGGTAATATTGGACCAAGTTTCAGTGATTGGGCCTCCGTCATCCCCTTAATCCATGTCATCCGATGAATTAAGGGCCAATTTTGTGATATCCGCGTAACAGAATGTCCTGCTCAACAGAAATAGTAAAATCGAGAGCAAATTTAAATACTATATTTGATATATATAGTGCTTTAAATATACATATAAATTCTTCCAAACATAGTAGACGAATAAATGAAAGAAAAAAATTAAATAGTTAAATTATTTATTTTTAGGAGGTAGTGGTTATCAATTAAAAAGTTATCTAATAACTCCTCTACAAAATCCAGTCGCGCGGCGGGAAAACCTCTAGAATGAACCTCATATAAGAATATGAAATTTGGTGGGCAGGTTAATTGGGGTATGGAAAAGTCGGTTTCCAGTTCTCGCTTATAGAATGAGAATTCGACTAGATCATGTATTGGCAAAAATTGTTGACACTGCTGTACTGCAGAACATTGTAGTAGATATGGAAGAAGAATTGCCACCTCCAGTTGATGAATTAGATATTGGGGAACTAGAATATTTAATTGTATAAGAGACTATTGGTGTGGTGGGTATGGAAAACTTACAGAATCAGCAAGTTCCTGTAAACTTTAGGCAACATTTAATAGGGAATTACGTTGTATTTTTGTAAATTGGTAATTTAAAAAAAAAACATTCTAATAAGGAATTATTTTAATCCTCACCAGCTCAGCTGCAGTTGGTATACTTACTTACAATGTCCGAGACTTGCTATTGCTTCAATTCAAAGTAATCCATATTTTTAGTAGATTGACATGACAAAAGCTCCTCTACATAAACAGTAAGTGTAAGCTCTCGAAAAATCATTGCTGTAGCTTTCGTCGTTTTCACTAATGTGTTAAAGTAAGTGGTTAAACAATTTCTTACCATTATAAATTATTGAACTTTTTACACGAGAGGTAGAAGGGATAGGTAGTGAAAGCAAATCAGGGTCTCTAAAGTTATAATTGTGCGTATCACTTAACTGATTGCGCTGTTTATATTTTTATTTTTTATACATTAAGGATACAGTTTCTAAACTAAACCAAGAAGCTAACGTCAAAATATCGTGCTTGACAGGCAAAGATTTATAAGAGTCACGAACTCTTGATCTACACATATATCGCACAGCCCTTTTCTGGAAAATAAAAACACTTTGGAAAAGTTGCATGAAGCATACACCCCAAATGCAAATGCCACAGCGTAAATATGATTCAGTCAGAGAGAAGTATTCGCTCATTACAATACTGTAATCGTTTAAATTATTTAAAATTACTCTGATCGCATAACAACTTGAAGCTATTTTGGACTTAAGAGAATTTATATGAAATTCAAACTTTAATTGGTTAATAATGTATAGACCTGGAATTTATTTTCGGTTATATTTTCTAGTACAGTTACAACCGAAAGAGACTATATTAGCGCAAGATTCATTGATTTGAATCACACCAACGTTCAATTAATTTCATATCATTTTCAATATCCACACTTGGGACCTTGCTACCCCTGTTATGCCAAAGTATGGTTGCATCATCCACAAATAGGGTGAATCTGCCAGATATATTAATTCCCGCAAACTGGTTTTTGTACAACTAAAACAAGACAATGTCCCAAGACTGATCCTTGTGGTGCCCCAAACTCCAATTCTTTACACTCATACATATGACCCCCAAAAGAAACACATGTATCCTGTTTCCCAAATAAGACAAACTATTTTAGTAGTGCCCTCCTAAAACCATACACTTCAAGTTTTCGCAGCAGTATTCTATGATTCACGCAGTCAAATGCCTTTGACAAATCACAAAAGACTGTCGCGGCAACCTCTTTCTCATTCAGTCTCACATAAAAATCTTCCAAGAATGAGAATATGGAATCACTTGAGCTTTTCTTTTGTTAAAACCCAAACTGTTCCAATTTTGGGACACCGTACTTGAAAAGGAATTATATGGACTTATCTGCAATTTTAGACAATGTTGGCAGCAGCGATAATTCTATGCTAGGTTCTCATCTACCCCTTTAAATATTGGAATGACGTTGCCATCTGCAGGTAATCTGGAAATACAGAGGGTATAAAACGTTGAATACGGTACCTGAAAGTTCGAGGAACATTTTAATTGATATATCATCCCATCCTCTACCTTCATTCCTCTTAATATCCAAAATCAGTTTTTTGAATTCATAAATGTCTGTTGGCAAATATCTTCACCTCAAATACTGATTGAAAGAGCTATATAGCACAAATCAACAAAAATATTTAAAATACAAAAAGTTTTTTACAAAATAGCATCAAAAATATAAAAGCCAGTTGTGGTATTTGTCCCTTTAATTTAACCCTCTTCCCAAAAGAATATTCTCTAATCTAGCCTAAACAAACCCATTGCATCTTTGATATTTAAATTAGATATTCTAACAAAGAAACAAATTATAATTTTTAAACTTACTCTTAAAAAAGTTACATCTTCCTCGCCTTTTATTTCATTTTGGAGTATCTAGAAAACTACAGTTTGAGCTATACTGCAAAAAAATATATAATTAAAAAGGTATTTTATCACTGTACTGGACAGGCTGCAATTAAAGAATACTTCACCTAAGGGTTCGTCTGTCTCATTAGGAATATTGAAATTATTAATGTTTACTTCTTGGTCAGATATCTCCTATATTAGCCCCTAAAAATACAGAAATTAAAGTCAGGGAAACTGGCTCATAACAGATACTTAGTATGATCAATCGAAAAATAATGAAAAAGGGTGTCAGTTAAGTTCACATTTTGCACCCTCTTGTAAAGAAATGTGTTTCCAAACTCCTTCGTTATACTATTTCAAATTCTAACAAGTATTAACTTTACTTACGTCTGATATTTCAAAAATTTGAGTATCTTCTACATTTGGAACTTTGGCGTTTTCATTATTGGAATCAAACGGGTTTGATAGTCCCACCGGGGTCTTTTTATTTAAAATAGATAAAATATCTTTTTATTTAAAATAGATAAAATAGAATTTCATCAGTACTATCTAGCTTTAGTTTTGGCACTGACTCACCCCCTATCAATTTTTCTTTTGCTAATTTCTTTTTTAAATCTTTTTTCCTATTTTCATACATGGTTCTGAAATAATTAATTTTACTATAAATTGAAGAGAGCGTGGTGGAATAAAATTTATTTTCTATCTGGGTCTAAGCCCTATTTTTGCATTCTAAGACGGTCTATCGGTCTTTTTGTCCTCTATAAATAAATAGTGGCGCGAAACTATTGTAAATAATTGCAGTTTTTTCTTCTTTGATACAATTAGGTTCTCTTATATTCTTGTCCTTTTCAAACACGAATTATTAAGGGGGAACTGCACGCAATAATATGGATTATTTGCAAGCCTTTCGCCGCTGCAATCTTATGTTAAAACTATAAGACATATGTATTAGTTTCAATGTGACTTTAATAGGGAAATATGTATAGTTGGGCGCTAAAGGCGAATTTTTATAAAAAAATCAAATCTAGAGTTATAAAATAAAAGTAGATTTGTCCATTTTCGACCATTTTTTGACGCACATGCCTTCGCGTATAATTTTTTTTCCACAAAATGGCTCTTTACCCCCTTACAATCATCCTTTTTCTACGTAACTGCAATATTTGAAATGATAAATCGTACTCATGTCTTTGTATTTCTGCAGTGCGTGAACCCTTTTGTACCCATTTTTAACAGAAATGTAATTTAATTTACCTATACATAACACATTTTTTTGAGGTCGGACGTGCAGGAAGTTTTTTTTAATGCGTAGGTACATTTTCATCTTACTTTCAACTCGACTAGACCTTGTCGCTGGTTTTTCACTTTTTGCGTGCAGTTCTCCCTTAAACAACAACCATGCTCCACAAATCGAAAATTAAAGTATTTCTTTCCAACCCTTAAATGGCTTCTTCTAGTTTTTTTACAAAAACGTTGCAATATGCGACGTTGCCGATCTCAACAAATTACTTTTAACTAAGTGATTCATCGTTTAACAGCCGGTGCATACCAAACTATTCCCTGGACTCTAATAGCGTTCAATAAATCTTCGATTACGGGTCAAAAAGTTCATACGGAGATTAATTTAACTTTAAAATTGTAAACAAGATCTAATTATCCTTGGCTTAATTCTAATTAACTGTACATCACGTTTTTAACAATATTTGCATCGATAGTTGTTTTTGCTTTGATATATATATATATATATATATATATATATATATATATATATATATATATATATATATATATATATATATAATATATACATATATTATATATATATATATATATATATATATATATATATATATATATATATATATATACAGGGTGTTTCAGTTTTTTGTTGCATAACTTTAACAGTTGATAGAACTTTTCAAATTAGTGCAAAAAGTTCATATAAGCATAGGTCGTGAAGCGCTTAGTTATCAAGATACAGGGTGTTAAAGTTTGCATTAAATTTTTCCTTTTTTTCCATTATATCTAAACGGTTGGACATAATGGCACAAAATTGGGTATTTGGGGGTTTTTGGGTGCGGAGAATTTAAATTCGATGTTATTTTTCATATTGCTGCTAGAGGGCGCCACCGGCTTATCAGCACACTAACGTTATTGAACAGAACTTTTTTACCACTCGGTATATGGCTTCAGTGATTAAACTTTCCAATTCCCCCATCTCTTCTTAATAAAAAAGGTATACCTTGTTTAAGTCTCTAGGAGTGACCGTTTTCCAGAAAATCGCACTTGAAAGTTCAAATACTATGAATTATTATGATCTTTGTTAAATGAGTTAATCAACAAATTAAAGGACTTTTCAAACATTTTTTTTTCTGAATATAAAGTTTTGCGTATTTTTATTTTTTAAAATTATCTTTAATATTTATTGCGTAAATTTATTAAGTTTTTTGCGATAAAAACTGAAAAATAAACAGCTTCCGGGAGAACTTTTTATTGTTAAAAAATTTAACGTTTTTGATTAAAATTTTTATAATTTTTATACATACGTTTTTTTTTCTAAAATACTTTTAAAAACACAGAGCTCTAAAGTTTTTAATTTTAAAAATAGATGCTTTTTAAATATTTAAAACATTTTTAACGTATCTTTTGCGGTAGAAAAAATCTACTCTTTCCATGACCCATTAAAGTTGGCCTTTTTTGAGATTTGCTTTTTTTTCAATGTAATATAGGTTTTTGGAATAATGGTATGGTGTAATCTATTTTATCACATAGCCAAAATTTATAATTTAAAAAATGTGGCTGACACACTTTTTCTATTTCCTTTGAACTAAAAAAAACGTAAACCCAAAATAAAAAAAAATTTATATAAAAAATCGAAACTTTAATTAAAACATAGGAAACTAATACATGTAATAGCCATTGAAAACAAAATGAATTTTAAAAAATTTAAAGAAGATGTTCAAAATGTGAACCATTTTGTTCAATACATAGTTCACATCGCCGAAAAACTGAGCGTGAAATGTTATTTAGGAATGGTCTCACCTGACCACAGGCATCCCTAATTCTATTCAAAAGTTCGTCTCTTGTTTGAACGGGAGTTTCATATACTTTTTTCTTTAAAAATCCCCATAGAAAAAAGTCCAAAGGGTTTAAATCTGGAGATCGTGGAGGCCACTGAACTGGTGCTCCACGACCAATCCATCTTTGTGGATAATGATTATCTAGCCAGTTTCTCACCAGCCTCCCATAGTGTGCTGGACATCCATCAAGTTGGAACCAAGCTCTTCTTCTTAAATTCAATGGAATGTCTTCCCACATATTCCCATGTTCCGTTTCTAAAAATTCCAAAAAAACCGCTGCATTTACCCGCTGAGGCAAAAAGTAAGGTCCAAAAAGATTATTGTTGTAAATGCCTATCCAGACGTTTACACTAAACTCGTATTGAAAGTTTCTTGGCCTAACGGCATGTGGATTTTCATGTGCCCAAACGTGCTGGTTATGAAAATTTACAATTCCACGACGAGTAAAACAGGTTTCATCGGTCCATAAGACATTTCTTAAAAAGTATCTATTATTTGCAATTAGATTAAGAATTCTCAGACAAAATAACATTCTTCTTTCTTCATCTCCGGGTAGTAATCCTTGAATCGGTTGCAAATGATAAGGATGCCTCCGATCACGTTTAAGAACTCTATAAACATAGCTGGTTGAAATTCCTAATTCAATGGAAACTCTTCTTACACTTGTGGTTGGATCTCGATCAAACATACCCAAAATTTGTCTTTCAAAGTTTCTAGGTGGCCGAACGTTAATACCATTTTCTCGAACGTTGCCTAGACCCTGTTCAACTATTTGCCGATGAATTCTTACGAAAACCGAACGATTCGGATGTCTTCTATTTGGAAATCTGCGCCTGTATTCGTGGGCTGCTTCGGCAGAATTACCATTTGCAAACCCATAAATAAAATGAATATCCGCCAACTCTTGATTAGAAAATACGAAAGGCATTTTACTAAGTAAAGTACTAAAGTAGACAAAAAACGAGAAAGAAAATAGGCAAACTGAAATTTCTGCAAATAAAATACACAAATATGAATGAAGTTTACTCAAAAGTTTACTTTTGTTTTCGGTTTCATAGCAACAGGTTTCATGGCCCACTATTTTTGTTATTATTAACACGGTTCTGCTAGGCAGTCTAAGACTAAAAAATGGCAGGGTAACCTTAACTTTCAAGTGCGATTTTCTGGAAAACGGTCACTCCTAGAGACTTAAACAAAGTATACCTTTTTTATTAAGAAGAGATGGAGGAATTAGAAAGTTTAATCACTGAAGCCATATACCGAGTGGTAAAAAAGTTCTGTTCAATAACGTTAGTGTGCTGATAAGCCGGTGGCGCCCTCTAGCAGCAATATGAAAACTAACATCGAATTTAAATTCTCCGCACCCAAAAACCCCCAAATACCCAATTTTGTGCCATTATGTCCAACCGTTTAGATATAATGGAAAAAAAGGAAAAATTTAATGCAAACTTTAACACCCTGTATCTTGATAACTAAGCGCTTCACGACCTATGTTTATATGAACTTTTTGCACTAATTTGAAAAGTTCTATCAACTGTTAAAGTTATGCAACAAAAAACTGAAACACCCCAGGGTGCCTCCGATTAAGTCGGCACCATTGCTAACTTCCTTATTATTGGAGATTTGAGGTCGGTTAAATTAGCAAACTAGTAGCATTTTTTCTGCTGATTAAGATAGTGAAATCAGAAAAACAATTGAACATCGCGTCTTCGAGTTATTCCAAAAAATGTATATTTTTTCAATGGAACACCCTGTATATTTTTCGACATAACGTTAGCATAATAATAAAAAAGTTCATATGCACTAATAGAGTAAACCTAATAACAACAAAGTTATAACGATATTTTTACTCACATCAAGTTGGCCATGAAATTCCAAATAAAAACAATATTACTATTGTTAGATAACTGTCATATATAAGCAAACACATCACCATCTTGTTCTATGCATTTTCGGACACATTTTAGCACATGCCTCGTCGCCTTTAAAATTGTCCTTCCCTCAATAGACGCCATTATTCTCCTTATTTCAATTTTCAGTTCTTCCAAATTTGCATATTTCTTCTTATAAACTTCATTTTTCACGTAACCCCAAAAATAGCAATCAAGAGGAGTTATGTCTGGGGATCTAGGTGGCCAGCGAATATACCATTTGTGGCAATCCAATTGTCTCCATATCTCTGCATATATATATATATAAGTAAATTAGTTGTCGTATATATATATATATATATATATCTCCTTCCTGTCAAAGTATATATACAGGTCCAAGTATATATTGACACTAAATTGATGCTGAGGATTTCTGGGATCAGTGAGAAATAAATTTTCTTGCGACCAATAATATATATATATATATTCAAAATGTCATTATTTCTTTCATAAACATGATGCAACCAATGGCAAAACGCAAGTCTTCTTTCATTATCACCAGGCAACAATGTTTGAATTGGCCGGTACTTATACGGAATAAACTTGTGCTTCTTTAAGATCCGCCATATTGTCACTAAACTAACACCGTAATCTCTTGCTAAATCCCTTGTTGAGTATTCTTTGTGTGCTTCAAAATAGGCTAATATGGTAATTTCAACGTCTTCGCTTATTATAAAAGGTTTTCTCTTCCTTGTCTTTTTAAAAACCTCCTCGTTACTTCTAAATTTTCTACAGAGAACTAAAAAATACCTCCTGTCCGGTAAATTACGAGTAGGGAATCTTCGGCGGTATTCTTGTATTGCCATAGTACTATTTTTCCTACACATAAGGTATGTTTCTAACATATCACATTTTTCAATATGCGTGAACAACATTTTAAAACAAGCTTTAGCAACTAAAACTGTAAATATATTATTTTTCTGCTATCTACAAACTGTCATTTATATTTTTCAATTGTTTTTATTTTTAATTTCATGGCCAACTTGACTGTTAGTAAAATATCGTTATAACTTTGTTATTATTAGGTTTAGGCAGATAGTGCATATAAACTTTTTTATTCTTAGGACGATTTGCTAACGTTATGTCGAAAAATATACAGGGTGTTCCATTGAAAAAATATACATTTTTTGGAATAACTCGAAGACGCGATGTTCAATTGTTTTTCTGATTTCACTATCTTAATCAGCAGAAAAAATGCTACTAGTTTGCTAATTTAACCGACCTCATATCTCCAATAATAAGGAAGTTAGCAATGGTGCCGACTTAACCGGAGGCACCCTGTATATATATATATTTATATATATATATATATATATATATATATATATATATATATATATATTTTATATGCATATGTTATATATATATATATATATATATACATATATACTTAGGAGATTTTCTTGGGTTTTTGGTCTGAAATATCTTTTTGAAAAATATACTTCGGAATTTAATTTGTTTTTTTTTTTTTTTTTCTCAAACGTTTCGGCAACATGCCTTCATCAGTGGATTATAATAAAGGTCACTAAAACTGACAAACAATGCTGTTTTGGATTCTTACTTATAAACATATTTTTTCTTTTTTTTTTGATTTTTGTAGGATATATATACATATATACAGAAATTTAATAACCACGTATAACCTAATTAATATTACTTTTTTTTTTAAATTTTTAAAACAAAACGTTCAAATTGGATATATAATTGTACTATAACTCACCTAAGAAGGTAAATTTTTTTAATCCATTCACAAATGGGACATATACACTTTACATATATGTGACAATACAGTATATACATACTTAAAACTACTGACTGACTGAAATTAAAAATCGTTTTGCTGCTGTTGCTCGTCATATATATTGTTTTTATTGGGTTAAAAAACAAGGTGTTTTATATTGTTATTATTTTGGTATGTGGAACGAGCACATTTATTTTATATTTTTGTAATTAGTGTACCTATTGTTATTTCATTTAAGATAAAATGTAGAAAATTGAACAATTTTTTTATTTTTGCAAATTGCTATTTAATTTTAAAATTTAAATTTAGATTTACGAGAAAATTGCAGAATATATGCAGTTATTTTATTACGTTGTAATATATTTGGTTTAAGTTTTTAATTTCCGTTTTGTCATTAATTGAATTTTCGTGTTTTTTAATGTACATCATTTCCAAGAATTCCCTTTTTTTCTGATTTATTTCAGTTTTTAACACTTTGACTGCCAAGTGTATCGCTAGCGATACACCGGGCCAGGTCGTGTCAGGCCGGGTGTATCGCTAGCGATACACCAGATACCCAGTAGTGTAGGAGCTCGGTGTATCTCTAGCGCACACCTTTCCGTATGTTTAGTATTGTAGTTTTTAACGTTTGGCCTGGCTGAACAACTTGGCATATAGAACTTTGGCCTGCACGGAACGTAAAAAAATATTTTTGCGTTTTATAACGAGGACTGTTTTTTTTTAATTTAGGCCTATGAATTGAGGGCAATAAAACACGAATTTGTCATTATAAACCTTTATTTGTTAAAAATGTGTATAGTACTTGATAGTACGTGAACAGTATAGTACGTGAAATAAGAAAAACTAAACTAAACTGACAAAACTAAGTAGTAGGTACCATAAAATTTAGTGCTTCGCAGTGAAGCATGGTCAACAAAAATAGGGATTTTTCCTTCGAAAAAACTAAACTAAAGAAGTAAGATAGTACCTAAATTATCCAAAAAGAAACTAAAGTAAATAAAAAAATAATAAAAATTAGTGTTTCGCATTGAAACATGGTCGACAAAAAAAGGGGTTGCCCTCGCATGCGTCGCAAATGGTAATAACCTGCGCCGCCATCTTCTTATGCCCGTCGACAATTTTACCCTTTTTACCATACATTTCATAGCATCTTGCGCATCTTGCTCTCTTCTTGTCTTCACGTGTTATCAAATGGTGAGCACCAACACGTCTTCTTTTATGGCTCGAGGAGGCTTCGGATTCATTTTCTGCTAGCAGTCCCAAAATAACGCTTTGTCTAAAATCAGTTATACTCATTCCGTTACTGTTGACACAATGTTGGCTATACAAAAAATGCGCATTTACAAGGGAAGTACCCCACAGCATTTCCATAAGAACTTTTCGATACCATTTGTTGCATCTTCGCAAGGCCGTGTTATATGAAGCCAACTGATCGCTGACGTCAACTGGAGACTTCCCCTTATCGTAATCGATAACACATTTAGGTTTTATTTTCTCGATTCCGCGTTTAGTTGAAGTAACAACTGTTTCGGTTCCTGAATGACAGGTGGAAATCATCCGAACGTCTCTTTGGTCTTTCCATTTCAAAACAGTAATACCCTCAGGAGATTCTTTGGCTATAATACTACCTTTAGCAAGTTTGGCTTCTTGTATAGACTTAGGTATATATTTCCTATTAGCTCGCACAGTTCCAACCAAGTGCGTTTTATGCTCAAGAAGCTCACAGGCAAGTGGTATGCTCGTATAGAAATTATCGACATACAAAGTGCGCCCTTCATTCAGGAGATCTTTTATGAGACTTAGCACCACATTTTTTGATGCTGGTATGGCTTTATTTTCAGTTTGATCTCTACCGACGTATATCGAAGCATTCCACGTATACCCCCTATCAGTGCATAATTTGTAAAGTTTTATGCCATAGCGATGTCGTTTTGATGGGATATATTGACGGAAGCACAGCCTTCCTCTGAACGGAATCATGGTTTCGTCAATACACACTGTCTCTCCTGGGGTATAGGCTTTTTGGAAGTTTTTCACGAATTTGTCGAAAATGTTCTCAATTTTGTGAATTCGATTTCCTGAAACTGCATCTTCATTATTAGCGAAATGCCAGAATCTAAGCAGGATTTCAAACCGATTTCTAGGCATTACTGTTCTTGGCAATTCGAATGAAAACAGTTCACTTTTGGACCAGTAATCGCTTAGTTCTGGTACCTTCACAACGCCCATATATCCCAGCAAACCAACAAATTGTCTCATTTCTTTTCGGTCAGTGGGTGTCCAATTGTGAAGGCGTGAAGAAGCTGATATATCAGTAGCATTCTCAAGTACTTGGGTAGCATAAATATTAGTTTCATCTACCATTATATTTATTACTTCGGATGTAAAAAATAATTCGAAGTAGTCAATTGGTTCAGCTAGTGCTAAGATACCAGCGATTGTAGGATCTATGCCGCCATTTCCAGTAAATGGAATATTTTGTTGGTTTCCAACGGGATCACCCCAAACGATATTTTGATAATCATCTGTCGAAGTATGTGGAAGTAGAGGAGATCCGCCTGGAACTGGAGACGCAGCAGATGTTCCTGGAATTGGAGAAGCCGGTGCCGGTGTAGCTGCAGCAATTGGTGCTCGATGTGTGTTCACTGCGTCAGAATCATCACTATGATCACTCCTACGGTTGTCACTGTCACTGTCACTTTCTGGGGAGTAATTAGGATCATCATTGGAGTCTACGCTTTCGTCACTCATTTCGTCTAGATATTTCGAAAGTTCGTCATCCTTTAGGTATCTTCTGGTCATTATGGTGCTTACTTTTTCACTGTACCTATAGTTCACAAATCACTAAGTCACTCACAAATGTTTATTCACGGTCTTTTTACTTTGTTACTAGTTCTGTTTTTCGCTTTTTTTTTTCAAAATTCTTTTGACTTTTCTTCCACTGGCTTACCTGAAACAAAATCTCCGATTACAGATGGTGTATCGTTAGGGATACACCCGGCCTGCCACGAAAAAAAAACGTCTCAGGCCGGGTGTATCGTTAACGATACACCATCGAAAAACCTAAAAAAAACTGTATAAAAAAAGATAAAAAGTAGTTTAGTGCAATTTGGCATCACTTTAAACTCCAACTTTGGAAAAATGTTGTCTTGGCCTGAGCCGACCAAACCAGGGATGGGACATCGAAAGAAAACATCGATGTTGGACATCGATGTCGACATCGACAGCCTTCCATCGATATTAACGATATATCGAATTTGAAACATCGATGTTTGAACATCGCAAAAACATCGATATTCGGGTATAGGTGTTCTTGTTCTTTAATTTTATTGTTAAAAATGAATTTTAAAATATATATTTATTTGAAGTTTCAAAAACCAACATACTAACATAGTAAACAAGAAATATTAAAGGTCATAAACTAACAAATTTAAACAAGGATTAAAAAAATAAAATTAACAAACATATTTTCTACTAACAAAAACTACACCCTAAGAATTATAACAGTATAAAAAACATGAGTTATCTAACCTAAACCTAAAACATTAAAAACTGCACTGCACACAATATAAAAACGAAATGTGAACATTCTGTATAGTTGCTGAAATTAAAATATAATATATAAACAAACTAACAAAAAAGCTTATAAATTATATACCCTTAGGAATATTTAAATAAAAAATTCTAATTTTTTAAAAATTATGTTAAAAAATCACAACTCCCACAACACTCTATCTATAGAATTTAGAAACAAAATTTTGGAAAGTCTTTTTGGTTTAATTTGGCTTCTTTGTTTTGTCGCAGTCAACCCAGCCTTCGAAAAAAGGCTTTCTGATGGTACCGAAGTTGCCACTACTGTCAGATATCTTGTAGCAATTGGATGCAGCCTTGGATAAACATGGTTATTTGATTTCCACCAATCTAAAGGATTTCCATTCAAGGGCTGAAGTGGGCTTTTCAAGTAGGAGGTTATTTCCGATAAGGAATCTTCTTGCGCAATAAAGCGCGCCATATTTTCTTGCACCATTTCATGGTGACCGGCCCACAACTGAGTGTTCATTTTTGGTTCTGAAAATAATTGAATACATAGTAAGTTCACAGAAAACTCGGGGGAAAACGTCATATTTAGAGCAGAAATAGTTGTTAATATGAGTTCTTTACTTAAGTACAATAAAAAATAATTTAGGTATAATTATTAATAAATTTCAGTGTTACAAAAAAACACATGTAGTTAGAATTAAACTGTTTTAAAAGTAATTATGTAAAATTAAAATTGACACGAATTCCGAAAATTAAAAAAATAAAATGCTTACTAGTCTTACCCGTAGTATCTTCCTTAGGTGGTTCAGCAGCTGGATGTTGATGTGTTTGGGACAACGCTTTATTTATTATTTTAACACCCCTAGCACAGTTTAAGGGATCTTTGAAATAAATTTTCTTGAATCTGGGATCCAATAATGTAGACACTGCTAATAAATGTACTTTTTCTGCTGGTCCAAACCGACTTTTCATTTCCTTCAAAAGGTTGGTTTTAAGAGACTGCACAGTATCTGAGGAATTTGTCGCACTGGCGTCAACTGATGAGATGCTTCTCTCCAAGTTGAAAATTAATGGTATTACAATACTGCTTGTTGTATATGTCTGTCCAGAAAGTTGTCTAGTTGCATTATCGAGGGGTTCCAGAAGCAACATGACAATTTTTAATTCCTCTATGTCACGTGCTGTTATCATGACAGGGGCACTTGCATGTCTATTTAAAATAGCATTAACTTCTTCTCTGAGCTCTAAAAATCGGCATATCATATGATAAGTAGAGTTCCATCTTGTAGGGACCATTTGCACAAGTTTCTTTTCAACGTGGTCCGCCTGTGCTTTTCTTAACTCATCTGCGGCCACTACACTTTGCTTGAACCACGTCACAATATCTTTTATTGATTTTATTATTTGTTGTAAAGCAGTTATGGGTCTTATAGCTTTTTCAGCAATTAGGTTCAGCTGGTGGGCAAAACAATGTATATGGCGATTATTACCAAATAATAAATCAACTGCTTTGCACATATTTGCTGCACCATCCGACTACTGCTGTAACATTCTCATTAGCAATGTTCCATTTTATTAAAACATTTTCCATTTTGCTTACTATATATTCAGATGTGTGTCTATTATCTAATTCGATAACACCAAGAGTAGCCGAATGTATTTGAGCCTCCTCACCAAAATGAACAGTAACCCCAAGGTAGCTTCGAGTCTGCATATCAGTCCATATATCAGTCGTAATGGTTAAGTGTTTACCTTCAAGTTTGTTTTTAAATAAACTCGCAACTAAATCATATTTTTTATCCAGCAGGGCACTAATTGTCTTGCGAGAAGGTATTTTGTATTGTGGGGCTACGGTTTTCATTAAGTATTTAAAACCTTCATCCTCAACAACCGAAATGGGTTGAAAATCTTTGCATATCATATATAAAATGGCAGTGGTTGTTTTATTAAATTTTGTTCCATCTCCTGACCAAGAAAAAATACTTTTAAACGACTGAGTAATTTTTGGTTGATTCTCACATTCCCTATGATTCTTCGAAGATAATGTACCTACAGTACGTACACTGCTGCTGCATGAAGAAAAAGACAAGTCATTTTCGTCGCCACGAGCTGCTGAGGTACTGGGAGTACAGCTGGGACTACTTACAGTAATAAATTCAATATTTTCTTCTGGATTGGAATCATCTACGTTTTCCGGTGCTATCCTTTTATTTTTATTGGACTTCTCCATTTTAAACAAACTTTCAAATTCCTTCGGATGTGTGCCTTGGAGGTGACATTTCAGATTTGAAGTGTTTCCTGAGGTCTTTATTTTTTTTGGACACAATAAGCACTGAGATAATTCTGGTGCATTTTTACATTTTTCGAAATAACGCCACAAAATACTTTTTCTTGGAGCCATACCAAACACGCAAAAAAACTAATAACTTAACACTAACGTCACGACAATCAACAAAATACAAGTAAAACAGAGACATAAATTGGGACTTCCCAGAAACAATGCAATGTGTCGCCATCTATCGTAGTCAAGTCAAACAACCCAAAGCGCGTTCGATTGGTATTTTAAATGCTGGAAAACCAGAAAATTGCTGACTCGCTAGGAAAGCTTCCTTTTTGTGTATTTTTAATTTGTAATTGAAATTTTTAGCAAAACATCGATGCAAATTCTTTAAAATATCGATGTTTTCATCGATAGTTTAAGATAACATCGATGGAAGAAACATCGAACATCGAACGTGAAACATCGATGTTTTCCAAACATCGATAATTATCGCCCACCCCTAGACCAAACCCGAAAATTCGCTTGGCAGTCAAAGTGTTAAGATTGGTGTGTCCTTATAATTAAATTTATGGGATGTTTCATTCTCATGTTTTGTTAATGAAGTTTTATTTTTTTTATCATATTTATGCCCATTTAAGCGATTTTTGAGGTATTGTGTAGTCTGACCGATGTATACTCCAGGACAGTCTTTACAAGGTATTTTATATATGGTGTGTGTTTTTTGATTGGTTGGAGTTGGGGTTTTGAGAGAACTAAAAAATTTTTTTTGGAAGGTGTTGTAACTTTTGTGGCATACGGTTATATTATGTTTATCAAAAATAGTTTTTATATTTTCTGAAAGGCCTTGTACGTATGGGATTGATAGAAACTTATTTTTATCTGTATTTTTTTCGGTTGGTATAATTTGATTTGGGCTGATTATTTTTCAGAAAAATATTAGTTTTTTTTATTTTATTATGTAGTTCCTTGTTTATATCATTATGTTTGATTTTATATTGGTTACATTTGAGTTTGGTTTGATAAGTTTTGAGGGTGTTACAACAATTTGCTCTGATTTTATCTTTTTCGTTATTATTAAGGTTACTAATTGATGTTTCGACGGATGATATTATATCCGGAATAGGGAGTTCATTGATTTGTTATGGAATATTGTTATTTTTCAAAAAGATATTTCAGACCAAAAACCCAAGAAAATCTCCTAAGAATATAAATCAATTGGTCCAGAAATTCCATATAAAATATATATATATATATATATATATATATATATATATATATATATACATATATATATATATATATATATATATATATATATATATATATATATATATATATATATATATATATATATATATATATTATTTAGAATTAAGCCAAGGATAAGTAAATCTTGTCTACAATTTTAAAGTAGAATTAATCTTAAGCCCATATGAACTTTTTGACCCGTAATCGGAGATTTATTAAACGCGATTACAGTCCAGGGAATAGTTTGGTATGCACCGGCTGTTAAACGATGAATCACTTAGTTAAAAGTAATTTATTGAGATCGGCAACGTCGCATATTGCAACGTTTTCGTAAAAAAACAAGAAGAAGCCATTTAAGGGTTGGAAAGAAATACTTTAGTTTTCGATTTTTGGAGCAGGGTTGTTGTTTAATAATTCGTGTCTGAAAAGGACAAGAATAAAAGAGAACCTAATTATATCAATGAAGAAAAAACTGCAATTATTTACAATAGTTTCGAGCCTCTATTTATTTATAGAGGACAAAAAGACCGATAGACTGTCTCAGAATGCAATAATAGGGCTTAGAGCCAGATAGAAAATAAATTTTATTCCACCACGCTCTCTTCAATTTATAGCAGAATTAATTATATTTCAGAACCATATATGAAAATAGGAAAAAAGATTTAAGAAAGAAATTAGCAAAAGAAAAATTGACAGGGGGTGGGTCAGTGCCAAAACTAAAGCTAGACAGAATTGATGAAATTCTATTTTATCTGTTTTAAATAAAAAGGTATTTTATCTATTTTAAATAAAAAGACCCCGGTGGGACTATCAAACCCGTTTGATTCCAATAATGAAAACGCCAAAGTTCCAAATGTAGAAGATACTCAAATTTTTGAAATATCAGACGTAAGTAAAGTTAATACTTGTTAGAATTTGAATTAGTATAACGAAGGAGTTTAGAAAACACATTTCTTTACAAGAGGGTGCAAAATGTGAAGTTAACTGACACCTTTTTTCATTATTTTTCGATTGATCATACTAAGCATCTGTTATAAGCCAGTATCCCTGACTTTAATTTCTGTATTTTTAGGGGCTAATAAAGGAGATATCTGACCAAGAAATAAATATTAATAATCTCAATATTCCTAATGAGACAGACGAACCCTTAGGTGAAGTATTCTTTAATTGCAGCCTGTCCAGTACAGTGTTAAAATACCTTTTTAGTCATATATTTTTTTGCAGTATAGCTCAAACTGTAGTTTTCTAGATACTCCAAAATTAAATAAAATGCGTAATTTTGAGGAAGATGTAACTTTTTTAAGAGTAAGTTTAAAAATTATTATTTGTTTCTTTGTTAGAATATCTAATTTAAATATCAAAGATGCAATGGGTTTGTTTAGGCTAGATTAGAGAATATTCTTTTGGGAAGAGGGTTAAGTTAAAGGAACAAATACCACAACTGGCTTTTATATTTTGTTTGCTGCCAACATTGTCTAAAATTGCAGATAAGTCCATATAATTCCTTATCAAGTACGGTGTCCCAAAATTGGAACAGTTTGGGTTTTAACAAAAGAAAAGCCCAAGTGATCCCATATTTTCATTCTTCGAAGATTTTTGTGAGACTGAATGAGAAAGAGGTTGCCGCGACAGTCTTTTGTGATTTGTCAAAGGCATTTGAAAATGATATGAAATGAGTTGAATGTTGGTGTGATTCAAATCAATGAATCTTGCGAAGACTAATATAGTCTCTTTTGGTTGTAACTTGGATGATGCTGTACTAGAAAATATAACCGAAAATAAATTCCAGGTCTACACATTAGTAACCAATTAAAGTTTGAATTTCATATAAATTCTCTTAAGTCCAAAATAGCTTCAAGTTGTTATGCGATCAGAGTAATTTCAAATAATTTAAACGATTACAGTATTTTCTAAAGTGTTTTTATTTTCCAGAAAATGGCTGTGCGATATATGTGTAGATCAAGAGTTCGTGATTCTTGTAAATCTTTGCCTGTCAAGCACCATATTTTGACGTTAACTCTCTTTTGTTTATGTCCGAAATGGAGGAGCACCTAACCAGCCCCTAGCGGAGCCAATTTTTGAGGTCATCAGTTGCCACCATACCAACCGCTAGAGGAACGTCCAACCAGCTCTTAGTGAAACCAAACTATATGGCCATTGAGATGCCACCATACCTACCGCTAGAGGAAGGTCTGACCAGCCCTAGTGGAACCAGACGATGAGAACAACATTCGCCACCAGTACAAACTCTAAAGAGACGCCTAACCAGCCCCTAGGAGAGACCGATACAAGTCATTCAAGTGGATGAAAACCAATTGCATCCCCATGGAAGAAACCAACACACTCGCCTTGGAACAAGAATAATTAGGGACAGTGCTTTCCCGGTTAATTAGTAAAGAATAACATTCCTACTTCACTAAATATTATGACCAAACCAAAAATAAATATGCAGAAACACAAAAATAGAAAATGTAAAAAAGCTGAAGAAGAAACTACAGAGCTAAGACCAGAAGTACCAGATATTAGAAGAATCCAAAATGACATGTTTATTTACAAAAATCGTTCAGCAGAATCAAGTAAAAAAGGTACCGAAAAATAAAAATCTTCAGAGAAAATCATTTATGTTCGAACTGCTTCCACCGCGACTCTAAACAAAGATACTTGCGTGAACTACGATGCAGAATCTGCAATAATCAACACCGTACGTCTTTCCATGTCGAGCGCCAAAGAAACAATCACGAGAGACAGAACAATAATTCAAGAAGAACTTATCACTCAATAGAAGAAAAAACACAGAAGGAAGTATGGCTTGCAACTGCCTTAGTATCAAGCAAATCCACACACACATTCACATCGTTCTTCATTCAATAAAAGCAGAAATCACGAAAGTCGGTAATAGTGAACCGGAAATAGCAAAGCGGAAAATGGAAACCGAACTCAAATCACGCTTTCCCAGCAAATACAGCCTTAATACAATACTGAAAGTCCTGCCCAAAATTACAAAACACTTCCAAATAAGTCGTCAAATATAAATATGAAACACTGGCAAAACACTATGTTTGTTGATCCAACCTTTAACAAAACTGTCCCAATAGACATCCTGTAAGGAGCAGAAGAATATGGCAATCAACCAACCTAAAAGTATCCAGCATGACTACGTGCACCGAAAAGAACAAGCAGCTGCTAAAATTTTGGGAAATAAATCCACAACAATTCCGCGACCAGAAAATCAAACATCCGAAGAATTCTAAGCGCAGATCACTGAGAGAAACCAAGATGGAACCTACACTATTCAAATCCCATTTAAAAACAATCCCCCACAATTAGGGGCATCAAAATCAAGAGCGGTCGCAAGATTTCAGCACTACTGCGAATTTATGAGAGAATACCTGCAACAAGGTTCGATGAAAAATGTATCAATCATAGATTCTCTGATGCTTCAGAAATGGCATACAGGGCAGTAATTTATAGTCAAAAAGTTATATCAGGAACTGTGCTTCTCATCTTATTTCAAGCCAATTCGAAAGTAGCACCATTAAGACAAAAAACTACGCGTCAAAAATTGGAGTTCTACGCAGGCGTGTTATTGGCAAATCTGATGAAAAAGACAGATTCAATGATTACACTAGGGAGGATAAAGGGCGATCCACTATGATGAAAGACATTTGTCGTAAATGGGGTCTCCGAAATATCCAGATTAATCCCACCATGAAACTGGAACAATGTAAAAACTAGTGACAATCCTGTAGACCTAAAAGGTCAATTACAAACGTCCCCAAAGTTAACCAGGAACTGAAACTCTGCCATCAAAGTGTGCAGAAATTCTAGAAGCCTGTAGTCGATTTTCTGTGTTCACCAGAATGGTACGAGTTCTCCTATTGTAGAACATTCTTAAAAAACTCCCAAACGCAGTAAGTTAACTCCAGAAAAAATAGATAGCACACTGACAGCAATAGTAAGATGCCTTCAGTCGTGTGAAAAAACTGCATTAGGCAATAAAAAAAAGCCAGCTGCTAAACCTCAGCTAGTTTCTGGATCAATTTGGTATATTACGAGTAGCAGGAAAATTAGAAAATGCATCAATCCCTTACAATCAAAAACCTTCCATCATTCTTCCGACGCATAACAACTCAACAGATCTAATCAGAGAATCCACTAACACTATCTCATATAAGACATATTTTAGATCATAAATGCCAAAAAAGCAGAAAAAGTCATAATTGGTAAATGTGTATCATATCTGCGATACAAGCAACAAATGGCAAAACAACGAAATAACTGCCTGAACAAAGAGTGACAACTTTACCCTCATTTATCCACACCGGCATAGACTATGCAGGGCCAATACAAGTTAGAGCAACGAAAAGACGAGGTCACAAATCTTACAAAGGTTATATGCTTGCCAACAAAGCAGTGCACTTGGAAATAATCAGTGACATGAACAGAGACATCTTTGACTGCATTGACGATTTAGAGTCCGCAGGGGATAGCTATTTGCCGCACGCACCACATTTCGAAGGCATATGGGAAGCTGGAGTAAAGTCAACAATCACCTCAGAAGAATCATAGGAAATCATACACTAACATATGAAGAGCTGACAACGCTTGTACTAAGCGAAAACATTGTTACAATAGTTCTTTCAAATGAAGACTATATAGACTCTTCTAGACGGCCCGCCCCTAGGACAATTAATCCTACTACACACTAGACGGCAACATTCGACTTGTATCACTCCGAATTAAGAAAACAACACAAAAAAAGGCAATTACCAGTGTGATCTCACTACCATGTGACGAAAAAGTGAGGAAATACAACAGAGCTCGCCTATAGTCACCCAAATAAACACCGCAGTTACGAAGAAGAGCCCGGAAGATAGACAGTGATAGTGAACTAATCAACAACTTAAAAAAAAAACCAAGCGATCAGACTCTGCAATTGCCAACAGAGACTCAATGTCTGAATCTTGGTAAACACCAGAAAGGTGAAAAGAAATCTAGGTGGTCAGGCAAAGTTTTTAAACAGAGCACCGACGAAAAAGAGGATTATTTGGAAAATTCCTGAGGCCAGTTTTTGGAGTAAATGACGAAATATACAGAGACATCAACAGTCCTCAGAGTAAACAGGATGAACTGATTAAAGCATCCAATCATCAAATCAAATTTATGTTATCAACAATCTAGACAGGCAAGTTCGGATAGCGGGAGAGTTAAATCACTTCAAAGAGAAGCTAAATTATGGGTTAAAAGAAATTAATGAAATAAAAATCTATTACAGTAAAATATTCGAAGTCCTGTATCGCAAAGGAACTGACCTCCTTTCACTATTACACATCAATAAAATGATGGCCGAAGCAAACAAAAAACTTCAATCCAACCTACAAATTACCAACTTTCCTCTAGATAAAAAACAATATGAAGAACGAAATCAGTCCATACGTATATCCAGCCTCTTTCCAATTGAAGTAATCTCAGAATACCCTTATGTTACCCTGTTAATTAAAATTAATGTGTTCGACGTAAAACTAAAGGTCAGCCGATAACAAAAGTTCAAGTATGTAGATAAGGTGATCTTTCTGTAGTATTGAGATAACCAATAAAAAATTGTTTTATAGATAAGTTAAATATTTGTTTCGAATAATAGCTGATACCAGGTGATGAAAAAACGTATAGCACTTAAAATAATTAATATATATGTAAAATATAGAGAATTTAATAGCAGTCAATCATGAACCACTGGTGGTAATATATGCCTGTTCCGGTCGACAGAACGTGTCAAGGTACACTCTGACCGCTGTGAAAAATTTCACAAAGAGGTTAACGGACAAAAGAGGATTAATAGACATAACGTTTTGTATTATTTAAAAGAAGAGTACGAAAGAAGGAGAAGGCTGCTGGTTATAATGTATGGTTTCACATACATTATGATTTAATAAAACCTCATGAAAATGTAAAGCCAAAAGATAAAATATTTAATTTGGCTAATCACCAAATAGGTCTAGTGCCTCACTTAAAAGACATCAAACGTAACATATGTTCCTGTGAATATTAATGAACCGGCAGATATATATTGTAACTGGTATACTACCAGATATTTTCGAAATAAAAATATTTATCTTGAATATAAACCTGTAGAACTAAGACATTTTTAGTGCACATTCCACTGTTTACTGGTCAGACAGAATTAGGAGACATTTTTAGTGTAAATTCTACTGTTTACAGTACATGCCAAATTACATATTTATTATAATAAGACCCTGTACGTACACAAAATGGATTTTGAAAGAATACAATTTTTATGCCAAATACGTAATTGTTTAGTTAAAAAAAATATTAATAAACAGTTAAAACATAGAGTAAAGTTATTAAAATTTTGTGATACTTGTTTAGTGAATTATGTATTTGGTGTAAATAGTATTAGGTCTATGATTTTAATGTCAAAATAGAACAGTACAAAGATATTGAAATTAAAATGTAAAAAACTACTATGGTTTATTATTTCTTTTCAGTTTTATTTAGTGAGTGTGATG
The DNA here is from genome assembly GCA_030620095.1 of Kuschelorhynchus macadamiae. Lineage (NCBI taxonomy): Eukaryota > Metazoa > Arthropoda > Insecta > Coleoptera > Curculionidae > Kuschelorhynchus > Kuschelorhynchus macadamiae. Next base: position 400,436 of record JAUTXW010003703.1, on the reverse strand, counting down.
TAAATTCATGTGATTTTTACTCACCAATAGAACAATAATTAAAGAAAGTGGTAGAATTTTATTTATAAAAGAAAGTAGATTGAACTAGACGTCAGTAGTGTCTTGTAACTCGGACTATGGCAGGAGAAAATTCGATTTTACGTCTTGATATCCAAGGATTTAATGGTGCCTCTGGATTTATTCCAAAAGAACTAGCTGTGTATCATGGAACACGTTGTTCAAATTTTCTTTTCAAACCGCCATATAAAAAAAGCATGTTAAAAGGCCAGGATTTAAAAACGATATCTTATCTCGAAAACTCATATCATGGTCTAATATGGGAGTCTGGTTTAGTAGACTTGAACGAAAAAATTTTTAAAATACCTTTGGAGAGTGAACCGAAGCTAACCAAGTTTAAGAAAGTTCCCGAATGTCACTTTCACAAGGACCCTTATGGCACTACTTGGCATTGTGCATTATCAAACGCTAAGTTGTTATATAATTATAAATACTGTTTTTCTGTTTGAAGATAAATAAATTATTTGTAAAAAACATGGAAATAAATAAATAAAACGTATATGAAAAAAAATTTTATTTTATTAAGTCATTCTACATTATTTTTATCTATCGAACTATTACGCTTATCACTGAAACCTAACCATTTTACAAATACTTTATTGTTTTTACGTTTTAACACTTTTTGCAATTGAAGTTCATAAAATCCTCCTTTAATGTCTTGTTTTTCTGCATCTTGAAGTAGGTATGTCACTGGATTTGTAAGTTGAACTTTTTTTACACTAAAAATATCTGTTGACCAATTTGGTTGGTATTGTTTATCGAAAACTCCTCTAAATTTGGAAATTCTTACATGATCACCTATCTTGAATTTTGGTTTCGATGTCATTTTAATTCGATTATAAACTGTATTTAATAGCAGTTTTTCATACTTTTTTGAAATTTCAGCCGGTTTTAAACCTGTGGTAGTGTGTACTCGATTATTATAGGAATAAACGATTTGTTTTAATATATCAAACCACTTGTATGATCCTTGAAGACTAAATTCTTTCCACTAATCATTCCTTTAAGGGTTCGATTTACACGTTCAACAATAGATGCTTTTTTCTCACTGTAAACTAAACAATGTTTGACATTATATTTTTTCATGAAAATCATCATTTCTTTTCCAGTAAATTCACCACCGGCGTCTGTACAGAGATGTATAGGTGTCTGTTCTTTGAATACATTTTCCATCGGTTTAGATACCTCTTTGGCAATTTTTTTTTTAACGGATAAGCCCAAACGTATTTAGAAAAACAGTTAATTACGACGCATATATATTTGTATCCTTTGTTTTCTTGTACGTATTCTTTCATATCAACCAAATCAGCTTGCATTAAGTCCAATAGAGATTTGATCTTTTTTCTTTTAAAATTTACTCTTGATGGTTTATCGAGATCTTCAACAATATCTTTTTTTATTTTGGTTACAAATTTAGACATGTTTTTATTCTATTATATTGGCTTCTCGTAATTCTTCAATAATGGCATTAATCTCGTTAACGTGATTTGTACTACCAGCAGCCTGAGACGCAACTAGTAGCTCCATTCTCTCAACCAACTCATTAGGATCATCCCGTAAAACGTAATCAATAGGACTGTTTAAAAGTTTTATAGACATTCCCTCCCCCTGTTTCAAAACACCATCATCATCGTTATCATCATCAGCTGGACTGGTATAATTACTCTCAGTTTTATTTATTATTGGTTCAATAAATTTTCTAAATTTCTTATTTTTACTTGATTATACATTTTTGATAGCATTTGTTTTAAATAATATGTGAGTACTGCATCTTCATTTGTATAGATGGTGGGAATATTCTAATTAAATAACAAGCCATATAATCCATTAGTGCCTTCATATTTTTTCCTGAATAGAATAGAAAACCGTTCGATATCCTTATCAAACTTTACTTGGAATTTTCCATCAAAATTACTACTATTTGGATCCTTTACAAACTTTTTGATGTACTTTAAAAGTAAACTATGATATTAATCAGAATAATCGGAAAATGATTTTGCTCTTATAGTTTGATTTAGTGCTTTTTCATCTTCCCTTTGTTTCCTAATTTCCTCTTCCTCGATTTCATCCTGCACGTTTTTATTACTAATTTTTATTAAGATTATATGGTTTCCGTGACGACAATGATTTTGTTGTGGAAGAAAATAATTTTCTTTTCATTTTTGATGCAGTTTGATATGCATGTGTGATTTTGTTTCTTGTAGGAGTATCCCTAAACTCTAATGGGATAGAAGTGAAGGGTATAGGTTCCGATTTCACTGACTCGTTTTCCTCTTCACTATTATGGTCCCCAAAAAGTTTCTCCTCGTCATCTTTATCATCATCATCATATGTATAATAGAAGAAATATATAATTTCTGCCATTTTTCCGGCCAAGAACTTTTGATAAAGATGTGTGAGAACGCATTTTTATCGATTTTTAGCATCATCATCATAGTTATCGCCATCAGAAAATTGTTCCATTCTTTTAAGTTCCGACACCAAACTTTGAGGAGTGTGCTTCTTTCGATCCAATTTGTTCTCAATCACCTCCAAATGTTTTGTTATAGGCTGAAATACATTCTCGTGGGCTATTTGTCTATGTTTTAAGATATCTAGTTTATTCTTTATATCTTTTCTTTTTGAATTTTTTTTTCATAACTCATTGATGTTTAGTTTTTTCCTTTTTATTTTTCGTGATACGAGCAGGAGCCATGATGATAATGATGAACTTTCAACGTTCAACTATGTAATAATTTATAAAAGCGATACTACAGATATATATATTTATCAAAACATAACCAATATCGACCTTCATCAATTTTATTATCCTTCAATATAGATAGAAAACCAAATGGTTCTTTCCAACAGTATGAACATATGGTTTTAAAGCTGTCATATGACATATTAGTACCAATATGATCTGAGTATACATGATGTAAATTTAAGTCATCCTGTTTATATAATATTAAGACATTAGCATTGTCTTTTATCAAATGTTTAGGTATTTTTGCATATGTTTGACACAAGTAAAAATAGTCTATATTATTGTGACGTCCCATACTAAAATATTCTCTGATAACATCCTGTTTATCACACGGGACGTCATCAAATATGAAAATTGAATTTGCTTTAGCGTCAGATAGAAATAATATTTGTTCACTATTATCGAATGCATAGTAACCAATTTCTTTTATTGGTTTTAATAATTTCTCTAAATACATATATTTAGGTTGACACAGAGACTTTAAATAGACGTAGACATTTTCAAATTTCAATTCATTGGGATGTTCAAGAAGGCTTCCATGATATTGGTTTTTCCACAGTTTGAAGGTCCCGATATGATGCATCGTATAGTATAGTAGATGGTAATAATATACTAAAAAAAATGAAATACCCTTCTAATTTTATTAAGAATGATGATGAGAAACGAAAGAACTTAGAGAACGAGATTGAACAAGATTTGCAACAGCAACATCAAAATAGGGCACTCATACGAAAGATAGATAATTCTGATGATGATATAATGGATGGGAAAAAGCTAAAATTTGAAACAAAATCGGCAAACTTATCCAATAACCGGAAATCAAACGATGATGACCACGATAATTTTCATGAAGAGTTTGCTAGTGGCCCATTGAAAAAAAAAGTTGAAAAATAATATATATTTTCATTTATCTGGCTTCAACGTTTAGTGTATTAAAAACGTTTCCAACAGAAAGTAGTAAACATGGTAGCAATTAAAAAAAAGTAAACCTCGGAAGTAGAAAAGCAAAAAGGCAAAAAGACCAGAAGCAGTACCAAATTAAGAAATTTTCAATCAGTTTTGAAAAATATTAAAGGTAGTATTTTAAATCAAAAACCATCCAATATTTACGATGATGTTAAGATAGCTATGAAACCAGTTAATAATACCAAAATCAGACAGCCAAGAATAATTAAAATTCCAAAAACTGGAGGTTTTTTTTTTTGATCCCTATTTTTGCGGGACTGAGTGCATTAGGTGCGTTAAGTGGAGGAGCTGCCGGTATCGCAAAGGTCGTATCTGATGCTCGTGCTGCCAAACAACAACTGCAAGAAAGCGAACGCCTCAACAAGATGATGGAATCCATTTCATTGGGAAAGGGTCTCTTTTTAAAACCATACAAAACAGGTTTAGGCCTTTTTTTAGAAAATCATCTCAGGAAAAAAATACCTAATCTTACCTAACCGTGCCTTAAGTAACTTTGATATTGAAAAGTATACTAAACTACTCAAGATACCCTATTTTCGAGAAGTGTTTATGAAGGATCGATTACCGAAGAAAATTTACAGAAACGAATCTGGTATTATCAATTTGGACAATTTTTCTTTACTGGGAACTCATTGGACTGCTTATTGGAAACATAGAAATAATGTTTATTATTTTGATAGTTTTGGAAATTTAAAACCTCCTTTGGAAGTGTGTAAATATTTTAACTCTAATGGTATTTGTAACATATTTTATAATCATCATTATTACCAACCTTATGACTCGTTTATATGTAGTCACTTATGTCTAAAATTTTTATATCATTCTGTAGCTTTAGAATAAATACCAATATAACTATAATTTTTGTTTTATTTAATGTAAATACTTTGATCCAAAATGTAGTTAAACATGTGTTATACGTTTACCTTTTCGGGAACGGAGTCTGTACTTTCAACCAAAATTTATCCAGCTATTGTTTTGAATGAAAACGAAAATTATGTTTTGGGTTTAATAAACTTTGAAAGTTACAACTCAATTCCTAACATTGATAGTAGCAATAACAGTCTTCATTGTGGAGATGAGCACGTTGTTATACCTGAAGGATCCTACGAAATTAGCGATATTCAAAAATATTTGACGACGTATCTGAGACTTCATTCAAAAGAAAAGGATCCAATCACACTTCATTTGGAAGCGAACCATGACACTTTACAGTGTGAAATCAAATGTAACCGTAAAATTGATTTCAGCAAAGAAAATTCAATATACAGGTATATTGAATATACAGGTACTGCCCAAATAACTATGAATAAAATTACTGTTTATTGATTTTATGAACGATTTTCAATACATAAACAATGCTTATCTGTACTATCGTTCTGCTGTTATCAGTGGCGCGAAGCGATTTTGTTTAAAGGAGATCATACACCTACATATATTACTTTTGGTTCCGGTGTATATTTAGCGATTAATAGCAGGCAACTATACAATTGATACGTGTTGCCATTATTGAAATTGTTAATTGAAAAGTGGAGACTTTACACTTGTTAGTGCTTAAGTAGTTTACATGATAATTAAAAAGTCAATAAAATAAGTTTGCCATAATGTTTTTCATCCCGGATGCTGGGTAAAACTCAAAAACTACACTATTATCGATCAAAATTTAATTTGGTGCTCAAAACAGTGTGTCTCATTGGCTGAAAATGACGATCAAGACACCACGGATGGTCTTAAAGGTATAATTGCAGACCTAAGAAAAGAATTGGACCTTAAAAATGTCCATATAGATAGACTCAAACGAAGTTCATGTGCATTTGAAGAAGAGGCTTCCGAGTCTGAAGCGAATCTATTGAAAGAAATTGAAATGCAAAAATTAAAGATTATCCAACTCAAAGAAAAACTAGACCAACAAAACAAAATTATTGATGACTGGGGAAGCTTAAAGGTAGTCAACGCCGAAACGCAGACCTATTCTTTTCAGAGAAGTTCATGTACACAAACTTCGTTTCAGACCAAAATCCAAGTTACTCAAACAGATGATAATATTTTGAATAGTGTGTCAAAAAGTACCCCAACAACAGTTTCAACTCATGAGGCACAAACTCAGACTGACATAGCGTTAGCTAACACTACCGTCTTGGAAACTGCCCACAATTCCCGATCACTTGCAGATGAGATAAATCAGTTGAGAAATGAAACAAATCAGTCCAACGCAGAGAATGGGAGTTCCAATAGAAATAGAGAAGATGTCACTATGTCCAGAGGTTTCTTGGTGATGAGACGGCTTCCGGATTTTCTTTTCGCTTGGGATGTTTATTGGATAGTAATACGTATACCGTGCAAGGTATTGTAAAGTCCGGTGCGCGTTTGAGGGAGGTCTCGAAGAACATTTTTGAAAAGACGCAATATTATGGTATCAGCGATGCTATTGTGTTCATGATTGACATTAATAAACTTATTTCTTTTAGTTATAAAGATATATATAATATTCTAGGTGTAGGAAAATATACGAACTTAATATTGTGATGACCCAAATGATGAAACTGAACTGAAATTTGTGAAATGTTTATCTGATACTGCGGAAAAAATACGTAATATTTCTGTCAAAATAATCTGGAATTGTAGCATGTCTGGTAGATATAAGTATAGCAATAAGTCTCTTACAAAAATAATATGTAACTACGTTCATAATTATTCATTTAATTTAAGCTTGACATTTAAAGCAGTAAAACTTGTTGAAGGTAGACAAGAGGCGGGTTCAAACATTGAATTTATAGATTTGACTGAGGATTTGGATAGTCAGGGCGGTTTTTTAGAAGGGAGTCGGACTACCGGAAGCCACCCCTGATGAATGAGGGATCACTAGTTCAGTCTTTAAAGATTAGGGTTGCGGTTTTAAATATTCAGTCTATTAGGAATAAAATCGATGAGTTACTTCTATTTTTAGAAAGTGTACAATACCCTGATGTTCTACTTTTAACAGAGCATTGGTTGAATGAGGATGAACCGCTTTACATATCTAACTACATTATTGTATCAAAGTACTCTAGGACTAGTTCAGTGCATGGGGGTACAATTGTTTTGATTAGGGATACGTTTTTGGATCAATACCCTTGTACAAGTGTTGATGCTCATAATGCTCTAAGGGCAGATAAAGAATTTGAATTTTCAGTTGTACACTGCGCTAAATTTAATATTTTCTTTATTTGTATTTACAGGTCACCAAATACTGGTGTGGACACATTTCTTTGTAAACTCGATAAGCTGCTTTCTGAATTTTCTTTGAATTCTGTCATTATATTGGCGAGTGACCTTAACATTGATTTTTTAGATAAGTTAAATACAAAAGTTCAAACGCAGGATAACTTATTAGGAACTTATAATTTAAATACGCATGTGAGGGAACCCACAAGAATTACAGGTAATTCTGCAACAATGATTGATTACTTGTGTTCTAATATTGACTGTCAGGATGTTGAATGTATAGTTGTAAATCCTGGACTCTCTGACCATGAGGCTGTTCTTGGAAATATTTTTGTACGAGACCATAAGACTAAGGCCCCGAGGCGTCGGGGAAGACTATATACTAGAGCAGACTATGATAGGTTTTCGCAATTGTGCGCTCAGGTAGAATGGAATGGTATCTTTGGTTTCTCGGACCCCTTAAATCAGTTTCATCGTGTTTTGTTGGACACGTTTAATAAAGCCTTTCCTATTAGAAATATTAAAAAAAGCAGGGTAAACCATGGTTTACAAAGGGACTCAAGATATCAGCAAAAAATATGCGCTCCTTACATACCATTAGAAAGTACGCCATAGATAATATACAGTTCATTACTTATTATAATAGTTATCGTAGTATTTATAGACAAACAATTAGGACTGCTAAAAGAACTTACTATTCAAAAAGAATTTTAGATACTAATAATAAACTAAAAGAATCATTGGACATAGTAAATGAATTAAGAGGTAAACATGGTATCCCGAAACATTGTAACTCTTCTCTTAACTCTACGCAAATTAACTCTTTTTACTGTTCAATAGCTTCCAAGCTATCCAATAATTTACCGACCAATAATGATCCTTTAAATTACTTGAGCGATATTAATGTTAATGAAACTTTCTTTTTTCTTCCTACTGATGTTTTTGAATTAAAAAAAGTATTTACAGATATCAGGAACAAGAACTCTTCAGGATGGGATAACATTTCCTTGAAAATATTCTTGAGGCTACCTGAAAATTGTTTACAGGCATTATGTGAGGCTATTAACCACTCCTTCTTGGTGGGATCTTTTCCTGATTGTTTGAAGGGGGCTACAGTGATCCCTCTCTTCAAGGGTGGAGACGTTGAGGAGCCCTCGAACTTTAGGCCTATATCTCTTCTGCCGACATTATCAAAAATAGTGGAAAGACTGGTCAAGCAGCGAGTCTTGTCATTTTTGAATGGGCATAGACTTCTCAGTGATGTGCAGTTTGGATTCCAGAGTGGTAGGAGCACAAACGATGCAGTGTTCTCATTGCTTGATATGGTCTATCTAAGGCTTAACGAAAGTGATGGGGCGGCCGCGGTGTTCTGTGATCTATCCAAGGCATTTGACTGTGTAGATCACAGAACACTGCTTCGCAAACTTGAGATCTACGGCTTTAGGGGCACAGCGTTGCTTTGGTTTGAGTCATATTTGTCCAATCGTCATCAGAAGGTGATGTTTAATGGAGAGCAGTCAGACAGTAGAGAGATCACATCGGGAGTACCGCAGGGTTCTGTTTTGGGTCCTTTATTGTTCTTGATTTATGTGAACGATTTACCAAAATTAAATATATCTGGCTCTTTTGCTATTTTTGCAGACGACACAACAATTTTTTGGCATGGTAGTGACCCCTCTATTTTAAAAAATACTATCAATGGTGACCTAAATAAAATAAAAGATCGGTGCGATGCAAATCATTTGTCCTTCAATGCCTCTAAGACAAATTTAATTACTTTCAAATGTAGACTTGAAGGAGTGGCACTAAACGATGTGATTATCAGCAACCCCACGGTGAGCAGGTTTTTGGGGCTTCAAATAGACGGAAGGTTAAAGTTTGAACAGCACATTTTAGCATTGAATAAAAAATTATCTGCCAGTTGCTATGCATTGAGAGTGATTGCTGGGGAGCTGGATAAAACAATGACCAGGACTTCATATTTTGCTCTCATAGAGTCGCATTTGCGGTATGGGATATCTTTTTGGGGATCATGTAGTGACACTTTATTTCAGTCAGTGTTTGTAATGCAAAAAAGAGCTCTTAGAATAGTTTGCAAATTTGGCCGTGGAGACTCTTGCCGGCCCGGTTTCGTAAATAAAAAAATACTAACTCTTCCTAGCTTATTTATTCTCGAGTCTGTGTGTCTAATGCACAGGAAGCGAAAGAGTGATATCTTGTCTGCAAGACCGGGGGGATACTCCTCTCGCCGCACCCATACTATTGCACTCCCAATTCCCACATCAGGAATTACGAAAAACTCTTTAGTATATAACAGCAAAAAGCTCTTTAACCATCTGCCCAATTCCATAAGGCGGATTGAAGAGGAAAAAAAGTTTAAATACGAAGTGAAGAGTATTCTAGTTGCGAAGGCCTATTATGGTGTGCAAGAATTTTTTGACGATACACTCTAAAATTTTAGCAAATTTTTATGTTTTGTTTTTGTCTTTTTATCTTTAACCGGGGTTAATTCGGCATTACTATTTTATCCCTTTTATTTTATTTATATTTTTATTTATGTTTTTATTGTACTGCCGGTTGTATAATTTTAGTAACTAGGTGTAGCTCTTAATTTTAATATTGACACTGTTATTTTTTCTGTTTGATTGGTTTTTTAGTACCTTTATGCATATTATTGATTTGTCATTAAAAAATTAATAATATACATTTTTTATATTGAATTTCATGGTGATAATTTTATATTGACTAGTTCTTAATTTTAATATTGACGTTGTTTTGTTTTATTTTTTAGTACCTGTATTTATTGACGGTTTTTAAATTCAATTATTTAAACTATCTTGTTTTTAATTGTAATTATTGTTTGCTATTATATTTTGTACTATAGAATTTTTCCCCTAGCTTTGTAAATGAGAACACTGTTCTTTGTACAATAAAGCATATTTGAAATTGAAAAAATTGAAATAAAAGACACATTTCCGATAATCCTCTAAATATATTTAAAGTAAATTCAATATGTATAGAATGTAATCTAGTGACAAACTCAAAAGACTGATCAGTATAAGAAATTAGTCAATTTCAGAAACGGGCTAGTAACAATAAGGTTATATTTGAAGCGAATTCTTTAAAATAGTTTTTCTGTATAATCATAATTCTTTAAATATACCAAAAAACTCGTTTGAAAATTGTCATAAAACCCAATTAGATGAACAGACAACTATTAGTTCCACTTGAACGTTTAAGGAGTTAACATCTAAAAACAAACGTGTACTACTCTCACTGGGATTCAGTTTATAGGAGGAGGAGAAGAAGAAAAAGGAAAATTAAAATTAAAAATTGGAAAATTACATAGATTTTGGTGTAGTTTTAAACTACGGATTACTACGAGTTTGGAAAGAATTTTTATTATATTAGTTTGCAAGTGTAGATTTAGGCACAAAGACAATGAGTTATAATATGTTAAAAGCGGGAGAAAATGTGCTAAATGATGACTCAATCATAAATTATCAATACCATACATATCAACCTTATTCCTCCACAACTCTAAACAGTAACAATGAAATTAGAATACCAATACAAACACAAAATTTATACACGTTTCCGAATCAAAGATTTTTATATATTGAAGGAAAATTGCTTAAAAACGATAATACTTATAGTGTTAATGTAACTTTTATCAATAATGGTATTTTGTTCATTTGTTTGATGAAATTCGCTACGAACTAGGAGGAGTGGTTATCGATCGCGTTCGAATTCCCGGCATAGCCACAACAATGAGAAATTTCTATCAAGTTAGTTGATTTTGCTGTAATAAAAAAATAAATATACGGTTCTAACTATATTTAAATCTGATAAAAAGAACACTAAAATTACTAAAATTAATTTACATTTGTTTGTTCTTGTTGTTGTTGCTGTTGTTCTTCATTCTCGCTGGAGGAATAGACCTCCTCCACAGTCAAGTTTTGCCGTTTCGACGACGACGACAACGACGATGATGATGTTGATGGTAGTGTTCGTCATTGCTGCTCACTAACAGTTGTTTCCACATCCTCGTCCACAATTACACATCATTATTGATTTGGGTCCGGAGATAGCGTACGAGGAGATTTCCAAATTTTCGTTTTAAGGTTTCTCTCTGGGGACTATAGGTAAGATATATATACACCTTATCATCTCTTTCGAGAATCCTATCAACACCATATCTGAAAGGAAAAAAAAACTTCTCTAGATTCAAGTTTTATAACACCTCATAGGAATCATTTTTATGTAGTCAGTATTTTGCAAAAATAAAAAAATATTGCTTGACTGAAAAGCTTCCAAAATTAAAAAAAAAATGTAAATGTATGGCAGGCTACGCAACTACTACACCATCAATGCTATATAAATTTATAGAATATATAAAATAAGCTACAGCACCTAGCTAAACAAATTCATGCACAAAATGTAATAAAAGGAGCTGTTATTGTAATAAATAGAACGCTCACTAACACTTTAAAAAAAATTAACAAATACTTACTGAAAAAGCTGTTTCATAACCAAGACGTGACGCACAGGAAAGTTTACCTTATATTCAGGAAATATGACAAGTATACTGGGTACTGTTGCCATCTTGAGTATTTTCGTTTGGCCGTTTCTTCGTGACTTCCAACAACCACAACAAAACGGATAGACAGAGAACTGATACCAAACGCGCAAACTCTGGATGAGTATGAATAGAAATTTATCATGTAAAAAAATTAACGATTTTGACGTAGACGACGATAAAAGTATTCATTAATTTCAAAGGAAATTTTCAACAAAATTTGCTTCGTTACATATTGTAACACGTACATAGTAAATATTTCTTTATTTTTTATCATAATTACTAGCAAAAACATAAGTTTTCCTAACATTTTGCAACGTGACTTGTATTTGATAACGAAAAAAAAATGCAATGTACGTGGTACAACGTGACTTGTATTTGCTAACGGAAACAAAAAATGCAATGTAGGTCATGCAACGTGACCTATATTTGATAAAACATGTTTTTGGTGCAACGTAACTGGAAAATTTTACATATACATGAATATACCATGCTACTTTGTACGTTATGTGTGTGTTGTCAATAGAGGCGGTCCAGAAAACTAAAATGGTAAGTAGATTACTTAAAACAAAAGATTACCAAACACATATTCGTTATCTAAAAAATCAATTGCCATTATTAAAAAATGTTTAAAAAATAGTTCATGTGTTTCTAGTTATAGTAGAGTGGAAAGTAATTTGTCAATTTTAAAACACTTTTTATTACGTTTTAAATTGCATTTAAAAAATAACAAGAAAATTAGTTTGGGAAGATGTTGATTCTTGTTTTAATGGGAGAAAAAAAAAATAAAAACGGGAATTATTAGCAATTTGAAGATGAAAGAACCAAGAGAGCTTTTAAATAGTGCCTTCGTATTTTTTCAAACAGGATTAAAACTGAACTTAAAAATTCTATGATTAAAGTAAATGTTGTGTTTTCAGGTTCATTTATAAAACCTCAAATTTTAGAAAAATCCGCCAAACATTTTACAACGAAAAATTTAGTAATTGAACCATCTAAGAATCTGAATGAATGGTATAAAATACACGTTACTGATAAGATTTTGGTGCAACTTGAAGAATTTCAAGAAAGAGACAGTGGTTGGGCCTTGTGTGAAATTTGGTACTTGAAAGTAAATATTAATTCTTTTAATCCAATAAGCGTGGGGTCTTCCACTTATGTGCAATTGCCTGAATTCATAAAAAAAACTAAAAGTGTTATCAATATTAAAAATAAAGAAGTTTTTTGTTTTTTGTGGGCTATCATGTATGCTATACTTGTATCCAGAAAAGGCAAAAACGTTTCACGCACGTCATCTTATGACCATTTCAGTCACTATTTGAAATATGACGGAATTCAATTTCCAATTGCTCTAAAAGATATTTCCAAGTTTGAAAGAATGAACAACTTAGCTATTAATATTTTTTGTTTAAGAAAGAGAGAAATTTTACCCTTATTATTAAGCAAAATAGAATATTTTACAGATACAGTTAATTTAATTATACTACCTTGTAATAACGTTGAATTAGAAAAAATACAATATTTTCTCGAATCTGCAAACACAACATTTCATTTTGCATGCATAAAAAAATTAAGTGGTTTATTGAATACCCAAATGGGTAATAGAAAACATAAAAAATGGTTTTGCGAGCATTGTTTTAATCATTTTAAAACTGAACCCATTTTGAAAAAAAAACATTCCTAAGATTGCCAATTATTAAATAAATGTAAAATTACATTGCCAAAGGAAAATGAAAAAAATTTCACTTTTAAAAATTTCTCAAATAAATTATTGGTTCCTTTTGCAATTTACGCTGATTTAGAGAGCATGCTTGTCAAATATGAAGACAAGAAATGCACTAAGAAATCAAAAAAATATCAAAAACATGAACCATTTAGTATTTTCACATTTTCTAGAATGTTCTTATGATGACTTGCTATCGGAATTTTATTCATATACTGGAGAAAAGTGTCAAGAATGGTTTGTCAGGGAACTTGGCAAAATTGCTTATAAAGTTAATTCAATATATTCAAACCCACAATCTATGGTGCCTCTAAGTAAACAAGAAAATGAGGCTTATTGTCAAGCAAAATCATGTCATTTTTGTAATGAACTTTTTTTAGGGGATAACTATAAAGTAAGAGACCATTGTCATTTAACGGGGCTATTCCGAGGAGCTGCACATAGATCATGTAATTTAAAATTTTCAGATAAAAAAATACTGTGCCTGTAATATTTCATAATCTATCAGGGTACGATAGTCACTTCTTAATCAAGACCCTTTCTACAGAAGTGAAAGGTATAACTAGTTTGCTTCCACTTAATAAAAAAAATACATATCCTTCACTAAGTACATCGAAAATTCAGATATTAGCTTTAGATTTATAGATTCATTTCGTTTTATAGCCAGTTCCTTGGAAAAATTAGCATCCTATTTCGAGGATCACCAAAAAACTGTTACAAGATACTATTATACGGATGATGCCAAATTTAAACTAGTGACCAGGAAGGGGGTATTTTCTTACGAATATCTTGACTTTTGGGAAAAACTGCGAGATAACAGTTTACCAATACAGCTATTTTACAGTTCTATTTCTAATTCAAACATATCAACCGAAGAGTATTAACATGCTTCTACGGTGTGGGATACATTTAAAATTAAAAGGCTTCAAGAATATGCTGAATTGTATCTTAAAACCGATGTCCTACTTTTAGTTGATGCCTTTGAAAACTTTCGCAAAGTCTGTTTGGAAACATATCAATTGGACCCTCTACATTATTATACAGCACCAGGATTAGCATTTGATGGCATGTAAAAAATTAGTGAAGTAAAATTGGACCTCTTAACAGATATTGATATGATTATGTTTATTGAAAAGGGTATAAGAGGGGAAATTTCACAATGCTCAAATAGATACGCTAAGGCTAATAATGAATATATAGGGATAAATTATAACCATGACAAACCATCTAGCTATCTCATGTATTTCGATGTTGTAAATTTATATGGTGCTGCTATGAGTTATCCTTTGCCTACTGGAGACTTTCAGTGGGTTGAAGATATCTATCAGGAAACAAATATTTTAGATGTAGCCGATAATAGTGAATATGGGTATATTTTTGAAGTGGACCTTTATTATCCAAAAGAGTTATTTGAAACACAAGAATTTACCACTCTGTCCTGAACATTTAGAACCACCAACTTCAGCTACTTCACTTCCCAAACTATTAATCACGCTGTATAATAAGAAACGTTACGTTATTTATTACAAAAATTTGCAGCTAGTCGCCAAATTGGGTCTTAAAAATTGAAAAAATTTAAAACAAACAATTAAACAATCTCCATGGCTAAAAAAATATATAGACCTAAATACTATTCTCAGAATAAATAGTAAAAACCAGTTTGAAAGAAATTTCTGCATTAGGGAAAATATACATATGTTTGATACGTCAGAATACTCTAAGAACAACGTAAACAATATTTAACAAAAAAAATAAAAAAGTTTATGGGCTAATGAAGGATGAATGTTGTGGTCAGGTTATGACTTAATTTATCGGCTTGCGATCTAAAATGTATTGTTTTAAAACTTTTAGTGATAAAGACAGCGCTGCAAAAATACTACCATCGATGTTCCGTAAAATTTTATTAGATCCAAAAAGCATAACGTATTTACTATTAATCAGATTAAAACCGCTTTGAGTCGTTTTGACGACAAGCGAATAGTT
Source organism: Kuschelorhynchus macadamiae (assembly GCA_030620095.1). Classification (NCBI taxonomy): domain Eukaryota; kingdom Metazoa; phylum Arthropoda; class Insecta; order Coleoptera; family Curculionidae; genus Kuschelorhynchus; species Kuschelorhynchus macadamiae. The sequence continues at coordinate 385,181 of JAUTXW010003703.1, read as the reverse complement.
AATTACAAGAAACTACTACCAACACTTAACTACAGACACTCTACCGTGGGGATATAACAATGTTTAGTTTCATTTATTCTTCTCTTGTTACGGGTAATCTACTATATTCAAAAATTCCGTCTCATCCAATTAAGAGGTAAATAGTTATATTTTAAATATAAATGCAATATTTAAATTGAAAATATTATTTCAGACCACGACTGATATCAAATATTTGGAGGCAAATGATCGCAAAACATTTCACAACTTGACCTCTGTCAAATATACTACCGCTACTACTACAAGACAAAATAAACGGATTAAATTAGATGTCAGATCACAACGACAACACAAACCATTAACTAGAATTTACTGTCACCTCTGTATCAATTTGCATTCACAGAGCACAGCCATTTGTTGGAACGACCTCGGAACTTGACTTGTACTGCAGGGAATCAATACCCCAGTCATAGAATTGTTTTTTTGGTATAGCCACATCATAGCTGTCCCATTCCCTCCAAACAACAGTTTTTGGATACCAAAAGTAACCTCGTGACAAACGAAATGGACAAATGTTTTCATCTTTATCAAGCACAGCCACAAGATGATTGGGGATGGCGACAGATGGATGAAGATTATTTCTATGCTAACATCAGTGACAACTCGACTCAAAATTACTGGACCCGAATTAAAATGGATATTTCGTACACTATTGCGCAATTTGCTTTTTACGAAAGAGAGAAAAGAAAATTTCAATAATAGTGTATTTATTAATATTGTTTTAATTAACATTATTTCAAAATTTTGACTTTTTTTATATTTCTGTCTGACAATTTAAATAAATCCAAATTATTTCAAAGTTGAGTTTTATTCCATTATATTAATACAAAGTAGACCAGACTCGAACTCTTGTAACTCGAACACATTAATTTTAAATAACTGAAAACAAATCTCTTATCAATTCTCGGTATTACATACTTGAACTTTTGTTATCGGCTGATCTTTAGTTTTACGTCGAACACATTAATTTTAATTAACAGAAAAACAAATCTCAATTCTCGGTATACTTCGTCCGAATTCGGTGAGGCGAAGAGCTCCTAGGACCGATCGTTGGTCAAGATATATATATATATATATATATATATATATATATATATATATATATATATATATATATATATATATATATATATATATATATATATATATATATATATATATATATATATATATATATATATATATATATATATATATATATATATATATATATATATATATATATATATATATATATATATATATATATATATATATATATATATATATATATATATATATATATATATATATATATATATATATATATATATATATATATATTTTCATCAACAGATTGTTCGTCATTCGAATCATGCTCAGAATGGCAAAATCTGGATCTATTTGCATATCATCGATGTCACTTGTCTCCTCTTTATCATCTTTATACCATAGTAGCACAGTCTCTTCAAATTTAGGATCATCTGGATGTATACTTTTTTTGGCACTCATGCTGAGCATTGGTCGGATTGTCCCGCGCGTTCCTGTTTTACGATTTTTAAAAGAGTCACAAACACAACCACTACATTCAACAAACGAGAAGCAACTGACTAACAGCTATTGAGATTCAGAAGTGATGGGGATTGTCGGCTTTATAGTTACGAGGGTTTAAAGATTAGTACGTGATTGACCCATGCTCAATAGTTAAGGGTTAATCTTAATCGCCCTGGATTATTTTATGGTCAATGCGCGATAAATATGCACAAAATAAATAGAATTTTTTCAAAAAAAAACTAAATTACACATTCCCAAATAACACTCTTATTTCCACTTCCTTACAGTTTTAAGTTCGTAAATGAAACACAAATTAGAATATAATACCTAAATAATGAATCCCCAAATTTTAAATTAGTATTTACTGAAATGCGGCCTTCTTTAGAGATTATGCAAATATATATTACCCTTAAATTCTTCTTTGTGGTTAACATATTATATTTAAAAAAACTGAAACTGGAAGAATATAAATATCTATCAATATTTTAAGAGTTTTCACTTCTCGAATTTCTGCGTAAAATTGAGTCCATAAGCTCTTAGCAGCACAAGTTCATGTATCAAACAGACTCACTAAACATATCCCCTCTCATAAATATATGGGTAGACACAGAGACATTTGCAAAATAAAGCAGTGTATAATTTGAGGTAATATTCTACACAAATGGCAAATTTTAATTAATTGTTTAACTTACCTTAAATCTTTTCGAGACCGGCTCAAATGTTCACAAACACTTATGTTTTCAATCCCGACAAAAATAGAGTCAATTACGTTTAAAAATACTGAGAAATAAACTTAAGTATTCGAGAACTTTGCCAATAATAATGACGCGGTGTCAATGTCAAGATGATAACAAAAACTGCTATGTAGTTAACAAAGCTCCTGCACAGCGCGTTAGGCGCGAAAATAAAAGCTGCTAGGTGGGCGACATCGACACATAGCAGGTTTTGGTAACACAAGTGCACATAGCAGACATTTCTTACTGGTTATTTTTTCAGCATAACAGAGCTTGTAGAAATGTGCGGAGTACATAAAGCTATTGGGCAAGCCAAAAAACCCAAATTGAAAAAAAACTCCACAAAGCAGGTTTTGAGTTTTCCACGACGATATGTGCCAGAACTGTATAAACTTGTATGTTGGGCAAAAAACAAACGGATACCAGCAAGAGTAGAAGAACATAAACTCAGCATCAGAAATAAACAAACAACCTCTGCCTTATTTTTACATCATCAGGAAACAGGCCACAAAATAAACTTCGAAGGGTGTAAGGAGAATGTTACTACAAAGCACTATAGGACCAGAATAATCCGAGAAGCTATAGAAATAGAACAAAAAGGTGATATAAATAATCATTAAAGTTACCAGCAGTATGGAAATCAATTATATATAAACCAAAAATCACAGAAAATCAAGCGGCATTAGTCCGACAACAACGTCCAGAAAATATAAACAATGACGCACGACCGTTTAAATATAACCTTTGGCCTAGTGTGGAGGTATAAAATGAAGCTCCGCTGTCACTAACACTTTCAGCTTTCAGTCGAAGAAACAGGAAGCTTGCCAAATGCGATTTTGGTGAAACGTCAGCAAAATTGTTTTTTTCAGAACCAGAGCGATGATCCGATGTACACCCGGAATGAAAACACATCATATTTTTCTATCCGTGCAGGACTACGAATCAAAACACACACACATATATATATATATATATATATATATATATATATATATATATATATATATATATATATATATATATATTATGGAGTAAAGTCCCTATGAACTTACCAATACATGCGAACGGCAGCCAGTCATCTTTTCGGGGAGCTGTAGGTTGCAGGTTCTCGGGTACACCTTTCGAAATTAAAATGGGCGCCACCTAATTGACTGTGACTCAATTAGGAAGAAATCTATATTGATATTTAAATGCAGACAAAATAAAGATTTGGAGGGCTTTTCAATAAAACACTATATAAAGTGCAGACTGTCAAATTTTAATGATCACCTTGATCTTTTGTTTTTTTTTTAAAAAAAGTTGTTTTATAAAATAATGTTTGACATGTGAAGCTTACATTCAAAAATTCAATTAACATGAAGATATAAAAAAATAAATCAAGAAAATGTAAAATATATAAAATATATTAAATTTATGAAATGTGATAGAACGTTATTACCATTATATCATCAACCTATGAACATCTGGCGAAATGTCATGTCGCAAATATGAATATATGAAGATTAAATTAAATAGCGCACAGGGAATCAAAAATTCATGAATTTTCTCTTACACTGCCGCAAGGAAAAAAGTTATAAAAATATAAAGTGTTTCGCCAAGGCTGTTTTACAAAAAATAGGTTACTTACTTCCTTTCTGCTACCTTATATAAAATTCATAAACATAAAAATTAAGAATTAATTCCTTATACTCTTACAGGAAGGAACTCCAAAACCATTGTAGTACTCTTGGTTTATGTACCCCAAAAATTACACCATAAACTTGAATTCTTAACCTGAAACCCTACAAACAATTGTTTGTCTTAAAATAAAATCGACATGGAATGTGCAAAAACAAGTTATTTACAACACAACTATTCAAAGACATTGCCTTACCTCTAGTCATCTAGAGGGCTCCTTCGACGTCAACGGTCACCAATAAAGGGAATTTCCAGACATCTAGAAAGGCTTTTCGAGGATCGACAGCCAAAAACAAAATTCAGGACGCCATTCGCAAAGATAATTGCGAATTAGCTCACAGTAGGAAACTAATTTGAAAATCGACTTACCACGTGGTTGATCAAATGTGGAACCAAACAAAATGAGCCAAAATTTATGGCCAGATGATGTCCATAAATAGGCCTTAGACTTTCAACAGCACTGCACTTTAAAATAATTATTTATGGCATACTCTCAGTACTTTAAAAAATTGGTCCATTAAGGCACTTTTATAAAGCCGGACACATGTTGCACCTCTAAGGAGAGCCAATAGAAAGGGACGAGAAAATCAGTTCCAGAAAATTCAAAGAAGTTTGACATTCCCCTCCATCATTCTTCCTCACTTCAGACTTATGCCAACCTAATGCCATAAACTAAAATAATAATTACAGTGGAGTTCACTGCTGGCGCCACTAGTAGAAGGGAGTAAGAACCCGATAACATTCGGTGTCCCCGAATACAGCTGGCGAATTGCTCCCAAGCAGAACCAAAATTATGAATTAAATGAAAAATCAGACACTGTCAAAGCTGGCTGGATGCCGAAAAATAAGAAACTAATGAAACCATAGTGACAGAAGAGAAAGGCAGGCAAATTCCGAATATTTATAAACAAAGCAAAAACAAATTTCTTTTGTCTTAATTTAGAGAAGTTGAAAATACTTTACAAAATGTAATCCAATGAATTATGAATAAAACATATTGAGGTATGTAAAATGTAATTTACATAAAAGTCTTGATATTTTAAAGGTTATATTTAACTACAAAGTTATAATGTTCAATTTTGTTTCAGATTACTAATGGGCCTAAAATAATGAAAAACCATAAGCAAAATGTCTGTTTAACATTCCATACCAAGCAAACATAAAGAAAGGCAGCTTGGAGAGATGAAAACAAAAAGTTATGTTAACTGAAACTTTCTAATAGTTCGAGTGTTCTCAAAGTCTTAAATTGATATTTACAAGAAAGAAGAGAGTAAATATGTTTATCATAATTCATGTGAGTGAAATGGACTGAAAGAAGAAACCAAAAAAACAGAATATTTTATTGTAAATGAAAAAATTGTTATTTTCATTAATAAAGAAGGCCGGTATCTTATGAACTAAAACTGATTATAGATTCAAACTATGTCACTTTCAATAGTAACACCCTATTAATAAAGATTTTATTAACTTTCTTTTATAAAGTGTATGATATGTAAATTTGGAAAAATCCAACTCGTAGAGTTATTCGACAGGATGGTGTTAGAACACTGTGTAAAAATCAGTAACTATATAACTAGCCAAATTTAGTAATTGTCTCACTATTACTATAAACTGAATAATTATACATAAATTTGAAAATGTTATACTACCCCCCTCCGAAAAAAAAATAGACTATCTCGATAGGCTATTTAAACAGAGCTTAAAGTCTGTACACTAAAAATAAAAAATAACTCTTATGATCCTATTAAAATCAAATGATCATAAATTATACTAAATATCAGTAATTTTTGGATAAAAGGTCTTCTGAGATAATTTTTGGTTTGATAGCTTCGTGTATCACTCGCCTTAGTAAAAGGAGTCAAAATCAGTAAGGACACAATCAGTAAAAGTCATAATAGGTAAATGTCACTATAAGTATAAATCGATACCAAACAACTCAGAAGCCAAAAATCACAGTTTACATTCAAATGTAATTAATGTCAGACTGACACAATTGTCTCATAGGGACAAATGAGGATATCCTAGACACTTAATAGTCAGGTTATCGACAAAAATAGGTTTCGACTCTCGAGTTACATAATCCAATAAAAGTAATTCAAGCCAAGAGTCATTCTGAACTGCAATATGTTTTATATAACATAAACACAAATTTGTTTGGGACAGGCAATCCTAAAACAAACTTATTATACTATCCTAAACCAAATCTTATGCCATTGCCCTCTAAACAAATGACACTAAAATTCGAGCTACGACTCAATAATACAAAATAACTTTCCTATATTAAGATAGTTTAGGCAAAATGTAACTAAAAATAATATACAGAGGTACTGTATCGATACAAGAAAGGAGCTCGCAATCTATGCAACTTAGCACCTTCCCAAATTTCACTTGGGCATTTATCAAAATACAACCCAAAAGCAAAACAAGAAAAATGAATAAATCAGTTACTGACATTATCGTACAGTAATATATACAAGTCTATAATATTGTATACCGGTATACCTTTATCAAAACAATATAAGTCAATATCATGAAAATATGGAAGTGTTGATCAGACACTTACATACAATGTTTCTCAAACTCTAATGTTGAAAATGCATTGTGCCAAATTCTCTAAAAAACTCAAAACATTATATAGTGCATAGGCCATTAGCAACCATATATACTTCAATACTCGACAAACTCAAAAATGGACAAATCCAAAATATGCTTTCACAGCTCTAAATAAATTTGTCAAAAAATACTAAGAGATTCAAAAACAAAATTATTGAGACATAAGGAAAAGCTCTACAAATCTAATGAACAATTTAGGTCCTTAATCTCAATAAAATAAATACTTAATCAGAATTGTCAGAAACAGAACTAGATGAATCTATGTCTACCCCAGTATAAACTTTAAGATCTTTAATATGCCATTTTCCGGCTTTTGAACCATCTATATTTTTTAATTCATAAACTAACTTTGAAATCTTTTTATGTACTACACAAAGAATATATTTTGGAGCTAACTTTGTACTAAACTGATCAGCTGCACTTGACAATATTTTGTTTCTATGCCATACATAATCTCCAACATTAAAAGAAAAATCCCTCTTTCTAAGATTGTATGCTTTAGAGTTACGCTCATGAGCTAAATGAATTCTCTTTCTAACATCGATAAAAATATCTCTGAGATTCTGAAGGTTCGAAGCATAAGTATCCCTGCCACCAGGAGTTATTACAAAATCTTTACGTTGTTCGTTATGATCTGAATAAAATTTGCCTGATAATGGTGGGTGTCTACCAAAAACAAGAAAAGCTGGTGTAAACTGAGTAACTTCATGCTTAGAAGTGTTAATAGCTTGTTGAATTTTTGGTAACTCTATGTCCCACTGATTATGTTCAGTAACATAACTCCTAATGGCAGTACCTACTGTTCTATTATTCCTTTCAACAAAATTACACTGAGCTGAATAAAGAGCATTATACCAAATTTTAATTTCATACTTCTTACAGAGACTTTTAAAACTTTTTGAAATAAACTGAGAACCATTGTCACATATAATAATTTGTGGACATCCAAAAACTAATAAAATTTGATTTTCTAAAATGTTTTCTATTTGATGAGATTTAGAGGTTCGCAATGGATATAAAAGAGTGTATTTAGAAAACCAATCTTCTACTACTAGTAGCCATTTATGTCCTTTCTTTGATCTAGGAAAGGGACCCATAAGATCAATAGCTATGCATTCGAAAGGAAGATTAACGTGTTTCTCTCTACCCATTAGACCCATGCGAACAGTATTTGGAGCCTTTTGTGATCCACAAACTAAACAGGATTTTACAAATTTTAAAACATGGCGCCGCATTTGAGGCCAAAAATAAAATTCCTGGATCCGATTTAGGGTTTTATAAAAACCAAAATGTCCTGAAGTTGGTGGAGAGTGACAATGCTCAATGACTTCATTCACTTGAGGTGATGGAACTACCAGTTTCCATTCTGGAAGATTAGAATTCATTGGCATAGTATCTGGTACAAATTTAAAGATAAAATCATCTTCAACCTTCCACTGTGGATAGTTTTCAGGTGTCTGAAGAATTTTCTCTCGAAGGTTATTATACCAGGGATCAATACGATCAGTATCAACACTAAAAGGGTTCAAAACAGAAATACATGGCAAACTATTAACTTCATTATCTTCCATATTAGAATGGATACGAGAAAGGGCATCTGGTATAACATTATCCACACCTTTCCTATGGACAAGATCAAAATTATGTTGTCTGAGTCTAACTGACCAACGAGCTAACTTTCCTGTGGGATTCTTGAGGTTGTTAAGCCAAAGTAGAGAATAACAGTCAGTAATGACTTTAAATTTAGGTGCTCCCTCAATTCACATTCTAAATTTCTCTATACAAAATATTACAGCAAGACATTCCCTTTCTACAACTGAATAATTTCTCTCTGCCCTGGAAAGTGATCTACTAGCATAAGCTATGACATGTTCTTCGCCATCAATTTCTTGAGTAAAACATCCTCCTAAACCAGTATTACTAGCATCAGACTGAATAACAAAAGGTTGTGAAAAATCTGGTTGGGTCAAGATTGGAGCTGAAATCAATAACTTTTTGATCTTTATAAAAGAAGTTTCGGCAGCATCTGTCCAAGTAATAGGCTGGGATTTCCTACGTCCCTTTAACAAATCATTAATTGGGGATACTAAAGTAGAAAAATCCTTTATGAAACGCCTGTACCAGGAACATAGGCCAATAAATCTCTTGACCTCTGTGGCAGTCTTTGGACGAGGATAATTTACCATTGCTGACACCTTCTCGGGATCAGTACGCAAGCTGTTAGATCCTACTATATAACCCAAAAACTTAAGAGAAGTTTTGAAGAACTCACACTTTTCCAAATTAACAGTAAGGTTTGCTTCTTTTAATTTATCCCTAATCTCTGCTAAAAGCTTTGTATGATGTTCAAAATCAGGACTACAAACCAAAATATCATCCAAATCGGTAAAGACAAAAGGTTCAAATTGAGGACCAAATATTGCATCAACTAAGCGTTGTTGCATCTGTGCAGCATTACACAGTCCGAAGGGCACAACACAAAATCTAAAAGAACCACGTCCTACGACATTGAATGAAGTTTTGTCCTTTGACTCATCATCTAGAGGTATTTGCCAAAAAGCTTTGCGAAGATCTATTGAAGAAATGTATTTGGCATTACGCAGGGAATTTAAAATTCTATCTATACTAGGAAGACAATAACTATCAAAACGAGTTAGTTCATTGACGCCACGTAGGTCTACACAAAATCTATATTCACCATTAGATTTTTTAACTAGAAGAACTGGAGATGACCAAGGACTGTGTGAAGGTTCTATCACACCTAACTTTAACATCTCATCTATTTCTTTATTTAAAATTTGTGACATATATGGTGACATAGGATAAGGTTTTTTATGAAATGGTTTAGCATCACCTGTATCAATAGTTAAAGTTAGTTTATTTGTTCTACCAAGACGTTCTTCGCTATTAATTTCACCAAAAGAAGAAATCACTTTTTCGGCTTGAGACCTTTCTAAACTAGTGAGACTATCTAAAGTGCATAATGGGTTAAAATCACAACTTGGAAAATTATCAGTAGTTTTAATCTCAGAAACTAGATTACTTTTAATTTGCCATGAATTATTTCTAAAATCAACAAAAATTTTAAACTGATTTGCAAAGTCGCATCCAAAAATAAAATTATGGGGTAGTGAAGGAACTACAAGAGCTGTAATGACCTGACAAATGTTACCAACCATAATTGGAAGATCAACTAAGCCCTTAACAACTTGTTGTGTTCCATCAGCAGTACTAATATTTTTTACATTTGTGGGGTAGACCTTTAAATTAAAATTTTCCAACATGTCTAAGCCTTTTAGACCTACAACTGAGGCTGTGGCACCTGAATCAAGTAAAACGGTAATATCTTGATCAAATATCTTAACAGAAATATAAGGGCGGTTATCTAAAGGTTTTTTTATAAAAAGTGGAGACAATTCATTTTTAGGATAAGTTTTATAAAAATCTGAAACAAATTTGAGCCAATTCTTCCACTGAGTACTATTACGAGAAAATTTCATACAAAGTGAGGACTTTTTATCTGACATGGTGCAACTGCCTCTCTGTTGCACTTGATTTAGTTTTTTGAATAATTTGGGCAAGTATTAGTTTTAACATTTTTCAAACCACACTTAAAACAAAATATTTTACGTTTTAAAGTACAACTATCATAAAAATGATTCGGCATGTCACAATTCCAGCAAGTAATTTTATTTTGATTTTTGGAAATATTTGTATCGCTAGACTTACTAGGGCCACAATTACTACTGACTGAGGCATTACTACTACTATCTGCCAATTTATTGAAATTAGAACTATTCCCATATTTTTTACCTTTAAAATTTTTATTTGAAAACTTAGTAAAATGATTATTTTTATTGTCTGAAACATTGCTTCCCTTGTGGTTATTAAAATGTTTATTAAATCTATTAGGATTATAATTTGAATTTTTATTATGGTAATTAGAATGGGGTATATATGTACTACTGTTAGATGATTCTCCAATCTCAAAATTATTTATTTGATTTACTGAATGATTTTTATTTTTTAAATAATTAGCCTCTTCTAATTTCCGACAAAGTGTCAACACATCATTCACACTATTAATTTCAGCCAAAGCTAAAGGAGTTATGTAATCAGATAAAAGATTTTTTTTAATATGCTTAATTCGAGTTACTTCTGCTGGAGGGTGTGACAAGCGAGAAAATAAAATTTGCATGTGTGCAACATAAACAGCTACAGACTCTGTAGGTTTCTGTTTCCTATGTTTAATTTGCTCCCAAAGGTCATCCTCAACATCTGACTGAAGAAAGTCTTTCTTTAAACGAGAAACTAATGACTGCCAACTATCAACAGAACATTTAATACTTTTATACCAAATAAAGGCATCCCCTATAAAAAGTTCAGCGGCAGAATTGAATAAGTCTTTATCCTCAACTTTACGAGATTGTGCTAATTCTGTAATACGCTCTAAAAAGTTATATAGATTTTTACCATCTCCATTAAATTTTACTTGCCACTCTCCAATGGCAGGAATATTACCAGAACAGTTAACAATAGGTGGTGGAATATGAATAATTGGTTGTTGAGGCGAACTAGAAGTACTAGGTTGACTTGGATCTGGGTCTTTACTAATTTTATCATATAGGTCTGCTTCTAGAGCAAGACACGTTGCAAAAGATTCTTGCTTAAAGAGATCTTGGTCACTACCAGATACATGTAACCTACGCACTCTATTTGAAACATGAATCAAGCGAGATGTCATACGTAAAAATACTGAATCTTGAGCACTTCATTAAAATCTGAAATAATGTCTGAAATTGACTTAATAGATTTATCTATTTCACTTTTTTCTAACTCAAAATCTAAGGTTTCAATTATAAGATTTGATATTTGACTTTTCTTTGATTCTCTTTCTTTATGAAGTAAAGTAGTTAACATTTTTCTTTTATCAGCTACATTTCGTTGTGTGACAACTAATCTAATTTTAAGTTCATAATCTAACTCAAAATCTAGAAGATGATTAGGTTTATATGATTCTTCCATGGCTAAATAGGTTATAAGAAACTTAAATGGAACTTAAAAAGATATTTGAAAGGTTTGACTGATAATACAAGAAAGTTTATGTTATTAAACAAAGCCAAAAGTGAGCTCAAAATTCACTAAAATTATTCAAAATATAAGACCTCTTCACTATCCAGTATGCGTTAACTGATACTTAAATTATTTTATCCTGATAAATATTAAAAAAACGAAACCAGTAGTTTATTGTCTTCAATAGATAATTTAAATGTTGTCAAGAATAAGATATCCAAAGTATATCCAACCAATATAAGAAATCTCATTGACAATGTAATAAAAATTTTGCCCTTACACTTTAACAAAAATAGTTTTCTAAAATATAGTCAGATATCAAAATAAGTGCCAAATTTTGTCAGAGATTAATCCTAATTATGCAAGCTATAGCATAAAACAAATATCATTATCTGACCAAAAGCTATACTGTATTAACCCTAATCTGAATCTGTCCCTTTAAAAATTCAAGATAATTTAAATCAAAACCACACTTAAATATAGTTCGGGTAAATATTTTTAGAGTCAAAAACCAGTTTAAATGAACATGAAATAATAAACAAAATATCTGTAAGTAATTCAGAAGGTTGATATGGTAATAACAAAAATTTATTGAGCCACCACTCCAATTTTCATGAAAAGAAAAATATGTGTACTCGAGCCCCACGTTGGGCGCCACTTTTGTATGGAGTAAAGTCCCTATGAACTTACCAATACATGCGAACGGCAGCCAGTCATCTTTTCGGAGAGCTGTAGGTTGCAGGTTCTCGGGTACACCTTTCGAAATTAAAATGGGCGCCACCTAATTGATTGTGACTCAATTAGGAAGAAATCTATATTGATATTTAAATGCAGACAAAATAAAGATTTGGAGGGCTTTTCAATAAAACACTATATAAAGTGCAGACTGTCAATTTTTAATGATCACCTTGATCTTTTGTTTTTTTTTAAAAAAAGTTGTTTTATAAAATAATGTTTGACATGTGAAGCTTACATTCAAAAATTCAATTAACATGAAGATATAAAAAAATAAATCAAGAAAATGTAAAATATATAAAATATATCAAATTTATGAAATGTGATAGAACGTTATTACCATTATATCATCAACCTATGAACATCTGGCGAAATGTCATGTCGCAAATATGAATATATGAAGATTAAATTAAATAGCGCACAGGGAATCAAAAATTCATGAATTTTCTCTTACACTGCCGCAAGGAAAAAAGTTATAAAAATATAAAGTGTTTCGCCAAGGCTGTTTTACAAAAAATAGGTTACTTACTTCCTTTCTGCTACCTTATATAAAATTCATAAACATAAAAATTAAGAATTAATTCCTTATACTCTTACAGGAAGGAACTCCAAAACCATTGTAGTACTCTTGGTTTATGTACCCCAAAAATTACACCATAAACTTGAATTCTTAACCTGAAACCCTACAAACAATTGTTTGTCTTAAAATAAAATCGACATGGAATGTGCAAAAACAAGTTATTTACAACACAACTATTCAAAGACATTGCCTTACCTCTAGTCATCTAGAGGGCTCCTTCGACGTCAACGGTCACCAATAAAGGGAATTTCCAGACATCTAGAAAGGCTTTTCGAGGATCGACAGCCAAAAACAAAATTCAGGACGCCATTCTGTTTATAAAAGATAATTGCGAATTAGCTCACCGTAGGAAACTAATTTGAAAATCGACTTACCACGTGGTTGATCAAATGTGGAACCAAACAAAATGGGACCAAAATTTATGGCCAGATGATGTCCATAAATAGGCCTTAGACTTTCAACAGCACTGCACTTTAAAATAATTATTTATGGCATACTCTCAGTACTTTAAAAAATTGGTCCATTAAGGCACTTTTATAAAGCCGGACACATGTTGCACCTCTAAGGAGAGCCAATAGAAAGGGACGAGAAAATCAGTTCCAGAAAATTCAAAGAAGTTTGACATTCCCCTCCATCATTCTTCCTCACTTCAGACTTATGCCAACCTAATGCCATAAACTAAAATAATAATTACAGTGGAGTTCACTGCTGGCGCCACTAGTAGAAGGGAGTAAGAACCCGATAACATTCGGTGTCCCCGAATACAGCTGGCGAATTGCTTCCAAGCAGAACCAAAATTATGACTTAAATGAAAAATCAGACACTGTCAAAGCTGGCTGGATGCCGAAAAATAAGAAACTAATGAAACCATAGTGACAGAAGAGAAAGGCAGGCAAATTCCGAATATTTATAAACAAAGCAAAAACAAATTTCTTTTGTCTTAATTTAGAGAAGTTGAAAATACTTTACAAAATGTAATCCAATGAATTATGAATAAAACATATTGAGGTATGTAAAATGTAATTTACATAAAAGTCTTGATATTTTAAAGGTTATATTTAACTGCAAAGTTATAATGTTCAATTTTGTTTCAGATTACTAATGGGCTTAAAATAATGAAAAACCATAAGCAAAATGTCTGTTTAACATTCGATACCAAGCAAACATAAAGAAAGGCAGCTTGGAGAGATGAAAACAAAAAGTTATGTTAACTGAAACTTTCTAATAGTTCGAGTGTTCTCAAAGTCTTAAATTGATATTTACAAGAAAGAAGAGAGTAAATATGTTTATCATAATTCATGTGAGTGAAATGGACTGAAAGAAGAAACCAAAAAAACAGAATATTTTATTGTAAATGAAAAAATTGTTATTTTCATTAATAAAGAAGGCCGGTATCTTATGAACTAAAACTGATTATAGATTCAAACTATGTCACTTTCAATAGTAACACCCTATTAATAAAGATTTTATTAACTTTCTTTTATAAAGTGTATGATATGTAAATTTGGAAAAATCCAACTCGTAGAGTTATTCGACAGGATGGTGTTAGAACACTGTGTAAAAATCAGTAACTATATAACTAGCCAAATTTAGTAATTGTCTCACTATTACTATAAACTAAATAATTATACATAAATTTGAAAATGTTATAATATATATATATATATATATATATATATATATATATATATATATATATATATATATATATATATATATATATATATATATATATATATATATATATATATTTTATATATATATATATATATATATATATATATACAGGGTGTCAAAGTTTTAAAAAATAAATACTTTTTTTACAATAAGTTTGTCACTACTGTAGATATCTTTATGAAATTTGGGTCATGTATTTTAGGAATTAATACGCATTTTTTGATGCATCAAGAATTCAATTATTCTGACCAGTGCCGTCCATGCGGGTTTTGCTTTGCATATTTTTTGGGAAAAAAATAGTACGCCACTGGTTTTTCTTGAAATAAAAATTATTTTTGAATTCTTCATTCATTTCTGAACAAATTTGCTCTCTTGGTATTTTTTCGTCAGATGCATAGTTTCCGCTTAAAAAAATAAAATAGATTTTACTGCAAAGTCAAAAGCTTCGGAGTAAACAATCTGCAAGCTCAGATTATCTTTGTTTAAATTAATGTTTGTGATACAAATTAATAAGGTATTTTTGAGAAATTTGTTACACACTTTCCATGTACTCATCAAAACGCATTTTCTGGTGTACAACACATTTTTTTTATTTTGAAATTAAATTAAAGAGAAAATTAACTTAGAAGTAAAGCAAAATAAATTAAATGAGATGTTGGAAATGTCCACCTCCAGCATAAATGCATGCATCTGCTCTCTTTCTCATGGACTCACGAACTCTTTGGAAAATGTCGGGTGTATTGCGAATAGTTTCGCAACAAACTATTATGCGATTCCTCAGCTCTTCTACAGTGTGAATAGGTGTGCTGTAGACCAATGTTTTTAGATGACCCCACAAGAAATAATCCAAACTATAAAGGTCCGGGGACCTGGGTGGCCATGCTTGTGGTCCTCCGCGACCTATCCACCGATTGTTATAGTTTTGGTTCAGATATTCGCGCGCCAGTGCACTAAAATGCGCTGGCGCCTCGTCGTGCATAAACCATAGACGATTTCTTACTAAAATAGGAACATCCTCCATCAAAGCTGGTAATTCTTCTTCAAGGAACTTTCTGTAATTTTGCCCATTCAACCTCTCATGAAGAAAATACGGGCCAATCAAATAGTCACCGCATATTCCAGCCCACACATTAACGGAAAACTGTTCCTGGTGGCGAGACTCTGATATAGCATGTGGGTTTTCTTCCGCCCAAAAATGATTGTTGTGGAAGTTTTGAATGGCATTTCTGGAAAAATTGGCTTCATCGGTGAATAAAATTTCGTTGTCAAACAATGGATTTTCATGCACCTTCTGAAGAAACCATTGACAAAAGTTCATCCGTAATGGAAAGTCATGGGGAAGTAGAGCTTGAACCCGTTGGATATGGTAGGGATACAATAGAAAGTCGTGAAGTACTCGCCACACAAGAACATGAGTGATATTCAAATTATTCGCAATTTTTCTAGTGCTTAATCCGGTATCTTCCTCAATTGCGTCCAAAACCGCATCCTCAATTTCTGGAGTTCTTGCAGTACGTTGTTCTCCTTTTAGGTGATTGTCTTGATCAAAACTTCCTTTTTCGCACAACCTTCTATGAAGTTTTGAAAATGTTCTGGCATCCGGAACATTTCTATTGGGAAAACGTTCTTCATACAACCGCTTCGCTTGTAGTGCGTTACCGTCAGCTAGGCCATACATGTAATGCATGTCTGCTAACTCGGAATTCGTATAATGAAACATTTTTCGTTACAAAAAATCCAAATAAAATGAATTAATTAGACAACTGTCAAAATTATTTATGTTTATAAAACAAATGCCACAAGCATGGCGACCGACCGGCCCCGGCCGCCCCGGACCTCAATAGGTTATCATATCTTGTGAGATGATCTTAAAACATTGAATAACAGAACACCAATTCATAATGACTTAGCAGTAAAATCTATTTTATTTTTTTAAGCGGAAACTATGCATCTGACGAAAAAATACCAAGTGAGCAAATTTGTTCAGAAATGAATGAAGATTTCAAAAATAATTTTTATTTCAAGAAAAACCAGTGGCGTACTATTTTTTTCCCCAAAAATATGCAAAGCAAAACCCGCATGGACGGCACTGGCCAGAATAATTGAATTCTTGATGCATAAAAAAATGCGTATTAATTCCTAAAATACATGACCCAAATTTCATAAAGATATCTACAGTAGTGACAAACTTATTGTAAAAAAAGTATTTATTTTTTAAAACTTTGACACCCTGTATCTCAAAAGTTTAGGCGTTTAGGACATACGTTCTTATGAACTTTTTTTCCTAAAATGAGCCCAAGAATCACCCTCTTTATTATTAGCATGTTATTCTGAAACACCCTGTATATATATACAGGGTGCCTCCGATTAAGTCGGCACCATTGCTAACTTCCTTATTATTGGAGATTTGAGGTTGGTTAAATTAGCAAACTAGTAGAATTTTTTCTGCTGATTAAGATAGTGAAATCAGAAAAACAATTGAACATCGCGTCTTCGAGTTATTCCAAAAAATGTATATTTTTTCAATGGAACACCCTGTATATTTTTCGACATAACGTTAGCAAATCGTCCTAAGAATAAAAAAGTTCATATGCACTAATCGCCTAAACCTAATAACAACAAAGTTATAACGATATTTTTACTCACAGTCAAGTTGGCCATGAAATTCCAAATAAAAACAATATTACTTAATTGGTTAGATTTAACTGTCACAGTATATAAGCAAACACATCACCATCTTGTTCTATGCATTTTCGGACACATTTTAGCACATGCCTCGTCGCCTTTAAAATTGTCCTTCCATCAATAGACGCCATTATTCTCCTTATTTCAATTTTCAGTTCTTCCAAATTTGCATATTTCTTCTTATAAACTTCATTTTTCACGTAACCCCAAAAATAGCAATCAAGAGGAGTTATGTCTGGGGATCTAGGTGGCCAGCGAACTGGACCATTTGTGGCAATCCATTTGTCTCCAAATAATCTCTGCAACATCATTCTTACATCACCAAACTGATGAGGTGGGGCCCCATCTTGCTGGAAGTAAATTAGTTGTCGTGTAGCCAAATTGACGCCGTCCAAATATTCTTCTAACGCCCCAGAAATTATCAGGTCAACATATCTCCTTCCTGTCAAAGTACCCTCATAAAATACAGGTCCAAGTATTTCGCTTCCTCTCATACCACACCAAACATTGACACTAAATTGATGCTGAGGATTTCTGGGATCAGTGAGAAATAAATTTTCTTGCGACCAATAATGGACGTTTTTGCGATTGAACATACCTTTGTTGGAAAAATTGGATTCATCGCTCCAAATAATGTTCTTCAAAATGTCATTATTTCTTTCATAAACATGATGCAACCAATGGCAAAACGCAAGTCTTCTTTCATTATCACCAGGCAACAATGTTTGAATTGGCCGGTACTTATACGGAATAAACTTGTGCTTCTTTAAGATCCGCCATATTGTCACTAAACTAACACCGTAATCTCTTGCTAAATCCCTTGTTGAGTATTCTTTGTGTGCTTCAAAATAGGCTAATATGGTAATTTCAACGTCTTCGCTTATTATAAAATGTTTTCTCTTCCTTGTCTTTTTAAAAACCTCCTCGTTACTTCTAAATTTTCTACAGAGAACTAAAAAATACCTCCTGTCCGGTAAATTACGAGTAGGGAATCTTCGGCGGTATTCTTGTATTGCCATAGTACTATTTTTCCTACACATAAGGTATGTTTCTAACATATCACATTTTTCAATATGCGTGAACAACATTTTAAAACAAGCTTTAGCAACTAAAACTGTAAATATATTATTTTTCTGCTACAACAAAACGCCCCTCATCTACAAACTGTCATTTATATCGCCAAGCCACCCAATCAATTGTTTTTATTTTTAATTTCATGGCCAACTTGACTGTTAGTAAAATATCGTTATAACTTTGTTATTATTAGGTTTAGGCAGATAGTGCATATAAACTTTTTTATTCTTAGGACGATTTGCTAACGTTATGTCGAAAAATATACAGGGTGTTCCATTGAAAAAATATACATTTTTTGGAATAACTCGAAGACGCGATGTTCAATTGTTTTTCTGATTTCACTATCTTAATCAGCAGAAAAAATGCTACTAGTTTGCTAATTTAACCGACCTCATATCTCCAATAATAAGGAAGTTAGCAATGGTGCCGACTTAACCGGAGGCACCCTGTATATGTATGTATATATATATATATATATATATATATATATATATATATATATATATATATATGTATATATATGTACAACGCATTTTTTGGGGACTTTTTTACTGGTATATCGCATACTTTGGGATATATATATATATATATATATATATATATATATATATATATATATATATATATATATATATATATATGTACAACGCATTTTTTGGGGACTTTTTTACTGGTATATCGCATACTTTGGGGACTTCTGTATACTTTGAGGACAGTCCCCAAAGTAATTCTATATATAAGGCATGTTTCGAGGACTGTGCCCTGGTATATACATTAAGACAAATACTTGTAAGATTAAAATTTGTTTTTGATATGCTTTGAAAGGAATTATCTTCCGTTTGCTATCGTTTTATACTTTGGTAAAGTATACTGAAATAATCTGCTAAAAGTAATTTTTTGAGTCCAAAAGTCGTAGGAGTTGCGAAAGGTGACTTTTAGTATTGAAAATACTACTTGTCGCTGGTCGCGTGTGTACGGGTCCATTTCATGATCAAAATGAACGACATGCGACATGCTTCCAGCGTCACGCTAGAGATTAATCGACCGCGGCAGTGTGGTCGTAGGTAAAATTCTAAAATTGCAGTTTTAAAATCAACTGATAAAGTCCGTCCTCTCGCAGGAGATAAGTAATCGATGGAACTAACCAGGAAAGGAGCTACTGCCTCAGAGTGTTCTGCGTATGCACCGCAAGCATGGTTATTGGTGGTGATCCTAATTGTATTTGTTGTATTCGTTATTGTTATGCTCTTCCTTTTCGTTATGTATGGAAAATCTGCGAGAGAAAAATGCAAGTGCGTCCAAGGCAAAATAAATGAAGAGGGTGTTGTCGAACAGGAAGAGAAACATGATTGTGACGCCGACGGATGTTACAATTGATATACATAGGACTCCGTGAGTCGTGAAATAGTTTGTTGTCTCGAAAAAGGTTTTTGCTGAGTCGGCTCGTGCTGGAGTTTCACAATACCCAGGTCGCCAGAACACCAATGGTCTGGGTGTGCAAAGAAAGCATTTATAGAAATCGTTGTTTGCAAGCTATTATTCTAAGAAGCGATAAGCCTATTCGTTCTAAATAAATTATTATGGGCATTTAAAGTACGACAAAAAATATTTTAATAACATAACAAAAATTACTAAAATAACAAAAAATACAAAACAATAGTAAATTCAAAAATTTCGTGTTTTTTTACGAACCTTAAGAATGTTTGTGCTAAAATGTCAATAAATTTTATTACCTAAGTGTTAAATATTGTAAGGTTGATTCTTTTTAAATGAAATACCCTGTACAGGGTGTCCCATTTTCGATGGTTTTACGGGGTTTCTTACTCATAAGCCTGAAGATAGAGAGTTGCGGTTTTCACGAACTTTGACTACTTTTTTGTAAAACTTTCAATGGCGCAAACAAAATTTTCATAGCTTGCTTCATTTCTGAGATACAGGGTGAAATTGAAAGTTTTGCATTTTAGGACCACCCCTGTATCTCAGTTAGCCTTTAAGATAGTAAAAAGGTAAAAACTGACTTCCCTTAACTACATGTAGCGTTTTACACTTTTGGATTCCAAATTCCATGCAGGTATCATTGGTAAATTTTTCGGTATTTGACAATAGTGATTTTAGTTGTTTCTGTGTTGTTGCGTATAGCTTAATATCATCCATATATAGTAGGTGGTTAATGGTATGTTGTGTCGTGTGTGTGTTATTTTATATCCATGTGGAGTGTTATTTAGGGTTTGTGAGGGTGGGTTAAGGCAGAGACAAAAAGCAGAGAGCACTAAGTGAATCTCCTTGGAATATTCCGCGGTTGATTTGAATGGTTTGGGTTTGTATGTTGATGTTATTTGTCTGCAAGTGTATTTTCGTGCGCCAGGTGTGTGGTGCAGACTCAAATGCCTTCTTATAATCTATATAGCATGTTATTAGGTTTCTTTTATTTTTTGTGTTTGTTTCATGATGACACTGTCTATTATTAGTTGTTCTTTACAACCTTGGCTATTCTGCTTGCACCCTTTCTGTTCTTCAGTTAGTACATTATTTTGTGTTAGATGTTTTTGTATTTTACTTGTTATTATTGCGGTGATAATTTTGTAGAGGTTTGGTAAGCAAGTTATAGGTCTGTAGTTAGCCGGGTTCTGTGTTTCTTCTGATTTTGGTTTTATGTATGTGTTACCCTCTGTAAGAAATTCTGGACATAACTGGGGCTGGTTTGGTTAATTAGTAATTTAAGTTGTTGGTGAGTGCTGGTCATTTTTTTATACCAGAAGTTATGAATCTGATCGATGATGATGATGATTATTATTATTATTATTATTATTAATTTTTTTTTCTCACACAGGTTGTGGTTTATCTCTAAGTGTCCGGGAGTATATCAAGGGCACTTAGGTAGTCTATTGTCGGTCCAGGGCACGTCTGACGATGCCTACGGTTCCCAGTATCACTGCCTTTTGCATCCACAATATAGTATTGGCAGAGATGCCGAGAATTTCCAAATTTCGTGCCATGCTCTTGTGTACCAGCCCATTTGCACTGATAATGAATGGCAGGATGGATACCTTATCCAACTGCCAGATATTCTTGATTTCAAATGCCAGATCTTGGTATTTGTTTCTTTTTTCTTCAAAGGCTCTAGCGATGTTTTCATCAACAGGTACCGCGAAATCAATTATTATGGCCTCCTTTGCTTCCTTCAGCCAAAGCACCACATCCGGCCGGTTTGCCTGGACCGTCCGGTCTGTACGTATTGCTATGTCCCAATAGATCTTCACATTGTCATTTTCACAAACTGGAGCCGGTGAATATTGGTGGTATGGGGTAAATTTTTCTATTAGTTTGTATTTTAAGCATAGCAGTTGATGAGTCACTTTCCCCATGTTATTGTGTCTTGTGAGATAACTACTTGGAGCAAGGTAAGTACAGCCGGAGAGCAGATGCTGGATAGATTCTCCGTCGCTGTTACAATATCTGCATTTTGTTGTAGGCATGTTCTGCTTCAGGATGGCCTGCATATAGGTTCTAGTTGGGATTACCTGATCCTGGATCGCCATAAGGAAACCCTCGGTTTCAGGAAACAGGTACCCCGATGTCAGGTAAGTATTGGAAGCTTTAAAGTCCACTTGATTTTTATTCAGGCTTGAGTAGTACCTTTCATGCAGTGACTTGCTGCGCCAGCTATCCTTCATTTGATCTAACCTATTTTCTGTTTCAGGTACCAATGGTTCGGACAGTTTCAGCGGAGTGTACTTCTTATCCATGGCTACGACTGTTCTATGTATAGGGAAGTTTTTATTTTGAAAATATTTTTTCAGGTTGTTATTGTTGTTATTATTATTATTATTATTATTATCCATTTTGCTCTTCTCGGAATAGCTCCGGTGCGGATATACAGACTAAATGAAAAAGCTTTTTAGCTCCTCCCATTTAGTTTAAAAATTTTCGGACGATGTGACAAGTCTGCAGCAAAACAGCTCGTTGTCCTACTTTTGCAATTGAGTATTATTATTATTATTATTATTATTATTATTATTATCTGCTGTTTCACACATAAGCTATTTCTTATGGCAGGACAAGTGTCAAGTTTACCAAGTGCAAACCATGCACCTGAGGTAAACCTCTCATTGGTAAAGACGTTATTGGTTATTGCAACACTTTCCGTACAATGTGGGCAGTCTTAAGAAGAACAGTTTTTTGTAGACTGTTTAGGCGATGCTTTCCCGGGATTTCTTTGATAATTAATTGGGTATATTTTCATATGAACCCTGTTGCTCCTATAACCACTGGGATAACTGTTGCCTTAGTGTTCCACATTCTCTCGATTTCAATTTGTAGGTTTTTGTATTTTAATCTCTTATTTGCTTCTTTCTCGGTGATGTTGTGATCCGACGGGATGGAAACGTCTATTATCAGGTTTAACTTTTGTACTGACGGGCTCATCCAAGTCAGAACAAAATTTGTTATTGTGTATTAAGAAATGATCTCACGATGTTACACGTTTTCAAAACAACTGATTTCTGGATGTTCGTGTGGATCTGTGCGTTGAGTCCCAATTGTACCAGATTTGGTATAAATGTTGTTGGTGTGAGGCCTGTTACTGATATGACGAGGGGAACAATGATGACTTTGTTCTGCCTCCACAGCCTTTTTACTTCCGTTGCAAACGTTGTTTTGCCATATTCATTATTTCTAGGAAATATTTAGGAAATGTTATAATTTTCTTTAAAAAAAAACTAAAACTAAATAATACCCGATTTTTAAGAATATAGAGGGTATTCCGAAACGTCAAGAAACTTAAGGTGATTATTGTACAGGGTGATCCAGTATAATGTGAACACCCCTTACCTTTTCGCTTATAAATTCATTTTTAAAAATTTCAAGATAGCCATTTGGTGTATTTTTTTCCGAGGAATGTGATACTGTTTTTTAAAAATTAATTGGACTTTTTATTGGAGTGCTGTGACGAAAAAAGTAATTTTTTTAAATTGAATATCCTATATTTAAACACATTTTTGAAATGTCCTAATTTTTCTCATTTCAAATATATATAATTTCTTTATATTTATTTTAGCAATTTGCTATATATTGTTAATTTAAAAATGGCCAAAAAGGTATCATAAATCATATTCACCAGTCTTATTAAGATAAAAGGTGAATTTTTGCCAAATTGCTAGTAATTTACCTATGACAAATCGCCCATACCTATAAATAAGACAACCTGTAAATAACCTATAAAATTGGACAAAATGTCATTTAATGACATGCACAAATTTACCTTTTATATTAATAAAGCTGGTGCACATGGTTTATGATACCTTCTTGGCTATTAAAAATGAAATCTTAAACTAAAAATATATCGCAAATTGCTAAAATAAAGATAAACAAACTATATATATTTAAAATGAGAAAAATAAGGACCTCTCAAAAATGTGTTTAAATATAGGTTATTCCATTTAAAAAAATCACTTTTTTCATCACAGCGCTCGAACGAAAAGTCCATTTCATTTTTAGAAAAGAGTACCAAATTCCTTGGAAAAAAATACACCAAATGGCTATCTTCAAATTTTTAAAAATCAATTTATATGCGAAAAGGTAGGGGGTGTTCACATTATACTGGATCACCCTGTACATGAAAAAATAAGGGTATAGTTACAGCTAAATGAAATTAATTATTTAAATTTTGTTTTTAAATATATCTATTTTATATGAATTCATATAAAGTTCATACAAAGACTAAGTTTAACAGACCACCTGATTCAAACCCAAACAAAAACTTACATAATCCTATGTAGTACGTAAAAATTCGTCATCCGCATCGATTCATCGTAAAAGTATCAATCATTTTTTAATTATTCGTCTAACGAGGTGGCAAGAAACGCATTCTTTTCTAGTGTGGTGCAATTTTTGTGTAAAAATAAGTGTATTTCTTGGTGAACAAATATGTAAGTACCCTATACATTACTGATAACAAATAGAAATTTAGGTATTGCTATTTTTGACGAAAACAAATCTTAATTTTTCTTCTCATCAGCTGTAATTTATAGAAAAGACCAGTCAATAAAAGATTGGGCTTAGTGCCTGGTAACAAGCTGAAATTTTTACAGATTGCAGGTTTTATAAATTATTGCAATTATAACTAATATTAAAATAATAAATGTTTTTTCACAATTTTGGATTATACCGGGTGACAACGAGGATAGGGAACATGTCGCCATATGGTTAGTTTTAAAGGTAAGTATGTATTTCAAATTTGGATATGTTGTATATTATGATAGTGAAGTGCATATTTTGACGTATTATTTTTATTTTGTAGCACTTCCGGTTTAACCGGAAGTAGTATCAACTTTCTTATTTTAAATGAAACCCTTTATACAGTGTGTCCGCAGATTGAGTGCCCAAGAGGGAAAAAATCTTTATTATTCATTTTACGAGAACGTACACCTGGGGATCTCCATCAGCGAACACGAGAAATGTACATAATTTTCCACATTCGAATTTTCTTTTCAAAATTTGTATTTAGAGTGTAAGTGAGCTTATAAACAACTTTGTGTTATGAAATTTTTTTAAGAGATAATAAATAATGGTACTTTTCTCTTAAGGCATTTTTAGGTTTTCTTAATTTATTAACACCCTATACATCTGATCTAAAATTATTGTATTGCAAACTCCATTTCTCAACAAGCAGAACTTTTTATAAAGAATGACTTTTTCTCGTAAAATGAATAATAAAGGTTTTTTCCCTCTTGGGCACTCAATCCGCGGACACACTGTATATTTTTAAGTCTTCTTATTCTACGTGTAATTTCCTTTTTCAACGATATGTCACAATATGACATTTAAATTAAAAATGGCGACCCTATCGATGTTTTAAAAAACTATACAAATTTTTAAGTATAAATTAAAAAACAAAAGAAAATCGAAAAACAATCCTACAGTGATGTTAAATAGATCATTTGGAGTTTGTATAAAAGATTTTGTACAAATAATATACCCCTTACGTAATTAAAAAATAAGATTTTAAAAATAATATGTTGCTAAAAATAAAAAATAATAATAAAGACAGTGTTTGCAAATTAGTTTATCAAGAAATGATCTACTGAATATCACAACAGCATTGTTTTTCGATTTTATTTTGTTTTTTAACTTGTACTAAAAAAAGTTTATTTTTTAAAAAACATCGATAGTGCTGCACTCTTTAGTTCAAATGTCACGTTGTGACATATCATCGAAAAGGAAATTTTACGCAGAATAAGATGACATAAAAATATATACAGGGTTCAATTTAAAATATATGAAAGTTGGTACTACTTCCGTTTAAACCGGAAGTGCTAAAAAATAAAATTATATGGCAAAATATGCACTCCACTATTATATAAAACATGTCCAAATTTCAAACAGATATCTTAAAAACTAACCACATGGCGGCGTGTTCCCTATCCTCGTGGTAACCCGGTATATTGAAAATGCCGTCACTATCGCGGTTTTATCCCAGGTGACGATACCACGACAATCGAACCGCCCGCGCCCCGCCCTATGGCCATTATGCTAAATGTCAAATGTATTTGACCAAATTGAACGCATTTTATACTGGGTATTTTTATGGTAGAAAGTAACTCAAATAAACTGCTGTGCATAATAACTGCAATTGCTCTTATGGATATTCTTAAAGGCATATTATCAATATTATCAATGTAAGATTGTCGGTTTTTTCGAAAAAAACCTGTATATTAAAAACAAATGAAGATATGACAAATCGATAGAAATTGTTTTTTTTGCATCTTGCCAAAGATCATTTTGGTCAAGAAAAGAAAATTTAAAAGTTGATGTTACAAATTCTCGCTCTTAACAAACTTTTTTAAAATATGATGGTGTTATTTCACACCCTGTATAACAAAATCTAATTTACTTTAAAAAAGATTAAAATACTACGCTTTTTTTCAAAATATTTGTGGATGATATGCTGAAAACCTCAACCCAATATATATTATCCCTAAAAAGTTACGGCAATTTGAATTTTACCCAAAAATTTTAAAATTGCAGTTATTATGCACAGCAGTTTATTTAGATTATTTGAACAAAAATTTTGATTTTAATCTGGATAATTGATTTTAACTAGGATGTTTACTTTTTAATAGCTGGAAAATCTGAAAACGGTAAAGCAATAATATATAATCATGTTTGATATTTAGCAACAATGGCCGCTAGGCGTTGTTGATTGTCACGTAATTAATTCTCGACTTTATTATAAGGCCACAATTCGAGCATATTAAAAACAACTCCTTTTTCCTTTCAGATTTAAATATCGGCATCATTAGCTTTGACGTTCTCATAATTATTTAAGCTACGGATTCCTCTAACGTACCAGATTGACTATGGATAGTAATGAATTATCTGTCCCAGTTTCAAAAAAATTTACAAAAAAACACTTTTGTCCATATTGTAAAACATTACAAACTAAGTTTGCCAGACACCTTGAGTTAAAACATAAAACCGAAGAAGACGTAAAGAAATTCGTTCATTTTCCGAAATGCAATCCTGAACGCTTAAAAATTATCGAAAGCATTCGTAGAAAAGGAGATTACATGCACAATACAGACGCCGAGATAAACACCGGAATATTAATTACATGTCGAAGAGCACAGAAAAAATTTAAGAGAACAGCCGATAATTACATTTGCTGTACTCATTGTCAGGGATATTTTTCGAAACAGACTCTACGACTTCACCACATAAAATGCAACCCGAACCATAAAAAAGCTACCGAGGACAGACAGTGGATGGAAGAAGATTGATGGGTTACACAAATCATCGCGCTAGTGAAACTATGAAAACCAAAATGTTACCTGTATTGCAAGATGATGAAGTATCGAGGGCTAAAAAATACGATGAACTTTTAATTATTTTTGGCAACAGACTTTGTGAAAAATATACTCTTGATCATCAGCATGACATGATACGAAGTCAGTTGAGATGAGAGTCGTTTCAAAATTGCAAGCCGTAATCTAAATAAAGATATAACTGATTTGGCTTCGGTTTTTCATCCTCGGTTTTATGATAATGTAATCGCGGCTGTTCAACAATGCGCCAAATATAATCCCAAAACAAAAATGTTTGACTCACCAACCAACGCCTCTACATTAGGAACGCTGCTGAAAAAGTGTGCTAAGCTACTTGCTGTGGAATGCATCAAAAAGGAAGATAACGAGACCAAAAAACGCATTGATAATTTTCTTTTACTTATGGAGGAAGATTTTTGCATATCCATAAATCGAAAAGTGGTCGAAGATCAAACAAAAAAACAGCGAGTAAAAAAAACCATTCTCCCGTCCAAATCTGATATAAAAATATTGTATAAATACCTCAATACTATGGCCATTAATTCATTGACGATCCTTAACAATTCCTTTGATATCGACTCATGGAAAAAATTATCCGAAGCAACACTGATTCTCGTCCAGATGTTTAACCGTCGCCGAGCAGGAGAAATCGAAAGACTTTTGATTGAAGATTATAGAAATCAAGAGACTCTTGACAAGACCTTAAACACTGATATCTACCAGTCTGTGTCAAAGAAATCCCAGGAGCAAGCTCGGAAATTTGTACGTTTAACTATTCGAGGCAAAAAGGGCAGAACCGTGCCTACTCTTTTGGATAGTTTTTTGAATAAATGTATCAAGACTTTTCTTCAATTTCGAAATGAAGCTAAAATAGCATCAACGAATCAATACGTATTCGCCGTACCTTGTTCCCATCCGCTTCAAAAAGGATATCTAAGAGCGTGCCCTCTAATGCGTAGATTTGCATTCGAATGCGGAGCTAAACGACCCTTTTCTTTGAGAGGCACTATTCTCCGGAAACACATAGCTACATATACTGCTATGCTTCGTGTAGAAGCGTGTCTCTCGTTTATTACAAGCTGCGATGGGCAACGACGAGGACGAAGAGGACGACGAGGACGATGAAGACGATGATAATGCTGAAGAACAAGACCAAGACAAAGATCCGGAAGCCGAACAAGAACAAGAAAGAGAGAAAAGACAAAAAACTCAACAAGTCACTGCTGCAGAATCGCGTACGGAAATCTTGAATGCAGAGAACTATCTTTCTTCCGACAGTGGCGATAGTGAAGAAGAAGAAGCAGTAGTATTAACGGAAAGCGAAGACGACAATTGTATCCAATATCCATCTACTTCAAAAGGAAAATGGAAAAAAAGTGGTAAGTTTTGGTGCTAGTCGAAACTTAAAATAATAATCTATTTTTGAGTCCAAAAATAATTTGGGCGCGACAAAATTAAGGGTCAATACTTATTTATCTGTCAAAAATAGTCATATTTTTTCCTATATCTAGAAACGCCCCGTAAGAGAGCTACCGCTCCCTAAAAGAGAAGATGGTTTTTTTTTAATATTACCAAAACCGTTTATAATAAAGGTTTGAAATTTTTGGGATTTACTAATTTAAATATGCTAAATGTAGTAATGGAATTAAAAATATAAATACTTAGTCAGATGCATAACATTTGGGGAGATGAATTTAAAAAAAATATTAATAGTATTACCTAGAACTTCCCTCGCCTATAAAAACCTCTATTTAAAAAACCACTGAAATATTTATTTTTGTTGGTAAATGTTTGAAGAATACCATTTTCTCAAATAATTGGATTAGGACAGGAAACTTATTCTTGCAAGCATTTCCGTTCTTAAACTGTTTCGGAGACCTACTAAAAATCTAATATTTTAAAAATGGTATTCAAGTTTTTCATTAACAAATTAGTTGACATTATAATTCAGCTCATTATTTTTTTCTCTGATTAACCATTTTGAAAAAAATATATATAATAATTAAATAGTGGTTTTACCACCTTAAAGGGCTAGTTTTTGAAAATCGTTTCTTATTTACTTCTTATTATGTCTATCCGAAAATAAACCGACTTGTCAAATTTCAAGTTTTTAGGCCTACTGGTTTGGGAGACATAAAAAATCACGAAATGTAAAAAATAAACCAAATTTAAACTGTTTTTATTTTTTTCTTAGATTAATCGTTTTGAGGAAAAAATATCTAATATTAAAGGGGTGGCTCTAAAGGGTAAATTTTTAAAAACTTGTTTCTAATTAATTATATCGATCCCAAAATAAAGCGGCATGCCAAATTTCATGTTTGTAGGCTCAGTCGTTTCGGAGATATACAAAGGGGCTGTTTTCACACCTAGGGGATGATATTTGGGCGAATTAAAAATTTTAAGAAATGCAAAAAGTAAAAGCAAATTGTACGTGTGTCGCCATTTTTTTCTGTGGTTAACCATTT
Organism: Kuschelorhynchus macadamiae; assembly: GCA_030620095.1. Taxonomy (NCBI): domain Eukaryota; kingdom Metazoa; phylum Arthropoda; class Insecta; order Coleoptera; family Curculionidae; genus Kuschelorhynchus; species Kuschelorhynchus macadamiae. Next base: position 355,474 of record JAUTXW010003703.1, on the reverse strand, counting down.
TGAAGCAAAAAAATTAACTAATATTTAAGGTGTAGTTTTACCCCCTCCCTTTTAACCGATATGGCTCAAAAACAATCCGGACCGTACTTTTCTCGTCTTCTATACGAATGCTCGATATATAATTCGTTAGTGAGTTATAGCGCCAACAGAGTGACCGACAGACCGACGGAATCCGGAAACGCCTAGATTCAAAATATGGCGAGCCTACAAGGTCAGGAAGGTCCTAATATTGAATACCGATTTTTTCACGATTACATTACTTCCTTCGCAGCGAAGGAAGTAAAAATAACCTTATTGCTTCCACATTCCTAAAAATGTCTTGAAACGTAAAAAAAAATCGATTTCGGCAAAAAAAAAAATTGTGTCTGTCGGTCGGTCTGTCGGTCGGTCTGTCGTTCTGTTAGTTTACGCGATAACTTTCGAAGGAGTTGAGCTATCGACTTCAAATTTGGTATACAGGACCACTGTGATTCTATATATGTATTTAAGTGATTTTATTTGTTAAATATTTTGTTTACTTTGTGTAAAAATGGCCAGTCCGTAAATAAATATTTTATTTTATTATATTATATTTTTATTTATACCGTACACGTACACATACCCGTGTGGGTTGCGTTGCGAGACAGGCAGACAGTGTCTGTGTCCCATCAAACAGACAGTTACTGTTATCAAAAGCGCGTGTGTGATTGGCCACCTCTGTCATAAAAACTCTCACATCCTAAGGCCATTTCGTCTAGGCCGAGCTAAAGCATCATAACCTGTTTTAAAAATTATTTACTATAGCAAGAGATAGAGAACGCAACAGGGCAACCGATAAAGCACCATGGCTTATGCAAACTTGAAGAGTGGGGGTGGTGGTACGACCAGTCGTCAAGCGACGTCAAGCGGCAAGCGCGCATATGAATATTAAGAAAAGAAGCAAAGTAAAAAGTCTATAAGTAAGGCCCGGTACAGTTGCCAGTTTGGTCCAAACACTCACAGCTCTTCGACGCGAGCTCTTCAAATCCTCATTTTTTACTAGTTCTCACGAGGTCCATATCATTCAAACCGTGGAGATTTTGGGGCAATCCGACATCACACCTTGTGGATGGCTGTATGAAGAAACGACACCGAAACCCGTAGATCGATTATGAGGTAAATACTGAGTTACTAATTTACTATCTATAGTAATAGAAAAATAAGTATGTATATTACAATACATGTGGTTGTGTGCGGGGACACTAAAAATATTATCAATGAAATTTTTTTGCAGATGATGCCGACGAATCTAGATGACTGCAACTGCGAATCGTATCCAACCTTGGACGATTTAATTGCAGAAGCTGTTGCCAATATTTATAACCCACCTGCATTACCACCAACAAACTGCAGTGTTATGGTAGCGGAAGATTGTAATCGTGTTGCTCAATCACAAGCAGAACCTTTGGAAGTAGCGGATATGTGGTCGACATTTGACACTGTGGACTATGAAGCCTTCAGAGAGTTGGTCTACAGTTTAGATGGTAGTGGCATACAAGATAATTTTCACAGCGCCGCCGACGCCGACAACAACAACAATAAAAACAACAACAACGAAAATATTATCACAACAACAGGTATGGATTTGCTGGCGCCGGCGGTGCAGGTAGATTATGTGCAAAATCCAATATACGAAACACCATCCGAAGAAGTACGGACGCGTGCCGCACAACAATGCCCGTATGGGTACAATGAGAAAAAAATCCCGCCGGCCGAGGTACAACCATATATGCAGTACCTTCTACACGAATGCGGGGCGGCGACTAACACAATTATTACCGAGCGTAATGCCGGCGTCCAGTTGTTGTCTCGCGCCTGGGATAGCATGAAAATGTTTGCACCAATAACCAACCAGGAGAATAGACACGCACAACAATTGTGTTGGTATGGAAATTGCCAACTTTTTCAAAAAACTTGCAGTCAACTCTTTGATTTTGCAATCAGTTACCGCAAAACCGAAGTCTCATTTAATAGTTTTATAATTCTACAGATCGGTTTTGTGTGTTTTCGTTTTCAAAGTGCACCGGCAGCGGTCGACGTGGATATTTTTTACCGGCGCGCATTCGGCGTGGAGGATGTGACACAGGAAACAAAAACAATAAACGAGGAATCTACCGATGAAAGTGAAAAAGTGCAACTAGTTCGTACATTCGGTGGTTCGGAAACTGGTTCCCTGGTAATGTTCCAAGAGGGGTCTGTTTGTTTATATTTGTCATTAGTGTTTCGGTCGACCATTGAGGCGCGAGCAAACTATACCATTAACATAGAGTTAGAACCGAACGTTGTGTTTGTGTTTGACTGTGTTGGGTCTGGGGAGGTATTGCCGTCACACACTTTTGTGGAAATCCTCTGCAGGAGTGTGTGCGCTGCGACTACGCTACATTTTATGCGCAGTCTCGAACACATTCGATCGTGGGAAACTAATTTTAATCGACACTTGTCTAATCCAATAACTGAACTGATAATCCCCTACGATTTACATAATTCAAATTTTAACACTTCAAAAAATGTGTCTTGTTTAAGTTATAGATTACCGGTTCTTGATTTCTCGAATTTACTACCACTGCTATCGAAAGTTATATATAATTTTTTTTTATTGCATATATGCGCTCACGACACCACAAATGTATGGTTTGTGGAAGGAGCGGCAAAAAACGCAAAACATACGAAGTTGTCTTGTGCCGCTGAGGTGTTTGCATTTTGTAATATGGATGAGGTAACATTCTCATCCATGCTGGATCGAATGTATATTGAAATAAAAACATAGCCACACCGCACCGTACAGCTTTGTATTTTTTGCATCTTGGCCATTTTTGCATTTATTTGCCCATACAATATTTAAACTTTTCTGTTTTTTGTTCAAAAACAAAAATATTTTTAATTTATATGTGCATTTTAAAATATTTTAAAAGCATTCTTTCGCCTAGCAAGGTACCTACAAAGTACGAGACTGTGCATAAAAACGAAACAAAACATTGTTTAATTATTTTGCTGCACTCAGAAAAATCCACCGTTTGTAAGTCATTTTATAATATTTCAATACTTACACATTGTTAATTGTTCAATGAGCAAAAGTATAAATTTTTATAAATTTCTAATGTTTAATTTGTTGGATTGAAACGGTAATTTTTGGAAAAAAAAAATGGTTTTTGTCAGTGAGGTCACTTTTTGTGTAGTATTTTTAGTATGTACCTAATGTAGTTATATTTTTCTACTTCAATACTCATACTATGTATGTGTAAAGTAAAACACTGTTTTTGTAAATTATTGTGTAGTATTTTTAGTATGTACCTAATAATGTAGTTATATTTTTCTATTTCAATACTCATACTATGTATGTGTAAAGTAAAACACTGTTTTTGTAAATTATTGTATAGTATTATTGTCTACTTCAATAACGTACAATAAAGCCATAAAAAAGACTTGTAATTTTTATATACTATACTATTATACTATATACCTAGTATCTAATCTATTTTTGTTATGAAAAATAAATTTGCGTGCGGCGCATGTGCTGGTGAATATCGGTGATGTTTTTGAAACAAATGCTACAAGTGGTAGATTGTTGAGGTATATACTCGTGAAATTTGTAGCGATGATGACGATGCTGTGAGCAGGGAAGTTTTTTTGAGCAGATAATGCATTCAATTTCAATCTCGGAGCGCGGGTGCATTGTAGTATAATGATGATAAATAGATGAAGAACTCCACAATACCATTTTGCATTCTTCGCAAGTTACTTTTTGTTTTCTCGGAACAATGGAATAATCTCGAGAGGTAAATTTCGTAATTGGCGACTTTGGTACAACCGAAGGCGGATCAATGGAGGGATTCGCGCTTATAGCTCGCATAATATTTTTCTCACAATTACAGCTGAGATCGTATCCGCGCGAGCCGATAAAGTTCGCTTCGAGAGTCACAAAAGACACACTCTCCGCCAAATTAAATCCAAGACTAAATGATTGGTGAAAAACGTGCTCTTTTATGATAATAGTCGTACCTGGAGGCTGAAGTACCAGATGAAAATTTATGTTATTAGTTTTGAAATAATCAACTATCAAAAAAAATAAATTGTGTTTCAAAATATTGGAGCAGGTGTCGTTGGCGTGAAGAAAATCGGTAAAATCCTTAGTGCACTGTTGGTGAAGTGTCTGCAAATCCAGTCTGCAAATCCACAACCAGAGTTTCGGTGCGCCCTCGTACAGCGTGTTGACGACAACGTGCGAGTCGATATTCATGTGCAATAACCCAGTGGATCCAGGAAAATCCAATTGTAGATGTTGCGACGCAATTCCGGTGCCGTCGCTATCGCCATCGTCCGCTTGTTGCACTTTGGCAGTCTCGCGGAGGGTGTCACTTCGAGCTACTGAGCGAAGACCATCCGACAACAAACTTTGCCATGTAGAACGGGCATCAGCAGAAGAGGGGGCAAACTCGCAATTGTCATTGTTCGTCTGTGTAGGGAGAGTAATTTTACAATTAACGACTCGAGCACCATCAGGTTTCGTCACGAAATCACTACAAACAGCGAAGAGTAGTTCGAGAAAACTGCGATGTTGATGGCTCTGTGTGTTTCCTGAGCGTTTTTGGCGAGGAGACGCCGAAAATAAGGAAGAAACGCGACCCTTGGCAACGATGTCATCCATACTGGAGAGACCGGTGCGCGCCAGCACGGTAGTGTAAAATTCTTTACAGTGCTCGACAGTGAAAGGCCCCGCTCCGTCAGGTGAAGTAAAACGACAAGTCGCAATCACGCGACCCATGAGCTCTCCGATGGTTTCACAATCGTCCAGGCCCATACGCAACGAATCCAAAATGGTAGTTGACTGTGGCAGAATTAAATAAATCTCACAATCGAGCGCGGCAAAAGCCGATGACCTTGGGTGTATTGGTTTGTATAGATTCAGGCGCCATTGCCAAGCCGGCTGAGGAGTGTGTATAATTCCATTGCGGAGAGTTAAAAAGTTGTGGTGGGCCTTTTCAGCCATTGCGAAATTGGTAAGAAATGCATCATGGACGATAATCTCTGCGGTGGTATGTTTTAAGCTGTTCCGTCCAGTACTACAACCGTAAACACCTATACACTTTTGCAGTAACGTCTGCAAAACATAGCGATTGTCAAATAACAGAAACGGCAACTGCGTGGATTGAAAAAGACTGCGCTTGCTCATCAAAACCGATGCAGACGGCGTTAAGTATTTTTTTTCGTATAAGCGAAGTTTGTCGCTATTATACAGAGAACTTGATGAAGCGGGTGGTGGTGGTGGTGGCGGCGGCGATGCTGATGGCACGATATCCATTTTATTGTTCGTAGAACTTAAAAAAAAATTAAAAATCAGACAACCGGCGTAATAGGCCACTATCCTTTCAGACCCGAGAGTCTTGCGGTAGGATACTAATTTGAGCCTTCTCGACAACAACAGTGTTGGTGGACAAAGTTCTCAATCGATTTCTCTCGCGCAATCGAACACCGTACAGCTTTGCCTGAAATTAGTATCCTACCCGCAAAACTCTCGGGTCTGAGGAGGATAGAATAAAATAATAATTGTAGTTTTTTACTTACGTTTTCAATTGTGGTGAGTTCGCCAGTGGTAATTGGATTTCTGTAACACACTTTTGTAAACTAGCCAGCTTTTTCGGTTTTCGCGACGACGGCGTCACGTGCACTGTGAGCTGGTGAGAGTTTGTCGTCTCGGTGCCTAACCGGTCCTTCAGAATCTTCAGCATATTGGCGCTCAGTGAAAGAATCGCGCCGGCGCGTTCTGGTGCGGTGGGCAGCACGGCAAGAGGGGCGCTGACTGGTGCGCGGAAACAGCGATATAGTGGCTAGCCAATGAAAACACGCCTCTGCCACTAAAGCACGGCTTGGGTCACGTAACTACCATCGCGGTGCGTCCGGCGGCGGCGGCTCGATACAGCACTACAGCTTACAGATGAGATGAGACAGCCCGGCTGTATTTATTACGCACAAAAAGTTATAATACGATACACACACTTTGCGGCGCGGCAACAACTAACTAACCATTCCAACCAATATGTGATGCCTGATACATGATGGCGTAGGTAGGCAAAGAATGTTAGTGTAGTTGAAAAGAGAGGGAGACTGAGGAAAGCGGTTAGATACAATACAAATACCTACTTGTTGCTAGTTGTAAAAGCAAGTCAAGGTCATAAAACAATAGGCACCTCTTTGATAAATACGATAACGATTGTCCCAAACTCTATTAGCTATTATTGTCTGTGTTGGTTGATTTTCTAAACGATGACTAGCAACCTGCGTGTGTTATTCAAAATTTTCATAATAGAAGTAGTAATCAATGAGAAAAAAAATTGAATATTCAATACTATACAAACGCGCACATGATTTTCGCAAAACGGTAAACAGTCAATCCCGCCGTTATTCTGTCTCAATAAATCACTCCGCTCACTGAAAAGGGTCGGCACATTCGACGACTATGAGAAAGCAGGTAGAAACGGGGGTAGGTAGTCTGATCACACCAAAACGAAGCAGGTTATGTGGACGACTTTCTATATAATATGCCTCATATAAGACCAGTGAGAACGTCTAAGGCTTTTGCTCGCAGCGACCTCGCACTGTGACTCGTAACAACAGGGCTTTGCGCCGTCGACAAGTGAGGTTGCTTTTTTGTATGCTCTATGATAGTATTTTTCCGTGAAACGTCTGTGTATTCAACAAATCCTGCAGGCGTTATAACGTTAATACTTTCACCTTCACACGTAATATTATTATTATGATGATCGCAGGAATCTTTCGCTATTAAATTATCGCTATGACAATCGTTCGTTGGCGTCAAGGGGGGGGCTGAGGCTAACGACAATAACGTATGGTCTGCCTTTGACGCGCCGGGGATACTGGCTTTCTCCTCGGCGTCGCCGTCCTCTAAAAACAAAATTTCGCGCCCGTTCCCGCCGAGCAATAATACAGCAGGCTCGCTTGTGGTATTCCTTGTCTGGGATTCGTTGTCCCCTTCTTGGCCGTTGCGCGCCGTTACCATCGAAGCAGTCAGATCAGTCGGGATTTTATTTTTATTTCTGAAATCACCACCACCACCATCATAATAATAATTGGTACTATTGTTATTCTGGTGTTGAAATCGTTGCCGCCGTTCGTGCTCACCGTTGTTAAATTTGTGATACAAAAGTAAAAGCAAAAGAACCAAAGTACGTTCTACGAGAGGGGGTGGCATTTACGTGAATAAAAAGTTAACTTTTTCGATTCTAGTACAAGAAACTACTAATTATTTAGAGCAGATATGGATAAAAATTAACTGTTTGAGTCATTCTATTATAATTGGTAACATTTACAGACCACCCAATACAGATTTTAATGAATTTCTCAATCAACTAGAAGATACGTTAACGAATTATTTTACAGATAGCGACTTAATATTTTGTATGGGAGATTTTAATACTAATATGTACGATTTAAAGTCAAACAATACACAGGCACTTTTACATCTTGCAGAGACATTTGAATTAAGACAAATAATAAATGCACCGACACGCCTCTCCAATACTGGATACTCTCTTATAGACTTAATTTTTACAAACTCAAATAAAATTTTCGATGTTGATATTGTAGACGTACAGGTATCTGATCACATGCTGGTGTGTTGTAAAACCGAGTTAACAAATAATATTGCAAAGCCTAGTACTTCCTTTACTTACAGATCATTGCGTAATATTAATTATTCACTGTTTCAGAACGACCTTGAGATGATCCCTTGGCATGATTTATATAGCTTAAATGACATAGATCAAAAGGTATCTTTTTTAACGAATAATATTAACCATCTTTTTGATAAACATGCCCCTGTTAGAAGGGTAAGAGGAAAAACCAAACCGTACATGCCGTGGGTTACGGATAACATCAGATTAATGCAAAAACTACGCAACAAGGCACTAAATAAATTTCGTAAAACAAAGAGGCAAGAAGACAGGGAATACTACAAACAGTTACGTAACTTAACCACTAACGCAATAAGAGCAGAAAAGAAGGCATATTTAAATTTTAAATTTCAGAATACTACTCAAAGGGAAAAGTGGCAAGAACTTAAAAAACTAAACGTTTCAAAAATCAAACAAAATGACTTACCAGATACATTAAACGATCCAGAAAAAATAAACAAATACTTCTTAGATTCTATAAACTCGAATAGCACACCTAATGCCGAATTAATTTCTTATTATAATACGAACAAAATGACAAACGAAATTTTTAACTTTACTCCCGTTGATAATCAGATATTAGAAATTCTAAAAAATATAAAATCAAATGCTATTGGTCTCGATAAACTAAATATAACACTAATTATTATATGTTGCCCTTTTCTTATACCCTTTATTAGACACATTATCAACGTATGTATAAAATATTCGTATTTTCCGTTAGAATGCAAAAAAGCAAAAGTTATTCCCTTACCAAAAATAAAATGTCCTACTAACTTTGGGGATTTAAGGTCGATTTCTATTTTACCTGTATTGTCTAAAATTTTAGAAAAAGTACTTGACAGGCAGATGCAATATTTCTTAAATACTAACCAGTTGATCCCCGAGAGGCAGTCGGGTTTTAGACGTGGATATAGTTGCTCAACGACACTGGCCGCTGTGACTGATGACATTTTTAAAGCTCTAGATGACGGTAAAGCTACTGTATTGGTGATGCTAGATTATTCAAAAGCTTTCGACATGCTGCACCACCAAACGCTTTTAGCTATTTTAAACTACGCTGGTTTCTCGCCACACGCTATTGGCCTTATTAAGTCATTTCTCGAGGATAGGGTCCAGCAAGTGGAAATTGGGGGAAGCAATCTAGGACGCTTAGCGTAACTGGAGGTGTTCCTCAAGGTAGCATCCTGGGGCCGCTTCTTTATTCGATTTATACGTCAACATTTGTAAGGCGGCTGAAATACTGTGACCATCACTTATACGCAGACGATACCCAAATCTATTTTTCATTCTACCAGCATGAAGCTGTAAATGCTAGTATTAAAATTAACGCGGACCTTGAATCCATATATCATATTTCACATGAACATCTTCTAAAACTTAATCCCAACAAAACCGTAGCTATGCTTTTCTGCAGTGACGCAACTAGAGATTCCATTACAAATCATCTAGATCTGAAATTATCCGGTACCAATATTCCGTTTAAGGACGACGCCCGAAATTTAGGTCTCATAATCGATAGCAAGCTCAGATTTAAGTCACATATAACTGCAAAATTAAAACTTGCATATGCTACCCTTAAAAGGATTTTTTCATTGCGGCATGTCTTAAGTAAGGAGGTTAAAGTGATGCTGTGTGAATCCCTTATTTTATCACTTTTTAATTTTTGTGATAACATTTACGGTACATGTTTGGACAGTGTGGACATCCGACGAATTCAAAAAGTACAGAATTCGTGTATACGTTACATATTTGGGATTCGACGACGGGAAAGAATTTCTTACAAACTTAGAGAACTGGGGTGGTTAAATATGCGTGACAGACGTATATTACACTCGTCGTGCTTTGTATTCAAAGTTATTAAATATAGACGACCACAATACCTATTTACAAAACTCACTTTTCGTACAGCAGTTCACAATCTGAATATTCGACGTGGGGCAATGATACGTATTCCTCAGCATCGCAAAGAACTCTTTAAAAGATCCTTCTCATACTTTGCTGCATCGCTCATGAATAAATACGCTCCCGATTTCTCAGTTAGCCTTAATAATTTTAAGAAAAAACTTAAACACGCTCTACTATTTAACCGATAAAATAAAAGTCATAGTGTTCATAGTTTAATATATCTATACTGTATTCATAGTTTAATATTTCTATACCCCTCCCCCTCCCCTCTCTGTCTTACTCTCTGTCTCTCTTTCTTTTATTATCTCTTATTCTCAACTTTTGTTCCTTTTTTATATATTTCTTTTGGGTAGATACAATAAAATATATATTTGAAGTACTTATTATAGGTTTAGATAACAAAATATATTTTAAGTCTTATTGGAATGTTTTTTAGATTTAATCTAATAATATAGATATTAGAGGCCTCAACAGCTCCTAATTTTTTCTTATTAGGAAAGCTGATTTAAAGGCCTATTAGTGCATACATTTTATTTTTGTAAATTACACTATTTCAAATTATTGTGAAGGTACTAATAAACGTCTTATTATTATTATTATTATTACATAACAACAGCACCACGACGGTTGATTTAATTGTTTTGCTGGCCATGCTAACTACTTCACTAGCCGCTACGCTACCCCTACCTAGTTGTTTTTGAATTTTCTTGAAACAACTTTTTTGCGTTTTACCTAATACCTACCTAGTACCTATCTAATAATATTGGTTTTAAATCGCAAATCGCAAATTTTCTACTGGCAAAACCAACACTTACTACATATTATCTGAACAGGCGATCGCGATTTACGGGGCGCCACGGCGCATGTTATGCGGCAAATAGGGGTGATTTATCGTCTAATGTAAAAATAACGAATACCCTGCGCCAATGCTATGCCATGGCGCGCCTTAAATCTGTTTCCTGGTCTGATCCGCTGGCTGCTCTATCAAAATTACTTAGATTGTTTTTGTAAAAATTTTACTTTTCGCAAATTTTACGCATGATAAATAATATGTAATAATGATGGCTTGTCTTGTTCTGTTTTGGTTCGACGACGTTCTGAAATGAAGGCAAGCTGCGTGTTAGGCAGATAAGAGAGATGGCCTTCGACCTGTAATGTGATAATCTCATCACATTTAACAAAAACAAATTGTTAACAAATAACTTTTTAATTTTATTTATAACCTCTTTGATACCTACTATCAGAATATTCGATACCTTTGTGTTGTGATTGAAAAGCCGAAAAGCAAAAGCGACCGTTAACACCATAAATTATAATTAAAATAAAACAAAAACATTACACAAAATAAACTTGAATGTGACATTAATTTACCTGTTTTGAAATGAAACCCGATATAAAAATCAAGGTCAAGCAAAGACGCAAAATATAAAAGCCACACTTTTTGGTTGTGGCAACAGTGTATAGTAGCAGGTAGTCGTCCCGATTAACAAACAACTCAACGGTTCTTCTTACTGAAATCAATGTGTGTGTGTTCGTTTCAGTATTTTACCCATTTATTTCGACCTTTCGACTGGAATAGTATTGCTTTGTGGGGGCGCGCGGTCGGTGCGGGGCGAGAGCAGGCTACAGCCGAGCCAACGGACGGCTTATCTCCCCTCGACCGACCGCCCGGCGGGCGCAGTGTTGCCGCATCGTCGCGTCGTGCCAACCAGCGTTTCTTGACTTTCCGACCAACTTATTGTGTTTGTGAACCAATAAGCGTGAGACTGCGCTGTTGCCGTACCGTTTTATGAAGGACACAGCAGTTTCTCGTGTGGTATTCGACGGTGCTCGGGTGCTACCAAGAGGCAAACAAAATTTTTGAATCGCTCCACTAAAAAGCGTAACTTGGCTGGGGTTAGGGAAGCGGCTGGCGGTGTCGGTGCCGCGCTGTTGCAATATAAAAGGCCTTGTGTTCTGGTAGTTACTCATCAGTTTAGTGTTGTACTTCGTCTCGATTGATCGCCCGCCCGACCGACTACTGACTAGTTGAACGTTTCCCCTTCAACCTCAACGTCTCGACTCTCGATTGACAATCGTGTTTTTTTCCTGACTGTATTTGTGGTAAGTGGGTCCCAACGTCGCGTCGCGTCGAGTTGAAATTAATTTGTGCTCAATTTAATTTTTTTTTCTTTCTTCAAAAGGTTTTGACATTGAAGAATACTATAATGGCACCACCGACTTCAAAGAATGGCAGCCCAACATTCGGCGGATCAAACTCTGGTAATAGCAGCAGCAGCAGCAGCAGTTCCAACGGCAGTGGTGCAGGTTCATCCGGCCATCATCCCAATTGTAACTCTACCGGTCATCGATTTGGTCAGTATGGATTAAACACTGCACCCACTGATACATATCGTGGCTTTATGGTCGGTATGGTGCAAAATAAAACCAAGGACTACACATCTATAAGCTGGAATCATACGAACGAGGGTGTGCGCGGCTCTGCGGCCGCCGAAAGCAGTAATATCCGCATCTTCGGTAACAAAAGTACGCATCGCATTGTCTATCATTCTAACAACGTTAGCACGGAGTTTCTCCCCCATCGAAGGCAGTAGAATACCATACCGAGGCACATCAGTCAACCGAATACTCCATAATATTATGTATAGAACATAGTACCTAGGTATCTAGTTTTTAAGTAGTTATGCGCCCTATTATTTAATATTTGGAAGATGTACTTAGATAATAAGCTATTTTATAGTAATAGGTATTATTTTTGGTGATGGTATTATTTTATTATATTTTTGTGTTAATGTACATTATAATATAATATGTTAAGTATATTTTTTGTACCTCTCATGTACCCTGTTATAATTAATATACACAATTCGCTAAATTTACCCGCTTGTGTTTTTATTTTTTTCACCATTTAAGAATAAATAAAGAAATAAAAGAATACAAAAAACATGGTTTAGCTGCTAAGTAAAAAATTCTAGAACGAAATAATATGGCGACAAAGGCTAGTACGCGTGCTCGAAACAACAGCGACACACAACGCATGTTGGAATATTTTTTAATTCGCTAAATTTACCCGCTTGTGTTTATTTTTTTCACCATTTAAGAATAAATAAATAAATAAAATAATACAAAAACATGGTTTAGCTGCTAAGTAAGAAGTTCTAGAACGAAATAATATGGCGACAAAAGCTAGTACGCTTGATCGAAACAACAGCGACACACAACGCATGTTGGAATATTTTTTTCGCCGGCATGATGAATATTTAACAGAGCGATTACGCCGTAGTGTGTATGCGGGCAATACGGATGTATTATACGTCTCTTTGTCCCAGTTGTATGAATTAACAAGAGATTTGGATATGTTCTTGAATCATCTGAACAATCATCTGACGCGCGTTATGTCATACCAAAACGATGTGGATTTTCTCGTGCTGCAAGCCTATCATAGAGAAAGTGTTCTCGTTACTGTTCGCGCCAACGTGCTGCAAACAAAACAACTATCTGCGTCAGCCGTGGAACACGTAGGTGGTCTTTTGCAGAAACGCTACACAATTATTGATCGTATAAAGAGCATCGAACTGGAAATTACTCGCATGAAACGCTACGAGCACGTCGACAAACGAATTAATATGCGCAAGGCCATATTAATGGACCACGATGTATCGCGCTGGGATGATTTTGCTGGTGTTTCGAGCAATGTAAAACTACCATCACTCGCCATCGCCCAGCAGCGATTAAATAATGACCGCGAATTGACTCATTTAATAAGTCTGTTGGCCATTACAATGCACCATTTAGAAGCTGATGTGACACTCCCAAACGATACAGTTGGAAATATATTATTATTGCTCACTCAACTCCATCAATTTGATAGTCATTCACTGTTATTAGCTAAATTGAAGGCGAACCGCGTCGCAGCGGCTGAAGGCGATCAACAGAAGGAATCCGATTATGAATACCATAACACGAAATTGTACAGACAGCCGCGTAAAACGGCATTTCAGTTGTACGTTCAATTGACAAATTTGCGGCGCTCAATACGACCACGAGCCAATCAACGGCGAATTATGCGCTATATTAATGAAAATTTTATGCGGTATTTACCCGCGCCGCCGCCACCGACAGACTCGCCTAGTTACATCAACGATAACGATGATATGGTAGATCTTACGTATGTCACACATAGTGCAAAACAAATGCGTCTGAAATTTCGTAGTCTAAATCGAAAACTGAGCTCAAGATATGCGACTTTTAAAACGCGCCATAGCGACTTTGCCCCATCATCGGCATCATCGGTCTAAAAATTTTTTTGGGATGGATAGTACTCGGGCATAACCCGAGAGGCCTTGAGACGACAAGGAAAGTATTGACTGACTACATTTTCGACTCTGATAGTACAGTCTGCCGACATCGCCTCGCCTGTGGTGTGGTGGTCGGCCACTTTCGAATTCCTCCGCGTCCTCATACCCGAAGCCGAGAACCCGAAGGTCGATGGTGTGCGGGCGAGTGTGTCGTTAAAATATAAGGAAAAAAGATGAAACTGAATTGTTTTGGACGAGATCGTAAAAGAGAAGCTCGTACAAAGCTGGCTCGTTCAACTGGAAAGCAATCGACTGCCAAATTTAATGAGGCCGTCGCGAAACGCGGCAAAAAAAATGCAAACACTGAAAAAAATTTTTACACAGCCAATCGCCAATGCCGTACGACCTGTTACGTTTACTAACTGAGTACTTGATGAAGCCTCACTCGTAGCCGGTGAACATAATGGCGACGATTACTGCCGGCCACTAGTGTCTCTGCTCTAACTGACTCGGTTGCACCGCCGGCGCCGCGCCGCGCGTCGCACAACGGAAAATTAAACAGATTTTCATTTTATTTTTTTCTTTTGTGCAGGCTTCGGTACGGTTGTTGGTATGGAATGTAGCAGCCTAGTTGGCGACCGCGACAAATCCGTATCACCGCTCTCGGTTGCGTGGACGCTCGTATTCGTATTGGTCGCTGTCATACTGGTCATATTGTTTGCAGAAACGCTCGCAGTCCATGTAATACACAACAACGACACTAATAACAATATCCCACCGACGCAATTAACAATCGACGTGTAAAAAAAGTATCGGTCTCCATATTTTTCCACGATAAAATTATCAAACAATTCATCGAAACTCCGTGCTCGACGCCGTATGTCCATCTAGTTGGCCTTATTCTCATCGGAACCGGGAATCTGGTGATATTTTTGCAAAAAACAGAACACATATTTTTTATTTATACTATCGTATTACCTTTGTCACAAAGGACAGAATATTTATTTTTATTAAAAAGAAAAAAAGAATGGGCTGGGAGTAAAACTCCATTCCGCCCTAAGGACAAAATAATATTGTTTCTGAGAACAGGTGGCGCCATCTCACCGATCACTGCTGGTCGTTTACCGCCACGCCGGCGCCGCGCCATCGTGTGCAGCACCGGCGGCCGGCTGAAGTATACTAGCGGATCTTCACCGGCCCGTGGTGTTCGGTCGTGAGATAGCGCCACAGGGCAAGCCGAGATGGCGAATCGGTTGCTATGCGGTAGCATGGGGTCGCCGCATAGCAGGCGGTCGCATAGGTTGTTAGGTAATGCAAATCATACAGTTTAGACTGTTAGGGAATTATTTTCAATAATAATTGTTGTGTTTAACAGAGATGCGGCGCGGCATCGGCATCTCCACTAGTCATCACGGGTTATAGGAGCGACTGCTATCTGCTATGCCGCTACATTGGCTCGCGTTGTAGCAAGAGGTTCGATGTCGTCGCGTCATCTTGTGTGGTGCCATTAGGAGCTAAAGAGCAATGACCAATTATTATTAGTACGCTTTTCTCATAGCGCGACCATGTAAGGAATAAAAATGAAAAAAAAAATTTTTTGCAAACCTACGACAATAATGTTTTTACAATCATTAAAATTACACCTAGTCTATTACTGTAAATATTCACATTTATACATTATGTCTTTATTTCTACCGTACTTAGAAATGTATACATTTATAATTTGATTTAGAATGTAGTCTTCGTTGACGCCAATTCCATTTTCATCGAGTCGGTCATGTAAAATAGAGAATGATTGAATGTTTGTGCCCTTGCCTCGTTCTAACGTCCGGCCCATTTCTTTTTCGATCACATAATTGAAGAAATTGACGCTGTTTGGCACTTGAAGTCGTAGCAGTTCTGTTAGGTTCGGGTATTGATCTCGCAATTTAGCAGTCGTGGTAGCAATCGAACCCAATTGAACGCGACAGGCGTAATATGGAAACACAAGGCTATGGGTGAATTTACGAAATACCACAAGATATTCGTCTTTTATTTCTCGTCTATTAGGCAAAACGACAGATTGTCGTATTGTAAATAATTTATCTGTGAGTTGATGTAATAACAAATCTTTTTGTTCAATTGTCTCTTCTCGTTTTTGTAATAGCGAATCTCTTTCAGAAACTTGATGATTGAGCTGATCGAGTTGTTGTTTTAGAAATTCGTTGAGTTCTTTGTATGGATTCAACTCGGAATCAGTAATTTCATATTTGCCTGTTTTTCGAATCGACGGTAATACTTCGCCGCAAACCCAATCGCTAAAGGCCTCGGCTTTCGGCATTCGCGATTGTAACACGAATTTATTCATTCCAAGCTCATTGACGAATGTAGTTTTTGGGTGCATGTTGGGGATGTGACGATAGTTTGAAGCTCATCATATTTTTTTTTAAGTCAATATGTTGATAAACGGAATCATTCGGATCTTCCAATTCCAAGGCACGAGCGATATCGACAGCTTTGAACCAAACATCTCCAACTAAATCGACAATGACGGCAATGTCCATACAGCCAAACATAAATAGAGTATCCAACTTGCGATATTTTCTTGCCGGATCTTCGCGATCACGTTGTCGTTGAAGGCGTTTTCGTTCTGCTACAGTTTTAGGCATATTGTTTGAATTAAGTGCTTGAAATAGTGAGTTTGAATAAAACACAAAATATATTATTCTTATACGATACCTAAACAGTGTTGACGTTCTCGTTCTTGAAGATCCGTTAGTTTGGCTTCGATCATTACGGCTCTCGGTTGCAAAAACTCTTGCCCCGTCGACACTCGTGGTGGGGTTTTTTCTACGGCTTCCTTGGGCTGTGTCGTGGGGATGTCGGTGCAGCGGCTGTATTATTAGCCGTGAGCGCTTGTCTGTGGAATACTTGCTTTGTAAGTTTTGTACACTAAACTTCACATACGACAATGACGACAATTTCTGCTGCCGATGGCGATGTTGTATGTAGTGCGCGAAAACGAAAACTATCAGAAGACAATGAAGAATCAAACGCGTCAGTGGATTCTCGAAAATCATTGAAACTAGGCGAAAGCCAAGGCGGCGATATAAGCGACAAAGAAAGCGACGACGACGACGAAGACTATGTCGAAACAGACGAAGAACTAATTGCGTTGCACCGTGTGTCGTTGTTGGAGAAAGCTCTCGAAGAGTTATATACCGACTCCATAATAACAGGATACTTTTGGAATTTGTCCGATTTCGATGTCACGTTTACTGTGAACAAATCAATCCAAAATGGCTGCGTCGTGAGTGACAAGAAGGTGTGGAATCTAGCGAGGATGATTACAGCCGCAACTCTACAAGAACTGAATCTACCATGGGAAATGTCGCCGTTTGGTCTACACTCGAACAGAGTCGTCGATCCCAATGTTCGCAATTCGAGAGAGATACGACTTGATGGATTGAAGGCCGGCACCGCTTCAACTATGGTGGCGGCGTCGCGGAATCTTCTGCATCTCGGCCAGACAATCGTTGACCACATTTTCGGCTCATCCTCTTCTAATACGTACCGCGCAGAAATTTACAAAATGATTTGTTACGAGCGAGGTTCCAAATTTGACGAGCACATAGACACACCCGAACCGAACCTAAGTCATTCATTAGTGGTGGTTCTACCGACCGACTGTACGGGTGGTGACTTGATTTTTAATCAGTTTAACGCTACCAAAAGTAACTGTGACTCACGATCCCGTCTCAATTTTATTTGTTTCAAACCACATATGCCACATCGAGTTTCGACTGTGGAGAATGGAATACGGATTGGCGTCACATACAAGATTTTTGCGCTACCGCCAAAAAATTCCATTATACATTTCAAGTCGCCGAGTGAAACTGTAATAAGTGCCGCTAAAAAATTTTCAATAGATCTCGAAAATCTCCGGCTGCCTGATAACACGCTTATCGCTCACCCCGATGTCGAGGAATTACTGACAAAGGATTTTGGCTGTAATACGGCGAAAATTGTGTATGGCGCGGACGACTATGTAGACGTGGTTTGGGAGAATGTTCACCAATACAGCGATGTGGGTGAAGATTTTTTGGATGACGAAGACCTGTTTCGGTTCGACGACGACGACGAACCCGACTCGTTCCAGGTGGGTGAGTCGCGTATCTACGTGGGCGCTAGTAGCGCGTCTTTCACTCATCGTCGCGTGTTCGGATTTATGGGTAATTCACCAGCCCAATCCGACGTTAAATTAACCGCCTCGAAATTTTTACTTATCAACCCGCGTCCGAGACCGAAAAAAATCAAGGAAAAAGAAACATCTTCCAACCCGTCCAGTTCCGAGCCGGAACTAGATACTTAATAATTTAGGTTTAATAATTTTTTTTCATTTTTATACATTTGTTACTCGCCTAACCTGACAAGACGCTGCATGGTGTAATTTGATTCAAACAATGATCGCGCCAAAATTAATTATTGTATGGATCAATTCAAATAAATAAAATTATTTTGTTTGAACGTATGTGTTGTCTTTTTTCTCTATTCCTAACTAAAAAACAAGCCATATCAACAACAATTATTTATTAACTAGAATGCCACAAATACAATTATTGAATAAAGACAATGGTGCTTTTTGCTTCTCATGTCCGGGCGTTGTCGGCTAATATATGATGGAGTTTACAATACAAATCGAATTTTCTGTCCTGTTTTACACAGATAAACACCGCTGGACATTTTTTTTCACCCATTTTTTTACACAGAGGCAACAAATCATAGCTTCCCTCGTACTTGGAGTCTGCTGGTACAGTTTTAGCATCATCGATAGCTGTCGGTGAACTATCAACCGTATTAACTGGCACCATAGAGGCAACAACAGTATCGCTTGGATGGCTGTGGTCCAGCATAGCATCATCTGTGAAGATGTGAAATACGTATAAATAGGTATAATGTCTTTTGTTTTTACGATGTCTTTTTACCTTTAGGTTGCTCGGGTGCGGCTACTGCGAGATGGAAGTCCAGCAACGACACTACTATTATTGTTATAACAACAATAACCGATGGACACAACTTGTACAATTGCATGATGATGGAAAAGTGTTAAATCGACACCGTACTGCAATCAAACACAGAACACGGACACGGATCAACTACTCGACTATGTGTGAAAATCCAACTAAAAACTAAAAACAACACAACTGAACTGGTTACTGGCAATCTTCGGGATCTTCTTCTTGATTCATGAGTGTTCACTAAATATACTTTCCGATAAAAAGAGATAATACTCGAAAAACAAGTAGTTATCGCCGGGGTCGTAACACAGAGATATATTAGTTATGCCCGCCCAAAACAACAAAAAATATTTTCCCAGTGAGGGGCGAAGTTCAGTGTTTCAGTTCTTCCCGTTTTCTGTTTTCAAAGGGTTAACGATAACACAAACACTACTCAAACACTGCCATGCTTGCAGTACAGCAAATAGCTGCTGACTGGGGCACATCGAGCACATTCAAATTTCTCATAGCGATAGATACGGTGGCCCAAACGTTCACAATTTTCCAATGTAGTACGATACGGGTCTGTAGCAGATGTCCACGATACACTGTCAAGCCTCTCAGTGCAATGGTGTTCGCTACACCGTCTCAGTTCTTCGGCAGTTGAAGCTAGCAGTAGAACAAAGATAATCAATAGCGCGCGCACATTGTACGGTCGGCGCAGCGTCGTCGGTCGCGTCGTATGTCGAACTAATTTTTTATTCAATTCTGATTAGCAATTATGCTTTTTACCACCTCCTTAGGGTGCTGGAGGGGGATAGCGCGACTATGTAAGGAATAAAAATGGAAAAAAAAATTTTATTTGCATACGACAATAATAATTGATTAGGTACATAGTTTATTTGTAAATTTTCACGTTTATAATTTGAATTAGAATGATTGCAGTTTGTTGTTGAGCCTGTTGAGCATGTTGATTTTGTATGAAGATACCCACTGGAAAAATTTTTTTTTTCAGCACCACCTTTTTTTTCTCCAGTGGGTATCTTGATACAAAATCAACATGCTCAACAGGCTCAACAACAAACTGATAACATAAATCGCAGTGGGGGTGTGACATGACCTCACATTCGTTCAAAATTCTTGTAATGTTCGTTTTATCAGTTTGTTGTTGAGCCTGTTGAGCATGTTGATTTTGTATGAAGATACCCATTGGAAATTTTTTTTTTTCAGCACCACCTTTTTTTTCTCCAGTGGGTATCTTGATACAAAATCAACATGCTCAACAGGCTCAACAACAAACTGATAACATAAATCGCAGTGGGGGTGTGACATGACCTCACATTCGTTCAAAATTCTTGTAATGTTCGTTTTATCAGTTTGTTGTTGAGCCTGTTGAGCATGTTGATTTTGTATGAAGATACCCGTTGGAAAAAATTTTTTTTCAGCACCACCTTTTTTTTCTCCAGTGGGTATCTTGATACAAAATCAACATGCTCAACAGGCTCAACAACAAACTGATAACATAAATCGCAGTGGGGGTGTGACATGACCTCACATTCGTTCAGTTAGATTTACTGCTTGCAGCACGTTGTAAATTTTGAGCTGTTTCCCGTGTACACGGGGTCGAAAAATGTCAACAAATCGAACATTATTTTTTATCGCCCATATTTTCATACAACCGTTGATTTCGCGTTTGTCGTGTTTTTTGTGCGGATTCTCGCGCAGAAGCCGTTCATGAATCTGTGCTAAAGTAATGAAATCTGATGAATTGTCAGTTTTTTCGATGTGTGCGTCGAGCCACTGAGTGTACTCGTCATTATTTTCGCAAATCTCCTCTTTCCACTCGCGCATCGAATCGGGTACATTTCCGTACAAGTCCGCGTCGCGTTACTTTCGCAATAAATCTAAAACTGAACTGCGCCACAGTGGGAATTGTTCATTGATATTTTTCACGGCCACGAATGTATTTTCCTGTAAATAAGTCTCGGCCGCGGTGTTCACGAATTTTGACCGGAATGGACAGACAACCATACGCGCCATGAAAGCGGCATCGCTAGCGTCAAATTTCGGATAATCGTTCTCGTTAAATATCAACACTAATCCCGCTTGCCACGTGTAATGAAAGTTGTCGCTCGAGTACATCATGCGACCGTCGATGAAATTCACCACCCGTCACGGCTTTCAGCCAGCCACAATCTAACGTCATGTTTTTTCTTCAACTCGTCGGCCACCAACAAGCGTTTTCCCTTGAGTTTGTAAAGTCCACCGTCATGGCTGTTGCGATCACTTTGCACGGTGCTTAGACACACCACTTTGGTCCCAGTAATGGCATAGGATCCAAACACTCGCTGTAGCAGCGTCATCAGGGTGGTTTTTCCGTTGAAACCTGCACGTTTATCGGTTAACACTAAAAACTCTTTGTCTTTACGGTAACCGGTGAGTAGTCGTGAAAAGTAGTGTAATGTGTACTCCCGCTCGTCGCGTCGCGGTAATAACTGTTCAAAGAACTGCTCTACCGCCGGCATATATTTGATAGATTCTTCTTCTGAATACTCCCAGCCACAAGTCAAGGAAATATAATCGTCTGGATGAACACTGCGAAAAATACCTTCGGTACAATTGTGCTGCCAATCGAAGGCGCCATTGTCAAGGGCAAATAAGTGTAGTTTGGTATCAAGAGTATTGAGAAAATAGCGGTCATACATGTAGGCCTCAAATCGATTGCGCAGGTGGTCAATTTGTGTGCGCTGGCCAATGATTTTCACTTCTTTGGCGCTGAGGTCGGGGATGTTTGATCGCATTAGCGATATCAAATCTGTCTCAATGACGTGATTTGGCTGGCGCATCCAACAATGCGTTTGTGGACAACATTTGTGAACGCCCAAAGGAGCACCACTAAATCTATACTGTTCCTGTAATTGGGCGCGCGGAAATTGGCAGAATAAAGCTTGCACTAAATCCTCGTGTGAGCGCGTATCGTCATCGTCACTCTTGTTATTAATTTTTATAACATTTATATTGGTCAAATTGTTGACGGTCAAATGGTCTATTTTCAGATTGAACCCCACATGTTCGCTGAGAAATTTACGAGTCGCCAGCGACGTTTCCCGTAGCAACAATTCTAGCTGGTGTTTGTTGCGTACTGTCTTATTGCCTGTTCGAATGTACCTGTGTTTTTCATCAAAAGGGTAGATCAAAACGAAGCGAGCTTCAGTGTCGTTAGTCTCGGTGTTGCATTTGACGTAGCGAATTGTGTGTTGATCGAGAAAGTGACAAGCCGAGGGGCCCGTGAATTTCGGATCGATGCTATCGAGTCGCGCGGAAATTGGCAAACTACGCGTCAAATGATTGAGAAAAGTGAGTTCGGGATACTTTGCCAATGTCGCCCAATCGCTGATAATGGCCAAGTTTTCGTTGTCGGCTATCAAGTGCGAATCGGCATTGACGCGACGCAGTGAATTTATTTTTTTGGGAGCATTTTTCGTCATGGTGTCTTGCAGTAATGCAATAAGGCCCTCTAACTTCGTAGTGCGTGTCGCTGCGAGCTGCTGCAGATAGTCGTAACCGAGCGTACTATTTGATTGCTCGTTGATAGACTGTACGTCTTCGGTACCTTTATATTTGTCGGTGGCTAGCTTGGAAAAATCATCGGCAATGTCTACGACGTCATATTGATTGGCACGTGCCGTTTCGGCGATCGCCCAGACGATTTTGCACCACGAATCACGAATACTGGCCAACGCTGGAAGATCGTCGAGGTCGAACACTTGGCGGCGCAACTCGTGCTTGGAAATGTAAACTCGGGCGCGTTTGCCTTGCTGCGACGGCGCACATGCTGTTGTCATATTCTATTGTCGACGCTTTTTCGGTAATATATTCTTGATTTTGTGGGACGACGGTGTTAAAATTGTTAATCAATTGCTTTAAAAATATTAATTTCATATGTTTGTTTAGACTAAGTTACGGCTGGCGGCACCGGCAAGATATGTGTGAGAGCGCCGAGTCGCCTAAATTGCTATATAAGCGTTTTTGTTAATCTGTGTTTAAACGAAACCAATTTTAATTTAGGCAGTTGTTGAATAGAGTTCTTTCAGAAAGGTTTTTGTTTCATTTATTAACTTTAATTCACAACAAACCACCACCCTTCCAGCAAAATTCTTAACAGGTTATGGGCCCAGTTACCCAGGTTAGTAAGGTGGTTTTATTGTGAGCAAAAGTTTTTTGTTGCGCGGCGTCGAGTCGGGTGTGGCAAGTTAGTTGTGTAAACATTCGATAACGTGAAAGCGTGGACAATAAAAAATGGAAAGTGAAAAATCAAGAATTGAAAAGCTTAGGGATGCGGACAACTGGCAGCAATGGCAGTTTGTTACGTTGCCGGATAGTGAGGATGCTCTGGGAGTTTGCGATGGAACCTTCGTAAAGCCAGAAAGCACAGACCAGAACTACGATCAACAATTACGAAAGTGGACAAAGGCAGATCGGTTAGCGAGGAAAACCATTGTGACCACTGTGGAGGCGAAACCATTGCAGTTATTGATGAATTGTGAAGGTGCCAGGGAAATGTGGGTCAAGTTACACAGCGTTTATGACTTGAAATCGGACGAAAGTTTGGGATTAATTCAAAAGCAATTTTTTGAATTAAAATGGGACTCGTCACCAAACATTGCAGGGCATATTTCAAAATTGGAACAAATGGCAAGCAAAATGAAAAAACTCAACAGTCCAATACCAGATTCAATGTTGATGGCAAGAATTTTATCAATTTTGCCGGTCAAATTTAATCATTTCCATAGTGCTTGGGAATCCATGGACTCGTCAAAGCGTAACATTGAAACACTTACAACTCGTCTTATGACTGAAGAGTTACGTCTTCAAAAGAGTGAATCAGAAATTAACGAATTGACAACCGCGTTAGTGACAAAAACTCAATTTCATCCTAAGAACAAGAAGGCGCAGGTGGTTAAAAAGGGAAAGTGTTTTACATGTGGAAAAGCGGGACATTTTCGGCAAGACTGTCCGGGTTGCGTTAAGTGCGGGTCAAAAAGGCATTTGGAAAAGGATTGTTTATCAAATGTCAGTGCACAAATGCAAACAGACGATTCCGGGGAAACACAAACGTTTGTAGGAATTAATAATGTGCAAAACGGCTCTGACATTTGGTTGATTGACTCTGGTGCGACGAATCACATTACGAATCGTAGGGACTGGTTTGTGGAATTTAAAGTTTTTTCAGAGCCTCATATGATACGTGTCGGAAACGGGGAGAGTATCGCCGCGTACGGGAGTGGACAAATAAGTGTCAAAACGTACGTTGATGGAACTTGGAAACCGGGAGCTCTCTATGACGTGTTGTATGTGCCAAAAATCGCGCGAAACCTTTTTTCGGTGAAAAGGGCGTCGATTTTGTGATAAACAATAACGGTAAAAACTGCAAGCTGTTGCGCAATAATAAAGCGATAAGAGCGCGGATGTTTTGATTTCGGAAAAAATCAAGAGTGGCGGCGACATTTTGTTACTGTGGCATGAGAGACTTGGGCATCAAAATAATAAACACGTGCAAGAGTTTATAAAACGTTATGGACTTGAACTAAAAAAGGACAGCGATGTTTGTGATGGATGCGCGTACGGGAAAAATCACCGGCAAGCGTTTCGGGATTGCAAAGTAGAGCGCGCTGGTAAAGTTCGAGAAATGATTCATAGCGATGTTTGCGGCCCGATGGAAGTGGAATCGTTAGGCGGTAATCGATATTATTTACTTTTCAAGGATGATTACAGTAAATATCGAGTGATTTATTTTATTCAAAATAAATCAGAGGTGTACGAAAAATTGGAGCATTTTTTAAATGAAATAAAGACGCAATTTACTGATCATGTAAAAGGGATTCAAAATGACGGTGGCAAAGAATATGTAAATAAAAATGTGAAATGTTTGCTTAGCAAAATGGGTATAACACAAACAGTTACAGTACCTTATACTCCGGAACAAAATGGTTTTGTTGAAAGGGAAAATCGAACAATTGTGGAGTCTGCAAGGTCAATGTTATACTCAAAACCATATCTTCCAAAAGAATTGTGGGCTGAAGCCATGAATACGGCTGTGTATATTTTAAATAGAACAGGGCCTACAAGAATTCCTGGAAAAACACCGATAGAAATATGGAGTGGAAAGCAGCCAAAAATTTCGCATTTTAAAATTTTTGGTACCGAGTGTTTTGTACACATTCCAAAAGAAAAAAGGCACATGCTAGATAAAAAGTCAGTTAAAGGCTATTTTGTGGGATATGCAGAAAATGTGCAAGGCTACCGTGTGTGGATACCTGAGAAAAATGATGTGATAGTAAGTCGTGATGTGATTTTCAAAAATGAAAAAATACTACCAACCAAAGTACCAGTTGACAACGTAATAGAAAAAGAGGAGGAAGTTCAGGAAGAAAAATTTGAAGAAAACTTACCTGAAAACTTACCTGAGGAAGACCCTGAGGACTTACCTGTGGCAAGAAACTTAAGAGATCGAAAAAAATTGAAACAGCCAGATTTTTATGGAGTACCTGTCGCGTTTTTGGCGGATGAACCAATAAATTTCAACGAGGCAGTGTCATCTGAACAACAAGAAGACTGGATGGATGCCATGAAGGAAGAAATGTCATCTTTGTTGGAAAATAACACGTGGATTATGGTGGAAAAACCAACAAATAAGAAAATATTTGAAAACCGATGGGTATATCGTAAAAAGTATAAGGAAAATGGAATAATAGACCGATATAAAGCGCGTCTGGTTATAAAGGACTGTTCGCAACAAAAAGGGGTGGACTACAATGAGATATTTAGTCCAGTAGCCAGATCTGAGACAATTCGGGTCTTACTAAGTATAGCAGCAACAGAAAAATTGCACCTTAGGCAATTTGATATAAAAACTGCATTTTTATATGGAAATGTAACGGAGGAAATTTTCATGAAGCAACCAAAGGGGTTTGAAGACGGAACAACCCGTGTGTGCAAACTGACAAAAAGTCTGTATGGTTTAAAACAGGCGCCAAGGTGTTGGAATGAAAAATTTTCAAAGTTTCTTGAAAAATGTGGTTTCAGGGAGAGTGCTTCGGATCCGTGTTTGTTTATAAACAGAAACAACAACGAAAAAAATTTATTGTTGCTATATATTGATGATGGTTTGGTAGCATCATCAAACGCCGAAGAGCTAGAAAAACTACTTGGGAAAATCGGAAAAACATTCAAGGCCAAGATGACAAGTAATGTAAAGAATTACATTGGAATAAAAATTGAAAAACAGCATGATGGTTCAATTTTTATTCATCAAAAAACTTACATTCAAAAGTTTTTAAAAAAATATGGAATGGAAGATTCTAAAGTGGTTGCCACGCCTATTGATCCAGGATGGCAGACGGATATGTCAATAACGCAGGAAATTGATAATTTTCCGTATCGTGAAATTGTGGGAAGTTTAATGTTTTTGCAAGTTAACACGAGACCAGATATTGGGTATGCACTTAACATTGCGTTAAGAGCATTAGAAAATCCTACTGCAGCACATTGCAAACTTGTAAAAAGAATTCTTCGTTATGTTAAGGGTACAGCAGATTTTGGATTGCTCTATAGTACCAACGAATCATTGGAAGTTTTTTGTGATGCTGATTTTGCTGGGGATGTTGAAAGCAGAAGATCAACAACAGGCGTTATCTGCAAAATAAGTGGAGCAGCAGTATCATGGCAAAGCAGAAAGCAACAGTGCGTCGCTTTATCTACGACAGAAGCGGAGTATATGAGTGCAGCAAGTGCGGCGAAAGACCTAGTGTGGCTAGTGCGCATACTTAAAGAAAGCGGCGTGAATTCGGAAAAATATAGCCATGTGTCTTTGTGCATTGACAATCAGAGTGCGATTAAACTGATTAAAAACCCAGAAGGACATAAACGCACAAAACACATCGATATCCGATTTCATTATATTCGTGACTTATATAAAAAAGGCGAATTTAATATAGTGTATGTTCCGAGCGAAAATCAAATCGCCGATATAATGACTAAACCACTAGTAAAGCAAATTTATGAATTGTTGCGTTTAAAATTAGGTTTAGTTAGAATTTAAGTATGTATGTACTTGTTAGCATAAAATTAATATTTTAGGGAGAGTGTTAAAATTGTTAATCAATTGCTTTAAAAATATTAATTTCATATGTGTTTGTTTAGACTAAGTTACGGCTGGCGGCACCGGCAAGATATGTGTGAGAGCGCCGAGTCGCCTAAATTGCTATATAAGCGTTTTTGTTAATCTGTGTTTAAACGAAACCAATTTTAATTTAGGCAGGTGTTCAATAGAGTTCTTTCAGAAAGGTTTTTGTTTCATTTATTAACTTTAATTCACAACAAACCACCACCCTTCCAGCAAAATTCTTAACAAAAATAAAAAACACGTGTTCAAGTGTTTTCCGAAAAACTAACCGTTTTTTAAATAAAAAAAATATCAATATTCAAGGGGTGGTTTCGCCCCTTTGGACATCCAGTATGAAACTTAGAAAAATCTTAACATAATATGTAATAAATTAAAATAAAAAACACGCGTTCAAGTGTTTTCCGAAAAACTAACCGTTTTTTAAATAAAAATACATTATTATTTAATGGGTTGTTTCACCCCTTTAAAATGTAAAATTTGAAAAATGCTTTCTTAGCATACCTACAAATACGTATACACTCCAGTTAGAGTATTCCGTAAAATTAATTGTTTTCGGCGAAAAAAATGAAAAATTACCTGATTGGGACAGTTGTGTCGCACGACTGCTTGACTGGTAGATTACTTCTTTTGGCAATGTGGGCAAGTGAATCTGTGACTGTGTTCGGTGACCATGTGACGCTCTAACTGCACCTTTGTTGAGTAGCGCAACTCACACAGCTCATATGGGCAATCATACACCACCACTTTTACCGCTTTTGTGATCATCCGGATATCAGGATTAGGTAAAATGGCGTGTATTTTCTCTTCTGGACAACGACAGAGATCCACAATTGGCGCTATGTAATTCCACTCAATTGTTCCATAATTGATTGCCTCGTTGAAACAATGATTGATATTGATTACTTGATGGAAAATTCCACTGCGAATAAATAAAATATCACCAGGGCATTGTCCAATGAAGGCGGCCGACTGTGTCAGGTTATATTTTTTTAAAAAATTCCAGGTTATAACGACGTCTTTATGACTAAAGTGTTGGTGTGGGACTTCGGCGTGCAGGGCATTTAACATTGCCTGTTTGTCAAATACCACAATTTTAGGTTCAACCCTTAAGGTTACGTCAATGATACGACTTGTTCGTTCTATCAATTGATTTTATTCTAATTAATATTATACATTACAAATCATGCAATAGACAAGTTCATTGCTTTGCCAGCAATTGCTGACACAGCTGACCTACATTATGTTGTTAGTTCAATACACTTTATTGTTCAATAGTTATAATATACAGGGTGATGCAACTCCATACTACATCTCCCCTGAGACATTGAAAGAATTTACATTTTATTTTAATGGAAATTCTTTCACATGTCTATTGGATAATTAATAAAATAATGGTTAATATTATAATTTAGAGATGGTGCAAGAAAGAACAGAAGAAAGGAAAACAAGGAAGTAAAAGAGTAGAGAAATAGACGTATAGAAAAGCGGCGCCATAATACCTTAAATATAGTATAGTATAATTAGTATCCCTAGTACTGCTTACTATCTAGTTTCTTACTGAAAATACAATTTAGTTCTATTTTTATGAATTACAGTTTCCTTATTATCTTTTAATATAGTAACATTTGGGGTGTCCATTGTGTCATTTTTAACAACTAAATATGGACCTAGGAAACAAGGACTCGTTAATTTATTACCTACCTCATTTTTTACCAAAATCAAATCCCCTTTTTTGTATTCAATCGGATTGGCTCTGTTATCAAAAGTTTGTTTTCTTTTAATTTTTGATTTCAATAAATTGGTTTTAGCATCTTCGTGTGCTCGTTGTAATCGATACTTTAGTTCAAGAGGGTAACTTTCAAAATTATAAAGAGGTTCCACAGGATTACTTAAATTACTTGGTATGTTACACTCTCTACCAAAAACTAGTTCAAAAGGGGTATATTTAGTTTCAGTGTGAACCGTTGTATTATATGAAAAACACCAATAGGGAATCCACATACTCCAAGTGTCGCTTAGATTTTCGGTTTGCATTCTTAGATATGCCCCTAAAACCTTGTGGGAATTTTCTAAGGAGCCGACGCTCTGGTGTCTATAGCTAGAGGCGTAAATCTGATTTATCTTTAAGAGAACACATACTTCCTTCATTGTGGAAAAGATAAATTCCGATCCTCTATTCGAAGCAATCTCCTGTAGTATCCCATATCTCAAAATAAAGTTTTCCACAAAAGATCTTACGACCGATACAGCATCTTTATTTTTTAAAGGGTATGCCTCAACAAATTTTGAAATTTCGCACTGAATCGTTAAAATATATGTAAAACCCTTTATATCAGTGGGCAAAGGTCCTACAATGTCTAAATATACCTTTTGAAAAGAGAAGTCAGCAGTAGAAGTAATTACCATAGGTTCTCGCGTATAGTGACTAGAATGCTTCTGTTTTTGACATTTATCACATTTTTTAACAAAGTCTCTTACGTCCTTATCTAAACCTGACCAAAAATAATGCTTTTTTATATTATTTAACATTCTATTTATACCTGCGTGACCACTAGTGGGGAGTAAGTGAAAATCATTTAATATAATTTTTCTTTCATCCACATCCATTATTCTTTTTACTCCTTTTATAATATGTATACGGGGGCCCCTCCAATTTAACATATTTTTTATGCCATTACCTACGCATTTAATAAATTCCTTACTAGTCTCATCTTTTAAAATATATAACTCCTCTACTTTTGTTTTATTACTTATTTCAGTCAGATCCCTCAACATTTCGTCTCGCGCCAACATTGATCCGGTATTCTGACAATAAAATAAAGTAGAGTGTAATGGTACATAATAAAAGTTCCCCACGTGTTCTGTCACGTCTTTTTGCATAGATATTATGTTTGAGTATGTCGTTATGACTAGCTCAGTACAATGTTTTGGTTTTTTAAGATCAATCCCAACATGTGTATTATTCTTAGTTACCTCTAATTTTTGTTCTTTTACATTCCTGCACTGATTCCTAGTCATAACGGCCACTAAGTTATTGTTTATATTTTGTAACTCGTCTGAAGTTAATTTTATTCTCGATAAAGCATCGGCAGTGACATTTTCACTACCTTTTACATATTCTACATAAAAATCATATTCTTCGAGCCCCAAACGAATTTTTGTTAATCTGCTTGAAGGGTCAGCTAAACTAAATAAGTATAAAAGTGGTTTATGGTCTGTTCGTATTTTAAATCGACGTCCATATAAATACGGCCTAAAATGCCTCACTGCCCAAAAGATTGCTAGTAATTCTTTATGCGTAATGGGATAATTAATTTCCGCTTTATTCAAAGTTCTGCTCGTATATACTACAGGTTTATTATTTTTATTTGATAACACGGCCCCGATAGCAAAATTGGACGAGTCCGTTTGAAGAATAAACTCATTTTGCTCTGAAAAATCAGGATAATCTAAAATTGGATAATTTATAAGAGCATTTTTTAAGGTTTCAAAGCTTTTGTTACATTCAATCGTCCACTCAAATCTTGCATACTTTCTACATAGTTTGTTTAACGGTACAGATATTTCCGCAAAATTTGGAATGAATTTTCGGTAGTAGTTTGCAAAAGCTACAAACCGTTTTGCCTCGTCAGCGTTTTTAGGAACAGGGTATTCTTTCAAGGCTTTTACTTTGTCCGGATCAGGTGATATACCTTTATCGCTGACAATGTGCCCTAGATAAAGTATCTCCTTCCTTAAAAAGTCGCATTTTAAGGGGTTTAATTTCAAATTTACTTGTCTTAACCTTAAAAAAACATCCATAAGATTTTAATTATGATCCTCTAAATTTCTCCCAAAAACAATTAAATCGTCTAGGTAAACAAAACATTTTTCGTAGTTGAGACCTGCCATTGCGACTGTCATTAGCCTAGAAAAAGCACTAGGACTAATTTTCAACCCCATTGGCAGTCTTTTCATTTGCCATTGACCTCGGTCAGTCATAAAAGCTGTTACCTTCCTACTTTGTTCGTCTAACTCTACTTGATAGTAACTTTGACTTAAATCTAAATGAGAGAAATAAAGAGCACCTGCAAGAGAATCTAAAATATCATCTACACGTGCTATCTGGAACTTAAGATCAACTAAATTACGGTTTAAAAATCTGTAATCTAACACGAGTCTTGTACGTTTCTGTCCCGATGAATCACTCTTCTTTGGTACTAGCAACACTGGAGAGGACCATTCGGTCTGAGCTCTTTCAATAATGTCATCTTCACACATTTGCGAAATTTGCCTATTTATTTCCTCTTTTTGGGTTTGTGCCAGCATATAAGGTTTCACGTATACCGGTTGTGTACCTGGTTTGACTTGAATTGATTGTTTATAAATATTTGTAACAGATAGTTTATCCCCCGGCATATGAAATAAATCCGCAAATTTAGCAGTAAGCCCTTCTATGGAGCTTCTTTCTTCGTGATTTAAATAATTTAATTTCAGCATACTGAACAACTTTTTTACTCTTTCGACCGAATTACTATTAGTACCAAATTGGCAACACTCATAGTCATTCAAGCTTTCGGCTTTAGGCAAACAATTTTTTAAACAAACCTCACTTTCACGCGTGTTCAAAATTCTAACCGGTACTTCGCCCTTTTCTGGTCGTGCTATTACACCTGCCACAAATACACCCTGGCATATTTCATTCGGTAAAACCACACACTCATCTTTTAGTCCCGTTTTAATGTATTGAATAATTTCACATCTGGGAGGAATCACCAAAATGTGATTATCTGTAGCATTCAAATTTAAGATTACTTCTTTTTTATTGTTTAAAAGAGTTAAAGTATTTTTTTCGTAATTTAATTTAGCTTTGTATGACCTTAAAAAATCTTCTCTAATTATTCCACTGGTATGACATGGTAATGTCTCGAATATATAACATTTTACTCTAAACTGTACACTTCCTACATACAGGTTTAAAAAACTATAACCTATGGAAATTAATTTACCTCCTATGCCATTTATTTCTAATTTTTCTTTGAACAAGGGTATGGTTGAGTCTAAATCTGACAGTTTAATTGCGCTTAAAGTAGCTCCGGAATCTATGGTAAAGTTCACTTTTTTACTATTTACATAAAAAGATACCGCATTAGAGCATGTGTCCGAATATGTAAATATTTGTTTACTACATTTTTCATTTTTAGGGACGAAAAAAGGTTTCCCCGCTTGACGGCGAGTTATCTCCGTCACCTACATTTAACACTTGCTCAGCAAAATTAATGTTGTTATTCCGTCGAATTCCTCTAGACCCGTGTCGCGTAAACGACCGGCCTTGCTGACCACGAAAATTATTGTTGTTACCTCGGTTAAAATTGTTATTATATCTTGGAAAATGCTGATTATTACGATTACTAAAATTCATTCTATTATTAAAGCTGTTATTATTATGCTGTCTTGAAAATGTTTGTGCCCTATTATTAAAACTCCTATGAAAATTTCTGCTATAATTTGCTCTCCCCCTATGATTTAAATTAAAAATTTGGGGATTATCTGATGGTTGAAAAGAATTTGATTCATCTTGTGCCTCTCTTATGGCATCTTTTAAAAACTCGAAATTTCTTGACGATATAATTGTACTGAGTCTTTGATTTTTAAGGCCATTTGCAAACCTTTTTATTGCTGTTTTTTCGTTAATAGGCCTTAAAATGTCATAGACTTCAGGGTCGTCGTTTGCTTGTGAAATTGTTAATTCGACAAAAATGTCCTCAAGCTCTTTGCCAAATTCTTCGATAGATTTATTATTTTGTCTGATAGAAAATAATTTTGTTTGAAGGGCAGTACTTGATTTTTGGGTCAAAAGATAAGTTTTTATGTCGGTTATAAGGGTTGCAAGAGACGCATAAGTAGATTTTAGCCTTAATTTCGCGTTACCTGAGAGCCTAGTTTTCAAAATAAATTTTAATAAATGTGGTTTATCATCATCAGTGGTTAAGAATAGAATTATAAAATTCCGCTGATTCAATCAAATTTTTTATAGTTTCTTCCGATCCGTTTAATACAGGTAAAAGGCTAGATGCTACTTTTAAATCAAAAGACGACATATTTTCACTGGAATTAACACTTTTTTGTTGACTAAACGCTAAGATTTCCTTATATACTATCTTTATTTTTGAAACAATATTCTTAAGAACTAAAATATCGCTGTCATCTAATTCTGAATCCTTAATTTTCTTATTTATAACATAAATTTCCCCTTCTAGCTTGCTATAAATAATTTTAGCTTCATCGATTCTTTTTTCTGTTATAGGCAATTTTCGCCTTTCGTAACTTGATTTTACTAAATTATTCTTAATTACAGTTAAGGAGCTGAGAATTTCTTTAAGTTTATCTCCCATAAGAAACTATATTAGAACTTATTATTATCTTTTTTTTTATTAATAAAATTCGTATAACGAGTCCTTACTTCCTGATAACGATTACTAATTTTAACTATTTATCTAATAAAAAAATCCTACAAAATAACAGAATAATATCACCACTTACATGTAGAACTTAGCGTTAATTTAGTTTATATTATGTATGCATAATTATTGTTTCTTCGTATCTTTAGCCATATTATTCCATATGCCATTACTGCTTTTTCCATTATTTTCCATATCCATACATTAACTTGAGTATACCTAAAAGAGAACCCTAAAATTTAATCATTTTCCTCTTGGTTCAAGCCTTCAGTGGATCTGCGCAAACTTCTTTGTTTACTTCTCGCCTAATTGTCTTTTTCAACCCTTTTTTGCAT
Source organism: Kuschelorhynchus macadamiae (assembly GCA_030620095.1). Lineage (NCBI taxonomy): Eukaryota > Metazoa > Arthropoda > Insecta > Coleoptera > Curculionidae > Kuschelorhynchus > Kuschelorhynchus macadamiae. The sequence goes on along the minus strand of JAUTXW010003703.1, from coordinate 321,626 downwards.
CGTTTTATTGCTAGATATGTTACACTTGCTAGTAACGCTGAGGTCAATATAATTAAAAGGTACTCGGAAAGAGAAAATCCCTTATTTTCATTGGTTATTTCTCCCCTTGAATCTCCATTCGACGCCTGGTTTATAACAATTTCTTCTTTAGAATTGGCCTTTCCCATCGCTTGTCGGTTGTTATAGTGGTAAAATAGTAACCCAGAGGGCTGGCAGGGTCGCCATGTAGTAATTTAGGTTCAACCCTTAAGGTTACGTCAATGATACGACTTGTTCGTTCTATCAATTGGTTTTATTCTAATTAATATTATACATTACAAATCATGCAATAGACAAGTTCATTGCTTTGCCAGCAATTGCTGACACAGCTGACCTACATTATGTTGTTAGTTCAATACACTTTATTGTTCAATAGTTATAATATACAGGGTGATGCAACTCCATACTACATGGTCATTAGTCATACCACCGATGTTATGGTCACAGGAAAAAGTATGCGGCGATTCGGAGAAAGGTCTTCCAGAAGGTACGAGACAGCGTAAAACATTAATGGATGGTAAATCTCCATCTTCGCAGTGCATCTCAGAAAACGAGCCCGCCTTGGCCAAATAATACATACTTGTATTAATGCCGGGCATAATGTCTACATCACGGTGGTGCGCCGTGGATATTAAACTTGATTTGTCAATTGGCTCTTGCAAAAGAGAAGCCAACCCAGGCAATGTCAAATTTCGGAAATATTCACCAGCTTTGTTGTTCTTCGTTGTCGGTTGGATCCACTCTTCTACGAAATTATTTAAAACCATATGGAGCTGCCGCTGATTGTCTTGTAGATGAGCGGGCGAGGGCATAAACGCGCCATGACAAGGCATTTCGTGAAAAGCCGTTAACGCGGGCGAGGGTACGCAAAATTTCTCCGTCTGTAACAGTTCCCGATTGGCGTCTGCGTAGATGAGCGATGAAGTGAGCTTTAAACAATCTGATGTCATGGCCGTACACTTTAATGTTTCTTTTTTACCGACCGAGCGGCACAAACTTGATCGAATATTCTGGAAATGATCGTCAGAAGAATGTGGTAAAATATTACGACCAACGATAACGTGAGCATTCAGTAACGGCGTGGTTCTTTTGTTCAACTCGGTGCACTTTTTCACAAAATCTTCAATATTGTAGTTCACACTGCTACCATGAATATAGGCAATATTATGCGCCATGTTTTTATATTGAAACTGTGAATTCACATATTGATGATGATTGATGTGTTAGATTTGTACAGGTGGCAAGGTGAAATAATACCACGAGCAACGGGTAATTAATTAAATTATATTTTAGGTAAAAATGAATAAACGCTGAACAAATACGAAACGATTCTTAATACTTAAAAAGATCTTACACTACTAACTTAAATGAAAACAAAAAAGCGCCAGCGGAGCGCGGTTCTAGCCTAAACAAAATAAATACATAAAAATGTCAATTAGGCATTTCTATAATCTGGCCTGGCTATTGATAAACGTCCGCCGTTGTGTGCGATAATATTATTAATCTACCAAGGATATTGCATTACATGGTTTTATTTTTTCAACATTCTCCCTCAATATTCTAGGTAAAATTAATATTACACAAAAAAAAGGTGGAGAAAACATGAAATAATACACATGGGGAATTGTTTGGAGGGCATTTGTTGCGCTCAATTTGAGGCGGCGCGTGCGCAGAGTAGTGTCATCGCCTGGCATCGCCGTGTCATCACGTGCAGCGCTGGAGAAAAACGTCAGCCCCATCGACCCCCTTGGAGGTGGAGGGATGAAATTTGGGATTGGGGGTCAGAAAGGATGAGGGTTGATGTGTGCCGAGTTTGGTGGGGCTGCGAGACCTGCTTCTGCCCCATCGTAGGGGGTGTCATCACTGTCATCACTTGGATCACGATACTACTGTGGTGTATAGAAGCAGAGAGAGAGTTCGGTCGCGCAGTAAAAGCAAAAACGGTACGCGTATATAGGAGGAGTGTAAACTCGGAGATCCAGGCGATGACAGTGATGACAGGGGGTCCTGTAGGACAAACGGTTGATCGGGGAGACTCGGGGTTTTTTCCTACGGCTTCCTTGGACTGTATCATGGGGGGTTTGTTATAAAAAATCCGGCTTCGGGTCAACCGGGCGAGGGTGGCAGGGGGATAAAGAGAAAGCTGCGAGTGATGACACGGCGATGACTGGTGATGACGGGGTTAAAATGGGCGCGTGCGGGGGCCGGAAAAATCGCCAACCCCCGGCGATCCACGTAGACACGCAAATAGACACGATTGGGTTGAAAAAAAATTTTTTCTCCTTCTCCTCTCGCACCCCAGGGCTATTTTTGGTTTTCGTGCTCCTGCTATGCCGCTTAGCGTCGAACCGCTTAGCAAGCGCTCGTATATATATTTTCACATATTGATGATGATTGATGTAGGTTGTACTTACTTAGTACTACAAACTGCAATAGGATTATGAGTGTACAATTTTTCTAACAATATAAAAGTAAATAACGAGGAGATCATCATGCTATTATTTGAAGTAGGTAGTTGTTAATAAAAATAAAAATATTTTTGTTTTTTTGCTAGTATAGGTACAAACACAACATTGTATATACCTACCTATCTATTAATAATGTAGCTACTGATATAATAATAATATTACCCATTAACGAATGATAATATGAGTTTTTTATAAATAATAATAATAATGATAGTATTGTTGCGAAAAGCGGGCTGTTGGTACGGGCGGCTGCCGCCAGATAGCGCCACGCGGGCCAGTCAAGACGGGGAAGCGCCTGTTATGCCGCTACACGTCGAACGGCATAGCAAGCGGACGCATAGGTAGTAGATAGACTAATATTGTTGGTAATGGAAAAAAAGCAGGTAGTAGCTGCAATAGAATGGAAAAGGTGGAGAAAACATGAAATAATACACATGGGGAATTGTTTGGAGGGCATTTGTTGCGCTCAATTTGAGGCGGCGCGTGCGCAGAGTAGTGTCATCGCCGTGTCATCACGTGCAGCGCTGGAGAAAAACGTCAGCCCCATCGACCCCCTTGGAGGTGGAGGGATGAAATTTGGGATTGGGGGTCAGAAAGGATGAGGGTTGATGTGTGCCGAGTTTGGTGGGGCTGCGAGACCTGCTTCTGCCCCATCGTAGGGGGTGTCATCACTGTCATCACTTGGATCACGATACTACTGTGGTGTATAGAAGCAGAGCAGCAATTTTCCTAACCTATATGTTTATTTACATGGGTCGTAAGTTTTAAAAATAAACAAAACTTGAATGAACTTTCAGATTTAAGAAGAAAAAAATGGTTAAATGTTATTAAAAAAGCATACTTTTCAAAACTACACTTAATCATTCCAAAATAGATTTTCTTTTGTCTTGTACTCGACTATATAGTTTTGTAGTTTTAGGAATATTCCACATTGCTAAAACATCAGTGCACAGCTCTCCCTTGGCTGATGTTGAAATACAAAAAAATAGTTGTAACATGGTTACACACTTCCTCTGCTCTGCATGAAAGTATAGTATAGTGACAAACAAGTGCCTGCTTCAACTCTGCATATGGTGCAACATTGTAACGGGGGGGGACTGTTCATATGTTGCGAATGTTTGACCTGCAAAAAGCAATTAATAAGCAAAAGTATTGAAGGAAAATTGTAACTAGACTTACTTTAGCTCTAATAATTATACGGTCCCCTACACCAAATAACGAAATAAGGGAATATGTCCATGTTTATTCGTTTGGAAACTCCAACCTCCTTCGGCTCCGCGACAGAGATAGGCGTCCACGCGGGGAGAGCATGCGACGGATGGTGCTTTGATGGTGGTATGTGTGTTTTTTGGCAAAAATGCATCAAACACACCTATTGGAGTATACTGGCTCGTAAAATTTATCCCTAACAGGCCAAAATTATGACTTATAATATAATTGCATTTGTTCCACAAAAATATAGGGGTTAAAAATAACAATCAGACAAAAAATTTAAATTTTCTTTGGATTCTACTCTGACACTTTTAGTATACCAATCGGCTTTCATAATGGCATTACGAAATGTCCCTTGTGACCTTCCCTTCGAGGATAGTGATGTTCGAGGCTCGTCAATATCCTGAGCCATCTAAAAGGAAACACACCTTATAGCAAACACCTCAAGCATAACAAAAACAAATTTGAATTTCATATATTATGTACAGGGTGTCCCATTTTCGTAGGTTTTACGGGGTTTCCAGCTTATGAGTAGAGATAGAGAGATGCGGTTTTCGCGACACCGTGCTACTTTTCGATGAAACTAAAGAGGCCGCAAACAGATTTGCCCTAACCATTTTAGTTTCCGTGCTACAGGGTGATTTTGAAAATTTGTCATTTTCGGACACCCCCTGTAACTCAGCTATCGTAAAATATATTTAAAATGTTTCAACTGGTATTTATAGATTTTTTCACGTAGAATTCAGTGGCATACTCAGATTTTTGCTGAGAGTCATAGTTTTTGACATATTGGCATAACCTACTATTTTTTAAATGGGAGACCCTATATATTATTTTTTCATCTTATTCTTTGTGTCGAGAGCTTTTCAAAAACATACCATAAGTCATATTTATTTTCATAAATAACATGAAAAAATGCATTTTTCTTTAAACGGATTTATGGCATAGCAGATCAATCGAAATAAGAGAAGGTGGCTGTGGTAGCCATGGCAACGCCAACAAAAATATGATCAGGCAGCCATTACGGCTGTCATTTTTGGCATTATTGCGTTTAAATTTTTCTTGACGTCTATTATAATTATTGTTTTTAATATGGCTCAGAATCAAAAATTTTAATATTTTCTAGAAATATGATATGAACGCGTGTTTTATATTGTCTAATGAAGATGCAGATCAGGCGGCAGAGCTTTATCTGAACAGGTTAGTTCTTTTTTATCTTCCTGCATTTTGACTTTATTGGTTCGCTTTATTTTATCTTAGATATCCCGAGAGAAGACAACCAGAAAAAAGAATTTTTCAAAAAATTAAAAATAATCTTTGCCAATATGGATCTTTTAACAAGCCTCGATCGCGAACTTACAATAAAGACAACGAAGAATCTGAGGTCAACGTTTTAGCCCTCGTTCAGACAGCTCCTGAAACATCTTGCAGGAAAATAGACGAAGAGGCGGGTGTACCGAAAACCAAAGTGCAGAAAATTTTGAAAAAGCACAAATTCAAACCCTATAAATACAAACTTGTGCATCATCTGCATCCTGGTGATGAGCGCAGATTGGAGTTCTGCAATTGGTTTATAAATATGAAAGCAGAAGATATCGATTTTGAAAAAAAGATTATTTGGTCAGACGAGGCACATTTTACTAGTTCAGGGATTTTAAATAGACACAACACGCGATTTTGGAGTCAAGAAAACAACCATGATATTTTTCCTAGGGAGCGTCAGGGCAGATTTGGATTCAATGTCTCCTGTTTTATTTTCAACCGAAAAATAGTTTACCAAATATATGAAGGAAATCTGAATTCGATTGGTTACGTGCGAATCCTAGAAGACGCATTAGGAATTTTGGATGATGTTCCCTTGGCTCAACTAAATAGGATTTATTTCCAGCAAGACGGAGCTCCAGCCCACAATGCCAGAATAAGTCAAAACTGGCTTAACGACCATTTTCCTGGAAGATGGATAGGAACACACGGACCTGTTCCATGGCCACCACGATCCCCTGACCTCTCAGTTTTAGATTTGTTTTTGTGGGGTTATTTAGAAAACAAGGTTTATGTAAGGCGATACGAAAACTTAGAACAACTAAGAATGGCCACCGAAAACGCTTTTGCAGAGTTACAAAGACAGTCATTTACAATAGAAAATGCATTAAAAAGAATTTTTAAAGTTTGTCACACTTGTAGGACACATAATGGTCTACAATTTGAACAATATTTGTAGTTTTAATGAAATTATAATTATTACCTTTTACCTACTTCCTAATTTTTTCTGATGCTGTTACTTTGTTATTTCGTTAATAAATATTTGTAAACTTTTTCCATGGCTCCACAGCCACCTTCTCTTATTTCGATTGATCTGCTATGCCATAAATCCGTTTAAAGAAAAATGCATTTTTTCATGTTATTTATGAAAATAAATATGACTTATGGTATGTTTTTGAAAAGCTCTCGACACGAGGAATAAGATGAAAAAATAATATATAGGGTGTCCCATTTAAAAAATAGTAGGTTATGCCAATATGTCAAAAACTATGACTCTCAGCAAAAATCTGAGTACGCCACTGAATTCTACGTGAAAAAATCTATAAATACCAGTTGAAACATTTTAAATATATTTTACGATAGCTGAGTTACAGGGGGTGTCCGAAAATGACAAATTTTCAAAATCACCCTGTAGCACGGAAACTAAAATGGTTAGGGCAAATCTGTTTGCGGCCTCTTTAGTTTCATCGAAAAGTAGCACGGTGTCGCGAAAACCGCATCTCTCTATCTCTACTCATAAGCTGGAAACCCCGTAAAACCTACGAAAATGGGACACCCTGTACATAATTTTTTATGTGTACTAGATTATATTGTCCTCAATCCATGCGTTATACATATATATATATATATATATATATATATATATATATATATATATATATATATATATATAGGGTGGCCCATTATTTATGACTTTCCTGGTATATTTTATTGGACACGTCAATTTTGATTTTTAGGGGGACGTCTTTTCATGTATGATTGTATAATACAGGGTGTTCCAAAAATAAGATATCGCATTACACTTGACATTTTTAAATGGAAACCCCCAATTTTTTTTCTATTTTTGGATTCTCCAGGAAGTTTTAGTAACTTTTGTATAATAGAGTTTATACCTATCTTCAACCATTTTGAAGTTTTTTTAATTTTTTTTATAAAATTCGCCTCATTTAATTTAGTACTGATAATACGGAAAAAAATAATAATCACCGATACCAGCAAGAAATTTAGCATCCGTCAATGTCATCGTAAATCATAGAACAACTTTATCTTTGATTTGAAATCGTTAAGTTGCCTAGTTCTATTATAATATTTTGCAATGATTTATTCAATTCAAGAAAGGGTCGAAATAACGAAACTGTATTATCAAAACGGAAGCATTGCAAGAGCTACCGCCCGGTTGTTTAATGCGTTACATCCAGACAAAAATATTAACCATAAGTATGTGGCTAAATTAATAAGAAAATTTGAAGCAACTGGATCTGTATCTAATATTCGCCGGAATCAGGAAAATCGTCCAAGTAGAAATGAAGCCAGAGAAATAGCAGTTTTGGGACACGTGGCTCTTGACAACACCCAAAGTACTCGTGGTCTGGCTACTTCTTCAGGATTTACTCCTATAAATTTCACCCGTACAAAACTAAACTTGTCCATGAGCTTAATGAAGACGATTATGATAGAAGGTTGGAGTTTTGCGAATTAATGACACAACGTTTGAACAATAACCCAAATTTGTTATTTAACATTTGTTTTTCGGATGGATGTACCTTCTATTTACATGGTGCTGTAAATAGACATAATTGTCGATATTGGAGCGACTCGAATCCACATTTGTTTCGAGAGGTACATTCGCAATACCCACAAAAAATTAATGTCTGGGCCGGCATTTTCGGAAATCATATTGTAGGACCTTTCTTTATTCCTGGAAACTTGACGGGGGAGTTGTACTTGGACATGTTGGAAAATACAATAGAGCCACGAATAACCGAAATAATAGAAAATGAGGTTAATTATAATGAAAATTTTCTTCATTTCCAACAAGATGGTGCACCACCGCACTATGTAGCTCCAGTACGACAGTTTTTGGACACCCATTTCCCAAATCAGTGGATCGGACGGCGCGGCCCCATTGAGTGGCCACCAAGGTCTCCGGACTTGAGTCCTTTAGATTACTTTCTTTGGGGACATATAAAAAGTAAGGTTTTTAGTACGAAGCCAGACTCCATCCAAGATCTTCGGGAGCGGATCACGGCGGAATGCAGACAAATAACTCCAGAAATGTGTGAAAATGTTAGGAATAGATTTGAGCAAAATATTTATTATTGCATGGAGGTAAACGGACACCACTTTCAACATTTATTACCACATTGACTTTTTGACACATTGTAGCTAAGTAACTAATTTTTGTTTAAATTTTAATGTGAATGTAAAACTGTAAATGGTTTAGTGTTCCTGATTCCGGCGAATATTAGATACAGATCTAGTTGCTTCAAATTTTCTTATTAATTTAGCCACATACTTATGGTTAATATTTTTGACTGAATGTAACGTATTAAACAACCGGGCAGTAGCCCTTGCAATGTTTCCGTTTTGATAATAAAGTTTCGTTATTTTGACCCTTTCTTGAATTTAATTTATCAATACTTGATATTATTCAATTATTCAAATAACTTCAAAATTCTTATTAATTTAGCCACATACTTATGGTTAATATTTTTGACTGAATGTAACGTATTAAACAACCGGGCAGTAACCCTTGCAATGTTTCCGTTTTGATAATAAAGTTTCGTTATTTTGACCCTTTCTTGAATTTAATTTATAAATACTTGATATTATTCAATTATTCAAATAACTTCAAAATGGTTGAAGATAGGTATAAACTCTATTATACAAAAGTTACTAAAAACTTCCTGGAGAATAAAAATAAAAAAAATTGGGGGTATAAAAATGTCATGTATATATATTTTTGGAACACCCTATATATATATATATCCCCCTAAAAATCAAAATTGACGTGTCCAAGCGTTTTTCCCAAAATATACCAGGAAAGTCATAAATAAGGGTGGGATACCCTGTATATATATATAGTGTGTCCGAAATTGGTTATGACAGTATTGGGATCTCGGAAACCGTGATAGTTACAAAAACGTTTAAATGGAGAAAGTTTTAGACAATTATGTTTGTAATTTAAAGCCGTTTTGCTCGCGATTCTATCTTTTTTAGTTTTTGAGATATTTTGAAAAAACCAAAAAACTGCATTTTCGAAAAAGTCCTATAATTTGTTTATATATGAAAATTTTCAAAATCTGTAAGAACATTATTAAGGCAACTTTTTACGTAGAGTGCACCTATTAAGTCAGATTTTACATACAACGTTTCGATTTTCTAGAACCATCATCAATTTTGTTTTTTCTTATGGCCGCTGTGTTCGATTTTAACAGTTTTGAAAATAGTATTTCTTTAGCTTTTCAACGGTGTATCACACTTTGTAATTAGGTTATTACTAAAGGTGCAAAAAGTGCGTAGAGGAAATATTTAAACGTTTTTTGGAATTATCAAAGTAAAAAGTTAAAAATTAATAGTGTTAAATAGCAATATATTGTAATTTAACATCCAGTTCTACAAAAAATCAGTAAAAACTTTTTAATAACATAATTGATTCGTGCACAATGTTCACACATGTTCAAACTACCACCCGCATATAACACTAATATCTTTGCCCAAGTAGGCTTTGCGTTTGAAATAAGACTGTTTAAACATTTTTTCGAATTATCGATATAAATTAAAATTTAATAGTTTCAAATAGCAATATTTTTAAATTGGACATTAAATTCTGCATAAAATCAGTAAGTTCTACTCAGTAACATTAATACTATGTGCACTGCACATAATATACCCCGAAGAACGACTGTCGACAGAACTTCTTTTCAAGCGCTGCACTGATTAGAAGCTTGCTAGGGTTAGCCAATTTTAAGAATCGCAACAGAAAGTATGCATGTATGACAAGGAATGGAATAGGCAAATATTAGAATATTTTAATGAAAATCTGGTTTTTTCCATAAGAAGAATTGAAACAGAACTTCACATTCTTAAGTCAACCGTTCATGGCGATTTAAAAGTACTAACCTTACAAGAATTAACAGAAAATCTGTATGAACTACCTACTCAATAAAATTATTAAAAAAATGCTACATAATACTAGGATTAAAAATGTTGACCGTTTTTTTCTATGCAGTGTCCGCATTTCCTTTCAACTGTTCTGATTACCCGTTGAATGGTATTTCTATTTATATTTTCTAGAATATTTCGGGTTCGCTGCTCAAGAACTTGCCTATTTTCTGGGGGGTCAAATTCGTATATTTCATTTTTTGCACATCCCCATAAATAAAAATCCAACGGCGTGATATCCGGGGATCTAGCTGGCCAGCGGACAGGACCGCTGTTGGATATTACGTTTTCACCAAAAGTTGTTGTTAAAAAGGTTTGTACATCCCTGCTGTTATGTGCAGGACAACCGTCTTGCTGAAACCACAATTAATAGCTTGTCACTGATCATCTGGCACAGCTTCTTGAATGGCAGGAACTATTTGATTCTGTAACATGGCAAGGTATCTTGGGCCTGTCAGTGTCTGATCAAAAATAAAGGGACCAATGAGACGATTTCCTAAAAAGTAATGGAAAATATTGAATTATAAGCAATTCAATTAGACTTTGTTTATCTTACCAAGCATCCCGCACCACACATTAAAACCAAATCGCTCTTGCAGCCTGCGTGGATCGCGTAGTTGCGGATTTTCAATAGCCCAATAATGGTGATTTTTTTTGAATGACTATTGCAAAAAGCGGGATTTTCTCGACATCTATTGATATACCAATTACAAAAAACAATTCTTCTTTCGAAATCACCTGCTTGAAGTCCTTGCACAATTGTTGGCTTGTAAGGACGATATTTAGTTACTTTTAAGACGCCATGAATGGTAGATTTTGGAATTTGAAGTTCTGTTTCGCTTCTTCTTGTAGATGAAGTCGGATTTTCATTAAAATATTCTAGGATTTGCCTATTGCGTTGCTCGTTGTCTTTTGCATACTTCTTTGTGCGAATCTTATTAAAACTGCCAAACTCAAGCAAGTTTCTAACCAGCGTTTGAAAATAAGTTCTGCCAGGCTGCCGTCTTTCGGGGTACGTGTCGTCAAAACACACATCCATGGCCCTGTTTGCATTTCTTTCATTTTTAATATAACACACTAACATATCAAACATTTCTTCATTAGAAAAGTTTAACGCCATTGAAATCCTTATTAAAACAGCGATGAATGTTAAATAAAACTTAAACGTTGCATTTTTGACAGATTAAAAGCATTTTATTATTTCAAAACCAAAGCCTACTTGAGCAAAGATGTTAGTGTTATCTGCGGCTGGTCATTTGAACATTTGTGAACATTGTGCAATGTTATTGAGTAGTTTTCACTATTTTTTTGTAGAACTGGATGTTGAATTACATATTGCCTTTTAACACTATTAATTTTTTACTTTGATAATTCCAAAAAACGTTTAAATATTTTCTCTACGCACTTTTTGCACCTTTAGTAATAACCTAATTACAAAGTGTGATACACCGTTGAAAAGCTAAAGAAATACTCTTTTCAAAACTGTTAAAATCGAACACAGCGGCCATAAGAAAAAACAAAATTGATGATGGTTCTAGTTTCTAGATAAATTGATCCCGAAAGCTTGACAAAACAATAAAGTGTTCCACACCTTGATTTGGCCTTTTATATAAATAAACTGTATCCCCACTAACCTGAGGTTTCAGGTCTCCCTCTCTCTCTCTCTCTATATATATATATATATATATATAAATAAAATGAAAACTTGGGTTAGTGGGAATGCAGTTTATGTAATGTGTGTCTTCTTCAGAGTATGTTTTTGTTTTAATAGCAAACCCACATTGGTGAGTCTAAAGGTATTCTACTTACTAGTTAGTTGCTAATTTGTTTCGTTTTTTAAAATTATTTCTAGAAAAGTCCTGAGGACGGGATAAATTGATCCCGAAAGCTTGACAAAACAATAAGTGTTCCACACCTTGATTTGGCCTTTTATATAAATAAACTGTATCCCCACTAACCTGAGGTTTCAGGTCTCCCTATATATATATATATATATATATATATATATATATATATATATATATATATATATATATATATATATATATATATATATATATATATATTATATATATATATATATTTTTTTAATTTATTTAAGCTGTTGACGTTTTTCGTTGATTGAATTTATTTTTTGAGGATTTCTACCATTTTTAAGAACTCCCTTTTTATATTATTGAAATCAAAGGTATGATTTTCGGATATTTCGTGTTTTGTGAAAGCTACATTGCTTTTTTGTTATTTAGTGTTTTCGATTTTACTCTAGAGAAATTTTTTTCAAGCAAAGCAAGTTTTGAAACTTTTCAGATAAATCATTTACAAAAGGTAATGACAAAAAAGTGATATTTTGGTTTTTCTGTTTATTAGTAGATAGGTTTGTGAATTTAGGTTTTTGAAAATTTTGTTAATCAAATGGTACGGACAATTATTTTGCTTTAATGCATTTTTCGCTTTTTTAATGCATGCTTCCCTATATTACGGATCTGAAAGATAAATAGTTCGGTTGGCTAGTCTTGTAATTACAGTTGTTTTTTTTGAGAAATAGGGTGGCTAGAGTTAAAGTTTAAATATCTGAAAGACCATGAGTTTTTGGTATACCATTCGGTTTTTATATTTTCATCTATATGATGAAGGGTGACATCCAGATAATTTATTTTTTGGTTTTCTTCGGTTTTATAGGTGAATTGTATTATTATTGGGATAATTATTGGAACTTTCTACGATGTTATTTATTTTATCTTTAGGAATTGCCATTATACAGACTTTAGAGTCCACATATTTCCAGTACGGGGAAAATATATTTTAAACAAATAAAAGGTTGTGCCATGGGTGCCTCAACTTCAAGTGTTATTGATTTAGAAGAAACAATTTTAAAAAATGTACATTGAAATCTTCTTATTTTACAGGTAATAAAAATTACAAATGTTAAAAGAAGGTAATGAATATTTTCACTCAAAATGTTACTTTATAACCAACTCTGATATGTTAAATTTCACGCATTGTCATTGTATTAAAACCGATTAAATAATTCAAACACCGTTTCCTTGATCAAGAAATTATGCGTATATGAATATGTAAGAAATGTGCTTTATCTAACCGATAAGCCCATGTATTTGTTCAAACAAAAACACTAATCACTATGTGTAGGTATACGAATTCGAATAGATAAAAGTATATAGTTATATATCAGTGGATGTATATCTGTAGAGGTATGAGTTAGCTCATCTCAGCACAGCACTGGGCACGTGTCCACTCTTACATAAGAAGATGTGGAAAATGGACAAAAAAGACAGGTTATGTTACCTCTGTGCATTTTCATACAAATATAGTAAAAATATCAAAAAGACTGATAATGTCGCTAAAGGAAGAAGCGTGGAGGTTGTAGGGTGGACGTTGGACCCTATAAAGAATATCAAGAATGAAAATAAAGCCTTAAAAGATTTTGCAAAAAAAACGCTTACCTTAATTTAAGGGAATAAACAAAATCCGCCAGACATTGGCATCCTTTTATCCAAAAAGGTAAAGAAAACAAACATAGCACTCTTAACTAAATAATATGGTGCAACATGCCGCACCAGACAAAAAAAGGAAATTAGGAAGACATCTACCAAAGGCAAGTGACCTATTTTACAAAATGGCCCTTGACCTCTTCTTCATCGAATCGCCTAACAGCTGACTGAATCGGGGAGAAGTCACATCGCTTCGAAAATCTGCACGATTAAGAAATCGCCTAATGGCAAATTGTCAAAATCATGAAATTCTCAAGATGGGAGTGAAAACTGACGTTGTAAGAATATGTCAAAATAAAGACGCTCTATCGATTGGCAGGTGTGTTCATAAACACTACATATTTCAATCAAGCAGCCCCAGAGTTGTTGTTATCCGAAATGACCGTATATAAACAAAACTGTAGAATTTTAAAATTAAAATGATGGCCACAAATTTTAAAGCAAAGATAAACCAATAATTCATCCTGCACCGTGCTCCTCGCCTTCCGATATAAACTAATCAGTCTTTCTCTAAAGTAATATAAAATTGGTACAACATGTGCTTTTGGGCAATTAGGTATTAACTTATTTTTATTTAATTAGGGAGGTGTTGGGACTTTATTTATTTCGACAAAGCCTTCGTGTAATTAAGATCGAACATCAATTAAGGTAAGTTCTCTAAAGTCTATCTTTTAATTATACTTAGCTTCGTCTCATAAATAAAGAAACCTAGATGTTTAAAGGTCATGTTGTCCTATTTTATATTTTGTATTTATCACTAACGTGATAAATACAAAATAACAGAAAAGTGTTATTTTAAGAGAAAAAACCTCAAACAACCAATCAAAACAACGAAACAAGTAATAATAATAATAATAAAAATAACACTTAACTATGTGGCACCCATTCGTAAATCTGCAAAAGTTTCTGAGTTCTTTGACCAACCCGCTGCCAATCGTATAGCATCAAAGCTTACTTCCGCGCAAGCTGCTGAAGAAGTTGAAGCATGTCCAGTGCTTTGAGGCTTAAAGTGGTTTGTGTCCACACCATTTGCTTTTAATATAATTTTTATCCACCTACTAATTCTTTGGGAGGTGGCTTCATGATGTGTTTGTTTGTAGGTAATAAAAAGGACTTTACAAGAATTTCGTAGTTCTTTGGTTTTTTCTAAATATTTAACTGTCCTAGCTACACATATTTGCGGATCCGCATTAAAAAATGGCAAAATAAGAAACGGTTGTGGTTTATTTAATGCCGAAGTTTTAATCCGACAATTTTAATTTCTATTTTATCGGACGAATGGAAACATTATTAATTTGTATTAAACTTAATGTCTGAATCCGTTTACCAGTACATAAAGCCAATAAAACTATGAGTTTTTTGGTTAGAATTTCTAGAGAAATAACATTATTATCTAAGGTTTTTACATAGTAGTGAGTACTATACTAGGGTTCTACATATTTTCGTATCTAGGCAATAGTAATCAGAACCTATTTAAGGGTCTGCTATTTGACCAATAGCAATGTGGGAATTAAGCGTACCATACGAGGCGTCCTTTTTAAAGTGGTCAGTAAAAAAACTCAAAACTTTTGGAACTGTTATATCAAGGGGATTAAATTTATTAGAAAGGGAAAACTTCCACCAATGTTTAAGACCTACCGAATAATGTTTTATCTCCCCCCCGCTAAAAGAGAGTAACATGCTCATGGGTTTAAATATCAACGGTTCTGTTATTAATAAGGATTTAAACAAGGGAAACCACGTTTGAGAGACCCAAAAGGGTACTATCACAATTCCTTCTGCTTTGTCCTTAATAATTTTTTGTAAAACTCTTGGGACCATTGAAAAAGGGGGAAAAGGGTAGAAATTAAGACCAGTCCACTTTAGGGTAAAAGCATAGAGTCTTAAACGCCGTTGGATCTCTCAACGATGAAACAAACTTTGAACATTTGTTATTTAAACGACTTGCGAATAAGTCAATATTTGGCTGTCCAAATGTATGTATAACATTATTAAATGCGTAATCAGCAACAGACCATTCAGTTTCTTTGTGAGTTTTTCGAGATTCTTTATCAGCATAAACATTATCTTTAGTATTTATTTATGATGCAAAAATGTAAATATTTCTATCCTAACACCAGCACCATATTTTCCGAGCTGTTTTATTAAGATTGGGAAATGTAACACTTCCCATTCGGTTTATGACGGATGTTGCAGTAGTATTGTCGACCCTGCAAATTATATTACAATTTGAAATATTTACAAAATGTAAAGCCGAAATAAACCGCCAATAACGCTAAGGCATGAATGTGGTATTTTTTCTCTTGTTCAGACCAAAAACCAGAAGTAGTTTTATTATTACAAACTGCCCCCACCCAGTTTTTGATGCAAAGGTATAAATTTCAAGTTTCAAATTATCTGTATAAATATTATTAAATCCGTTTTGTATCTTATCAATCCACCAGGAGATATCCGATGATAGAGCAGGCAATATATACATTTTTGTATCATAATTATTCTTAGAATTTAATAGACCATGATACTTTTCTCTTTCAAACAACTTTAAGTATAAAAACCTATATTTTATTGCAGGAGCAGCAGACACTAAAGTACCAATCAATTTTGAAAATTCTCGGATTTTACATTGTTTCAAAATCTGAAATCTTTTTAACATACCAATTATTTTAAATCGTTTTTTGTCAGGTAATGATAACAGCATATTACTTGTGTTATAAACGAAACCCAAATATTGACAAACATGTGTTCTAGCAGTCTTATAGTTTCGGTAATATTGTCATTACATTGTTTCTCTGATTTTCCCAGAAGAAGTAAATCGTCTAAATAGACCACCGATAAATAACCTTTTTTTCTAAGCATAGCAATAATTGGTTTTAATATTTTTGTGAAAATTAACGGCGCGCAATTTAAACCAAAGGGTAGAACATTGTATTCAAACAACAGCCCGTTAAATCTAAACCGTAGGTATTTTTTATGAGATTTTTTTATAGGGATATGATAATAGGCATCTTTAATATCAGTACTGGCCATAAAACCATGTTGTAGTCCTCTCTATATACTTATTAAGTGATTTCAAATTTATCATCAGACGATTAGAATTAACCGGTTTTGGAACTACAAATATAGAGGAAATAAATTGACCCTCACTTGAGTCAACTCTTGAAATTGCACCCTCCGTTAACAATTTTTGAATTAAGTTATCTGTAATTAATTTTTCACTGGGGGACAGCTTACGCTGTGAACACGGTAGACACGTCCAGCGTAATAGGTTCCGTTTCGCGTTGAGGATAAACGTTTGAAGCGACCAAAATTTTAGTCCAACGTGTAGCCATCTCTAGTTGAATTGGATTGGAAAAGGATTTTTCTTGCTTGTCATCTTCCTCCGAGATGGTTATAGCTTGTTTAAGAGGAGCAGGCACTGGCTCATCATGGCGTTGCCTTAAGTAGTAATACAGAGCTATCAACAACCATTCTAGATGATAATAGTTCTTACATATTGCCGCAGCCTAGCAACAAACAATATATTTATTTTAATTTTTGAATTCTACAGCTACCATCCTCGGTAATAAACAGGTCTATTATATACCACCTCAAGTCATAATAGTTCTCACATACTGTATTGCCACCCTAGCAAAAAACTGTATGTTTATTTTAATTTTTGAAATCTAGAGCTTTTAATTTTAACTAAACCCAATTACATTTATTATATGAGCAATTAGGTACTTACAATTTTGTTGTACTTCCTGAATATCAAAACCATTCCTGCCAATATGTTCGCTTTCACTGCCCGACAAAGATGTAGAATATTTCTCAGAAGAAGTAGATGACGATCTTGGACGAAACCTCTTTCTTATCTCGAGTCTACCTAAACGCCGTTCAATCCTCCTGAAAATTTTTGTAAAAACACTTTAATTTTCACTACTATTAAATCGATCTGGCGACAGGTTTCTATGTCTTTTCCTAGAACGCCTTGAATTCATGTTTATAACTTTTAAGATTCACGACGCGACAAAAAGCTGAAGGTTGTAGCACAGCTTATTACAATACTATATATATATATATATATATATATATATATATATATATATATATATATATATATATATATATATATATATATATATATATATATATATATATATATATATATCTATATATATATATATATATATATATATATATATATTATATACAGTGTGTATCAGCCAAATGGAATAAATTCGATAATAAATAAATGGGGGCGTGTTCGGAAAAACGCTTGGACCCGTCGATTGGTGTTTTTAGTTGCTCATTTTCTCCAATAAAAACGTTTTATACAGGGTGTGTCCTGTAACAGTGGTCAATGCCAACTTTCTTATTTCAAATGAAACACCCCGGATATTATTTAATTTTTGGATTCTTTAGGAGATTCTAAACATATTTTATGTTCAATGTCCTATACCTATCTTCAACTATTTCGGCAATATTAAATGTTTTCAAATTTATTGCAAAAATTAAGATTAAAAAAATAAAATTATTTATTTCTTCATAATGTATAAACAAAAGTAAAAAGTTAATTTAGGAACTGTTGAATATGCTCGCCGCGAACGTCTTGGCAAATTCCTAATCTTAAATAGAAATTTCTTCTAACGTTATTTAACATCTCAGGCGTGACCGGTCTAATGCAAGCGTTATTCGTCTTCTTAAGTCAGCTAAGTCGAGGGGTTTAGTTTTGTATACAACATTTTTAATATGTCCCCATAAGAAAAAGTCTAATGGCGTCAGATCAGGGGATCGCGCTGGCCATAACCTTTTCAGGATAGTGAGTATGTTCTTCGCTGATCCAGTGAGGATTTTCCCTAGACCAATAGCGGCAATATTGACGATTTACATGACCGTGAAGTGTAAAGGTGCACTCATCCGAAAACAAAACATGTTCTAATTGAATAACATTGTTATCTAACATAGACATCATTTGTTCACAAAAATAAGTTCTCCTATCATAATCGTCTTCCATGAGCTCCTGAGTTGGTATCACTTTATAGGGATGCATTTTATTTTCTTTTAATGTTCGAATAATCGACGAATGGCTAATATCGAACATTCCGGCGGCTTGTCGACTAGAAATATGTGGGTTTTCCTCAAACTCAAGCATAATATCCAATTTAGTATCATCATTTATTGAATTGGCAGCTGCTTTTTTTATCTGCCTCGCATGTCCAAGCTCGCGAAGCTGCTTTTCTATTTTACTAATTGTCTCTTGGGATATATGCGGCAAATTTGGAAATTTTTCATGAAATAAGCGAGCAACTTCCACTTGTGTTCGTGTGTTATCTCCATAACCAATCATTTGTAGAATTGTTATTTTATGCATTTCTGTTAAATGAACCATTTTTCTGATATTAGGTATTATGCAGTTAACGAGATTCAAAAGACTATGACACTGACACTGACAACTACTGTCTTGCAAAGAGAAAGGCCAGGCATTTTACACAAAAGTAAACAAAACTTAAAAGTAAACAAAACTGGCTCTTTTTGTTCCATATCAATAAAAAGGAACGCTAAAATGGTTTTTGCCTACATTCTTAATATGAAGACCTAAATTGTAAATAAGTATTGAGTGTGTTGAAGCGAATTTTTGTAATCAAATAAATAGTTCAGTAACCAGAGCCACTTTCATGAATAATAATAAATTCGAAATAAATAAAATAAAAATAAATTTGAAAACACTTAATATTGCCGAAATAGTTGAAGATAGGTATAGGACATTGAACATAAAATATGTTTAGAATCTTCTAAAGAATCCAAAAATTAAATAATATCCGGGGTGCTGCATTTGAAATAAGAAAGTTGGCATTGACCACTGTTACAGGACACACCCTGTATAAAAAGTTTTTATTGGAGAAAATGAGCAACTAAAAATACCAATCGACGGGTCCAAGCGTTTTTCCGAACACGCCCCCATTTATTTATTATCGAATTTATTCCATTTGGCTGATACACACTGTATATATATATATATATATATATATATATATATATATATATATATATATATATATATATATGTATATATATATATATATATATATATATATATATATATATATATATATATATATATATATATATATATATATATATATATATATATATATATATATATATATATATATATACAATATATATATATATATATATATATATATATATATATATATATATATATATATCATACTAACATTATTTCGTCTTTTCTAACTTAGATCTTATTGCGTCTCCAAGATAACTTCAGGGTCAGGGTAATTAAGTGGTGAATAGTAATTAAAAAAAGCATTTGTAGGTCAAGGCACTTCACATTACTAGTAAAAGACAAATTTTCATAAATACGTATTATTTTTAATGTGTGTTGATACGCCCTTTTAAAAAATGGTTTATGTCAGCTCCCTTTTTGTGTATATCACATATTATCACGTCCGCACAATGTTGGCAAATATACGGATGCAATATTATTATATAAATACAACATGCAACTAAAATATTTTTATTTTACTGTTTATCTATACAATAATATGACATGTTATTGTTTCGGTATTCCAAAGACGCTATATCTTAAGTAAAGTATCCTCAGGATCTATACTCATAGTAATAGGTGGTTACGACGAATTTTAGTCAGAAAGAATATATTTAATAAATACGACATATATAACTCTAACCTTGAAAATGTGTAGCTAAACAAATTAAATAAACCATGTTATAAGAAAAGAAAAAACACGGTATTTAGCCAAAAAATTAATTAATACTAAGATGTAAAACACATCGATTCTTAAAAGAAAAATCTGGTCGTACAAGGTTTGCCCATATATTTGCTACATAACTACAAAGTTATTATAATAGATACAAATATTTCAACATTATTTCTAAAATGTAAATCTCAAATTTTACCGGGTTAGTTATTTTTGAATAGATGACTTTATAAATTCTTAACTAAAATAATTTTTTCTGATTATACATGTACCAGGTTTTAAACCTTTATATTTAAAAATAACCGACAAAATGGAGAAAAACTCTGCCATAATTTAAACACCTGGTATATTTATAATAAGCAATAATGTACAAGGTAATATTAACATTTGCAAAAATTTATGAGTTTTCTGACATCAAATTCTGTCGGTAAAGAAAAAATCATGTTTTATATTTACAAGTACAATAAGAGTTAAAACTAAGTATGTAGTACTAAATTTCAAATATCAACTGATAAATATGGAGCTTGTTTTTTATATGCAAAAGGGATTGATTGCAATATCGCAACACTGTTTAAGAGAAGTTACGATATTCATAGCGAAAGTAGGTGAAATACCCATATCTTTTTCAATATCATATTTAGCTATGCGTTTTGCGGCTTCGACAAAGACATATATATGAGTCCAGTTTTCTTATTTCAACAAGCATTTTGGCAAGTTTTCGCATCTTGCATGAAGGAATATAAATATAATGTTTCTCTCTATGTTTTTATATACCAAATGCACGAATTAATGGATCATTTCTGGCCTCCATAGATATTTTATCGGCCCTCACGCGAGGAAACAGTTCCTCTCTCAACCAGTGGCGGCTCATGAGTATATTAAATGGTTAGGCTACATGAGGTTAATTTTGTTTAAATGTGAATAAATTTCCACGTCACCCATGAGGTATTATTCTGCAACGCGTTGACCTTTTTTTTTTAATGGAGGTCATCGCCAATAGCCCTACTAAACCATTAAAAACTAAAAAAATAAAATCTAAAAAAAGTAAATAAAAAGTAAACAAAACAAGTAAAATATGTACACATAGCACTAAAATAAAGCGGTGATTGCGATAATAAAAACATAATTTAGTTTATTAAAACTTAAAATAAATAGTTGTTTGAAATAAGATAAAAAAAACTACTTTTTGTACATTAAATCTATACGTCTGTCTTTTAAGGTTGCAAATTTATCTATAATTTGGTCGTAAAAGTTTTGGTCTTCACTAAGTTCTGACAGTAATTCCTGCTCTATTGACATCATTGCTAAACCCGAAAGCCGGTCTTGTGTCATTGTGTTTCTTAGGTAGGTTTTGATCCGTTTAAGACATGAAAAATTTCGTTCGGCCAATACACTTGTTGCGGGAATAGTTAAAACTAAATTAAAAAGCTTATATGCTTCCGCAAAAATTGCTTTAAAATCTTTAAATAACAAAGCTAGACTTTTTTCGACATCTAAATTTGAAAATTGTTCATCCCTATACAATACAGAAAGCTCATTCTTTAATCTATCTCTGTCAAAAATGTTTGGATAATTTTTTAATAAATTATTTAATAAGTCGTCTGGAAAGCATTTAACATATTCCAAATATTTTGTGAAATCGACTAAAGCAAAGAAATTTAAATTTTCAAACCGCGTCCCTAATTGAAGAATTATACAATCTATTATTTCGAAATATAATATTTTATATTTAGTAAAAATATCAAAGTCGCTAGAACATTGCCCTCGACGTGTGTTAGTTGGCAGGATAGTGGCTTTTTTAGCAGTATTGAAAAGTTCTTTGAAATGGTCCTCGTTTCTAAATTCAATAATTCGTTGCTTGGCAAGGTTTATTTGCAAAATGCAGTAATTTATATCTAAATGCTTTAACTGTAATATTTGAAACAGTACATCAGTGCAACTAAAAATTTGTTTATAAATATGCGTTAAAAGGCAAAATTCGAAATCATTAAAATGCTTTAGAAATCCTTTTGCACCATTAATAGATTCTGTTCCAGAACTTAAGTCATTAATAATAGTTTCAAATACTATAATTAAATTGTCCCATTCATTAGCCACTAAGTTTAAAATTTTAGACCGTGTATACCATCGCGTTTTTACAGCTCGCGGAATTCTTTTACCTACTATCTGATTAAGCACAAAAGACCGTTTTGGTGATTGGTGGAAATAATTTGGTATTCCTAATAAAGTGGCAAAAAATATACGATTTTGGGTAATCAGTTTTGTTCCCTGTTGTAAAACTAGATTTAATCTGTGGGCGCAACAATGAGTAAACATTGCTAAAGGAGCAATAGATCTAACTTTTATTTGAAGCCCATTTATTTCACCTGCCATAACACTAGCCCCATCGTAACACTGCGGGACCATTTTATTTTTAAAGTCATAAGGCTCTAAGCTGTTTTGTATTAAATGAAAAAGGCTCTCTGCTGTTCTATTATCGCTAACGTCAAAAAATCCTAAAAATCTTTCTTTTAAAGATCCGTTGGTCACATACCTAACTGTTATCGAACACTGTGATTTTTCTGTTATATCAGTACTATCATCCGCAATTACGCCAAAAAAACAACAATCGGTGTCATTGATTTCTTTTTTTATATATTCTTGAATATCGTCATGTATGCAACCAATTAGTTCATTTTGTATAGTCTTAGATTGTCCCGTAAAAATATTACTAAATTTAGCACAATGTTCAGTAAGTTCGGTATTTCTTTTTATTAAGCATGCAAATATTTCCTTAAAATTGCCACGGTTAAAAGAATCTGTTTTTTCATTATGACCCCGAAATGCCAAGTCCTGTTTACCCAAAGTAATAGTAACATCAATTAAATAATTTAATAATTAACGGTTTTTTCGAACATTTTCATTATAAACAATTTTATTAAGACTTGCATTTTCTTGTAGTGCATCCGCAATAGTCGCCCGATTTTGCTCCAGTCTTGTAAGTGCTACCGAATTTTTAATATGCTCTTTTGAACTTTCATGCGATTTTACTGCCCGTGAAAAATTTTTTAAATCCGAATATCCGCCCCCTGAACTCCAATTATTTTTGACGCAACCTAATAAAATACAAGGCCAACAATATAAGCTTTCTTTATAAATACTTCCGCATAGCCACCTATAAGTTTCGTACCAAGATATTTGAAAAGTTCTTGAATATTTTTTACCTTGCCTCTTATCGTTAAATATTGCTAAAATTTTCGGCGTCGGACGGCTACCTAATATCTGTTTCTTTTCAGTTTCGCTTCTTCTTAAAAAAGGCGTTTCAATTAATGAAGCAATAATGTCGTGAATAGGATTCATTTCAAAAGCAAAAAGCAAATACAAAAAATGGAACGGTCCAACTTACCAAATCAAAACAAAACAAAAACTTACTCACGCGTATTTATTCACCTTAAAAGACAGAACGCCCTCAATCAGCGATTATCGCAATCTATTTCCTATTTCCTTTCTCAGCCGCACGCACCACGTAAAAAGAAGCCGTTGGAATATTTCGCTAGTCATGTGATTTAAATAACCAATAAAAGCATATCCAAGCTACAGATTTATCGCCTCAAGAATGCAATAGAAAACGCGTGCATCGGCAATCGCCATCCCGCTCTGTCGTAATCAGGTGACTCGCCGGCATCGGCACCGGCCGTTGATAAATAGGTCAGAAGTCGAAACTTTCCAAGCTAAAATTATTTCGCCTCATTCGAGAGCACTTTCTTTAGGAATGGGTTTGCACGGTCGGTTTTTTGATGTGGTCAGAATTTATTTTCTAAAATATTTATTATGGGATTATATTTTGTTTTTTTTTTTAATGTTATTATGTTGTAAAACTGTTAAAAAGTATATTTCTATTGGTAATAGATAAAAAGTTATATAAAAAAATTCTCTTTTCCTTTATTTTGGGGGTGAGGCGCGGCCTCAGAGGCCTACCCTGACGAGCCGCCACTGCTCTCAACCAAGGATCTACTTTAAGATTAGAAAACATTTTTGTTTGGCCCGCAGCCTGAGCATGACCCTGGTCATTTTCATTCAGGCATTTTTTTCTATGTCTGTATAATAGTTTCGATGAAAAAACCTAAACAATTGTCGCATGGCAAAAGCTTTCTGGTACATATGTCTGTCTTATTGTTTTAAAACATTTGCCAAACAGTTTCCTTTTCTCCTAAGACTATTTAACAAATGCCTTCTTTCCTTGCTTTTAACTGGTTTTGAGAAGATTTCTGCTACCTTTGTTTCGATTGAATAGTTTCGTATAACATGACGGTCGAAATTAAGGACCTTTTTTCGCAATAATAACAGTAATCTGGTTTTCTTTTATAAGGAATCTTGGATTTAACGTTGTCTGAATTGCAAGGTTCATTTGATGAGTGCAGATCGTATTGGGTCTTAATTAGTTCTACAACTGTAGATATTCCAGTATCAGTTTGGTGTATCATTCTGTTGAGAGTTATATTTTACAAATTCACTTGATCCTTCGCTGTAAATATTTGAAGAGTTCTGTAGTCTACTTTTATGCCATTTAAGTATTCTCAAATTATATTTCGTATCATCACTTGAGTCCGAAGAGTTATTCTGCAATAAACAAATTTATAATTAAATATCTTAATCAGATTATAAACAATAGAGAATCTAAACCATGCATACTTTTCATAAGAAAATACATAATAAAACATATTTATTTTAATTAAATGTAAAACGTAATGAACTTTTTAAATTAACTGCCAATAGATATTATTAAGCCTGATAATAAGTTAATATTTAAAATTATCGATACAAGTTCGCAGAGACAAAAAAACGTTGGCAGTTGTTGTTTCAACACGACGGCCTCAAAATAGTGTACCTGTAAAATGAAATACATTGCTTATGTCTCATTGCGCACACGTTGGAGTCCGTGAGTTTAGCTTGGGTAATACCTACTATATCATCGCTTGGAGCATGGTATCTTCTGGTGTCATAGGTAGTAATTCGTCTGTATTTTCAAATAATTCCTTTGAGAGATGTATGTTTTCAGACTGAAAAATATTTTAAAATTAAAATGCTAGTTTTAAATTGCAAAATGTTTCTCTTTATATAGTTATTATAATAGGAAATTGGGCCAACAAAAAAGTATAAACTAGTTTTTTTAAATACTTTTTTCGATAAAACTCTAGAGGCTCCCCATTTAAATTTAGGGGCTCTAATATCTCCGGGATATTTTCGTTCTCAGTCGTTCCTTTGTCCTGAGAATTTACCCAAAAACAATTTATGGGAGTTTAACTCCTCCTTTCTTTTAACAGTGTTCGTTTTTGTTGTACACATTTGAATGGCGCTTTCTTCGTTAACCTGTGGGGACTGGATTATAATTCTGTTTTAAAATTTAAGTTTGTTTCTTATAAATATTTAAAAATTTGTTTTTTAATTGTGCTACATTAAAATCAGCAATATCATTTTCAGATTGATATTCTAAGTAGTATTATAAATATAAATTATAAATATCCGACTCGTGGTAGCAACTATGTTTTTCTAAAATCTCAACATTTATAAATTTTGAAATCTCGCCCAGAGTGCTCTTATGAAAATCTCCATTTAAATGCCAATTTTGTTTGGATTTTGCATGTTGATTTTATTATATCTTTTTTGATATGATAATCTACAAATAGAATGGAAACATACTTCCTTAGCAACAAAATCAGCATCTACAATTTTTGACAACAATTTATAGTCCTTTCCACTAGAAGCATATTGTTTTATTTTATTTTCAAAACTTTTAATTGAACAAGAAATTAAACCTAGCCTAGATTTACCTTTGTACCAGTACAATTTATCACAAAAAATAGAGGTTTTATAAAGACGCTAGTATTTTGATCCCTCAGAAAAGCTTATTGGGTTGGTTTCTTGAAGTTCAAAAAGCGATTTTATGTCGATTTTGTTTATTTCTTCGATTTTTGATTTTTTTTTGCTGTAGCAGGATGTGTGATAACACTTCGAAAATTGTCTAGAGTAACTGGCAAAGAAAAAAATTGTCTATATTTCTTATTATACTTTTTTTTGACGCTAAAACCTTCTGACATTTTTTTAATGTCTGTTTAGAAAATTGTTTAAGTGCTTGTTCTGAACTTTTGACATCATGTATGTGAATAGAATAACTAGGCATAGAATCAATATTTTGCGGCTCTGATATGTTCGATGATGTACTTGGAACACAATGATCCATATTCTATGAAATAAAAAAATGTATATAAATAAAGGTCTCCTTTATTTACGACGCGATGTTTGGCAAAAATTGAGATTAAATCAATAAATCTTCAGAAACTTTGATCAAAAATAAAATTTTCTGGAAAAAATTAGTAATAAAGGTGTTTTTTATTTGTCTTCAAGTCAAATTCACCCTGTGTATTTGAGTGTATGTTTTTTTCCATTGTTTTTAACTTTCGTGGAAAATAATTAAACATAGCTATAGTTATTTGTGTACCTAGACACTATGGTTATTTTCTCATATAACATTAAAAAAAAAATCGGTAAATTTTTTTTACCCGGAACTTCCCTCGTTACAATTTTTTTCCACTTGTGAGAAATAGTGAAGTGTGACCCAATTTTGTTCAGTACATAGTCACAGTATAAATGTGTTGCATATAATGTCTCTTCATTTTTATTGGGCGCCATTTTGTTCCATCATATTGGATTCCTACAAATATGTTTACCATTTCCTTTCTACCTATGCTACACTTCACTTTTGGGTATAATTTAAAATAAATTTAATAAGTATTCCATTTTCAGATTTATTTTTTCTGCAAAATTTAAAGTCAATTGAACATGATTTTTTTACGTTGATTTTTTAAACATTTTATTTTAACGTCATTTTGTTTTGCCATCTTAAATTGAAACCCATATTATCAGTCTTTACCTACTTCGTTAGTCCGCAGATATCCCAAGTACTAAGTTTCTAAATGGTTTTCATTAACTTTAGAAACTTAGCTGGGAAATATCTACGAAACAACGGAGTAGGTGAAGACTGATAATATGAGTATCATGCAGGATATAAAATGTATGTGTCCTGAGGATGCAACAATAAAGTTTGCGAAAGGTCTACAATTTAAAAAGACTTTTATTTTTTTGTACTGGATCCTAACCCCAAATAATACACCAACCTAAAATTAAAACAAGAGGATCGTTAACGAAAACCATTTTGAAACTTAATATCTGGGAACTATCTGCGGACCAACGTAGTAGGTAAAGACTGATAATATGGGTTTCATGAAGGATATATAATCTATTTATGTATCCTGAGAATGTTACAATAGAGTAGAGAAACGCCGATAATTTAAAAAAGCCGTTTGTTTTTTTTACTGGATTCTATCCCCAAATAATGCACCACTTTAACATAAAAACAATAGGATAGTTAACGAAAATTATTTAGAAACTCAATATCTAGGAAATATTTGCAGACCAGCGTAGTAGGTAAACACTGATAATATGATAATATATAATGAAAAGGACAATATAACAAAAATATACACTTGGTGTGACTCTCAAGTTGCTCTAGCATGGATAAAATCAACAGATTTCTAATGGCAAACACTTGTAAGCTGTGATTCAGGAAAGAGTTCTTCCTGAATATTGGCATCGTATTAGTTCTGTTGATAATCCAGTTGATTGTGGCTCTCGTGGTTTGTTGCTTTCTGAGCTTATCAACCACCCCAAATGGTAAGTGGGTCCGGAGTGGCTCGCCCTTCCACATTCTGAATGGCCAATTTCACTAGAAAATGATTTTGTAACTAGCGGAGAGGAAAAACCACTTACATTGGCTAATAAGGAACTCAACTTAATTACTATTTTCACTATAAGGAATTTTAGAAATTAGTGCTTTTCAACATAAGTTCTATAACTAATATTTCTCCTGAAGTGATATTTTTACAAATGTAATACAAAAGTATGTTCGTTCACAATGTTTAAATATAAATGACAGCCATTTTGTTCCGCAATATTGGATTTTTTAAAAATTGCTATTAAATTTTTACTTTGGTTGGATATTTGCTTCCGTGATCAAACTGGCATGATTTTGTTAAGATCAAAATATAAGTTTTGGGATTTTATGTTTTATATGCATAGCCGCCATCTTGTTTCGTCATTTTTGATTTTTCTAAAAGACTAATCAGTTTCTTCTCTCCACACAGGTAATCTTCTCGACAAATTTCATCATAATCATATTAATAGTTTTCGAGCTATTAAGTTCACAAAACAAGTTTAGACATTGCACACACACTCTTACACGCACCCACTCACACCTACATTCGCAGACGGACAAACAGGATTTTTTAAATTTATTAAAGACTTCTTGACCTGAAACATTGATATTTGATCTAAAAAGTGGGATTTAAATTGTTCGGCGTCAGACTAATTTTTTACTCTGTATATCATAAGATTTAAATAAAGGAACATCCTACTATGGTCCGACAAAGGTGTTCCATTAATTTGTGTTCTAAAAATTGAGAAAAGTCTAATTATACAAATACTCAATAGTTATGGCTGGTTGGTTACATATGACCTCACTACTGTGTAACGCTGACGTACCTTGTGCCCTTATGCGCGGGAGAATAATGCCAGGGAAATGAAGTAATATTTTTTTTCTTTGACTATATCTCAACGATGAAACATTAAAAAAGGATGTAATCAAGGAGTTTGCATACACCCAACTGGAGTTTCTATTTATCTAATGACAGAAATAAAAGCCACATTTTTATATAAAATAAAACTATTTTTAATTGGACACTTTCAAAATAGAAAGAAATCATATGGACCACGTTCATACACTCTATATGAGGTAATTAATCATACGTTGGTTTTCTTATCTTCACATTTTTAAAGTTATGGGAAAAATGAATATACGGAATTAATTAATTACTTCTCTGTGGTTAAGAATTTTTTCAACAGTTTTAATAAAAATAATTTTGTCGTCGCTCTAGGATGTGTCCAGTTTGTGAAGTTTTTTATCGCGGTAAATTTAAATATTGAATTATTTGCCAAATATGATTTAAAAACGTTAGTTTTATTTTGCTTACATTACTATAATTTTAGAAAAAAAAATTATAATTCTGAACTTTTCCACCCACCTTTTTTGAAATGTGCATTACATTAAAAAAAAAACAAATATAATTAGTTTTAATTAGAAAGAAAAAAATAAATTAAATTATTTAGTGTAACAACTAAGATCACTTTTCAGTTGGGAGAGGACATAACTTTACAAGCGGACACTTGTATATTCCGTTTACAGTTTGTACTGTAGCTACTCTAGCAATGCCGTCATTAACAGGATGGAGTTTAATAATAATACGGGCTAAGGGCCAGTCTAATGAAGGATAATTTTCGTTCTTTTAAAACACATAATGTGCCAGTATAAACATTTTCTGGCTTAGGCCATTTTGCTCTCTGATGAAGAGTATGAAATATTCATTTTTATAACGCGATCAAAGATCAGCATGCAGGCGCTGCAATAACTGCCAACGACTCAGTCTGTTTAACTTTAAATCTGGAAACTTAGGTTCAGGTAAGGCGGAAAGTGGTTCAAGTGTAAGAAAATGACCTGGAGTTAAGACACTTAAGTCGTTTGGATCATTACCTTGTTCACACAAAGAGCGTGAATTTAAGACTGCCTCAATTTGAGCCAGGAACGTAATTAATTTTTAAAGGTCAAAATTTGTTGGCCAATTACACGTAATAAATGAGTTTTTACACTCTTAACTGAAGCGTCTGCAAGCCCATTGAAATATGGGGCTGCGTGGGATTAAAATTCCAAGTAATATTTTCAGACTTAGCTGAATCTTTCGTTATATTGGTCAAATATTTATTAGCTCCGACGAAGTTAGTACCACAATCACTATATAAAACAGAACAACGACCATGACGTGCAATAAATATGCGCAGAACAGCAATGAAACAATCGGTACTCATGTCGGATGCAAGCTCAACATGCAAAGCTTTCGTTGAAAAGCAAACAAAAACACAAATACAAACTTTACAAGTTTTGGCAGCACGCGTCTTAGACATAGTTATATTAAGAGGACAGAGCGGCAAATTACCTATAGGGAGTTAAAACGATTTTGGACGTAATCACCAGCATTTTATACATTTAGACAAAACATGACGAATAGCACGACGTGCCGATAAGATCCAAAATCTTTGAGAGAAAATAAGTTGCAATTGTTGATTTCCAGGATGAACATATCGATTGTGTGTATGCAAAATGAGTAACTCTGTAAAACGGTTATTACGCGGTAATAAAATTAGATGCTTTATATCATAAGGTTCGCGGAGTTATGTAACCTTCCACCGACCTTTAAAACATTGTCAGAGTCTTAAAACGGATTAAGTTTTCTTAGATAATGAGTAGCTAACTTATTACCTATTATTATAATTGATAAGTCTTGAGAGAAATATATCGTTTGAGTACGTTTAATTAATAAAATTAAAGCGGATTCAATTTCAGTTGAAATAAGAGGTCCAGTTAATTTTTTCCTGGGATTTTTGGGAAGAAAATTTATTTAAAATATGATCTAATTGATCTAAAGTGACAAAATTCCGTATAGTGAAAATAGTAATTAAGTTGAGTTCCTTATTATTAGATAAGACCCCAAATATCAGAATCTAAGAAGGATTCCCTTGAGTACTATTCGTATGGGTAACAGATTTCTTTAATATAAAATAAAATGTTAGTTAATAAGTGACACATTTTTCATACAGGGAAAATCCAAAGTAAAGTCTACTCTCATTAGCTTAAAAAGAGGCGAAAAAGAAGTGCTGAACTTAATCCTCCTCTTTCTTCCCTTCTGACCCTAACTTTCGAACCAAAAGGCCTTGTAGCTCTGGGAGTGTCAAATCACATGTTTTTTCCAATTTAAGTAACTTCCTTCTTTACGAATTTCCTTCAAGATTTTTATAGGTCTTCCGCCAGTAGGAAGTGGTACTTTATTAAAAAATTAAACGAACTTACCGAAGTGAAGTTTGATCTTAATTATATGACCGCCTCTTTCGAATAGATCACTATGTAGTTTACTCTTCTTCTGCTAGGTGTGCATGGCACATTCCTATCATATTAACGTCATTATTTTCAAAGCATAAAAAAAATTCAGATGGAATAGATCACGGGCTTTGGTTAATTTAATTGTATTAAAAAATAAAATACATGAGCATGTGTAACTTAAAATGTAATTCTATAGAAATATAATGTATTTACAAACAACAATAACTTTATTTAGGGTAGTCAAGGCAAAATATCGTTTGTATAAAACTATTTATGACAAAACAGTGTTTGCAAAAGATACAGTTTCGGTTGTAGGTCTGTTATAGAAAACAGCGAATACGTTGGATGATTTAGTCCAACCCGTTTCTTATTGCATCGATTATTTTGCCTTTTCGAACGGCCGCGGATGTTGCGGCATGTCTCGTGCTGTGAGCAGTGAAAATTGACGTATCAATTCCACTTTTATTTAAAACTAAGCGGATCCAACGACTTAGTGACTGAGAAGTGGTTGCTCTATAAGGTTTTTTGTAGGTTAGAAATAATTTTGAAATTTTAGTAAATTTTCTAATATCTTTAGTTCTCTCTAAATAGCAACGAAATGCTCTAACGGCACAAAGCTGTGGTTTTTCTTGATAAAATGGAAGAACTAACATTGGTTGGTATCTATTGAGAGCCGAAGTTTTAATTCTGGCTGAGATTTTAATTTCTATTTTTTCTCTTGAAATTTGTATATTTTGAACTTCAATTAATGAGAAAGTTTGTAACCTGCGTGCTGTTATAAGTGCTATTAGCGTAATTAATTTTTATGTTAAGAGTTCAATACTGATGTTTTCGTTTGGAAAATATGTACTTAGATGGTCTAAGACTATGGCGGGATCCCAAGTTACCCTGTATTTCGGTGTAGTCGGACGCAATTTAAACAATCCTTTAAAAAATCTTTTAATTTGATAATTCGATCCAACTTTTGGGGATATGACTAATGCTAATGCCGACCGGGCGGTGTTTAATGAACTGTATGACATCCCCTTTCGAAACAGGGAGGATAAAAATTGCAAAACATTATTTATGTTTAGCTCAAAACAGTTCAAATTCTTTTCATTGCAGAAATTCCACCACAGTCTTAGTCCACTTCCGTATTGTTTAAGTGAAGAATCTGTCAAAGATAATAGCAAAACTTCATGGGCTTCTTCAGGAACTTCCCTATTTCTCATTACCTGCCTGATAAGATTCCTGCTGCCAGGGAAAGCTTTCGGTGGAGAATGTGGGGTTTCCTGTCGATAGAGAGTAACAGTTTTTCATTAGGAGGTGTTATTAGAGGTTCTTTAATTAACAGAGATTTAAATGAAGGGTACCAGGGTTGAACTGGCTAGTAGGGAACTACAAGAATTCCTTCAGCTTTGTCTGCAATTATTTTTGGCATTACACTGGTAAAAAGCGAAAAAAGAGGTAAAGCATAGAAATTATATGTGCCCCAGGAAAATTCTAAATGCATCAACAACTTCGGACTCTGGATCCCTAAACCAAGAAATAAATCTTTTGCATTTTGCGTTAGTTCTAGATGGGAATAAGTCAATATCAGGTGTTCCGAAACTGGCACAAATTTGTCGAAAGGCGTCGGGTGATAATTCAAATTCGGTTCCATTATCTAGACGACGGGACTCTTTATCAGCCTCTATGTTGTTACTTGATTTAATATATGATGCAAAAACAAAAATATTTCGTTTTTCGCCCCACTGCCAAATTTTCTTTGCTAAATTGTTTAACCATGGAAATTGAAAACCCCCAATTCTATTTATGTATGAAATTGCAGTGGTGTTGTCAATGCGTAATAGAATATCACAATTAGAAAAATCTCGCGCAAAGCATTTGAGTCCAAAAAAGGCAGCTAGTAATTCTAAATAATTAATGTGATAATTTTGCTCAATTTTAGACCAGAAACCTCGTGCTCTATTGTTATTGCAAAATATTCCCCAACCAGACCAGAACTATCTCTAAAGACTTCTATGACAAAATTAAAAGGCTTAAAACTGTTACCACTGACAATATTAGACTTCCACCAGCTTAACTCCTTAAGTGCCAAGAATTTGGCTCGTTCACAAATTTTTGTATAAACCCAACCATATTTAGTTGCTGGACAAGCAGCTACTAATTTCTCAATTAATTTAGCAAATTCTTGAATTTTTGGCTTAGGGGTATTTTCTGTCTTTAATATATCAATTAAAATACCCCTCTGTTTTCCTGGGGAAAGGTGTACTGTTAAGTTGAAAGAGTTATAAATAGAACCTAAATATTTAATTTCCTCGTTAATAATAAAACCCGAGGAATGTGAAATATTTTTCGTTTCAGATATGTTTTCTAAGCAACCTTTGTACGTTTGTCTAAGCAATAAAAAATCGTCAAGATATAATACTGATAATAAACCTTTAGATAGTAAATGAAATAACGCTGCCTTCAGCAGTTTTCTAAATATAAACGGTGCCGTGCTTAGGCCAAACAGTAAACAAGTATATTCAAAAATGTTATTAAAGAACTTAAATCTGAGATATTTACGGTATTGTTTGTTTATCGGAATTAAATGGTATGAATCCTCGAGGTCAAGCGATGCAAGATATGAATTCTTTGTGATTAATTTTATAACAATTTTATGATCTTCAATTTTGAAGTGTTCTGTTTTTATGAATTTGTTTAATTCTTTTAAATTTAAAATTAACCTGTAAGAACCGTCCGGCTTGGGTCTGAGAAATATGTTAGAAATAAACTGACATTTTTATAGGAAAACATTGGGTTATTGTTCCAATGGAAAGTAATCTTTTTATTTCATGTGCCAGAATGTAGATATCCTTAGGAGATCGTTTTGGTTCATTAGGTATAA
The DNA here is from genome assembly GCA_030620095.1 of Kuschelorhynchus macadamiae. Taxonomy (NCBI): domain Eukaryota; kingdom Metazoa; phylum Arthropoda; class Insecta; order Coleoptera; family Curculionidae; genus Kuschelorhynchus; species Kuschelorhynchus macadamiae. The sequence goes on along the minus strand of JAUTXW010003703.1, from coordinate 287,574 downwards.
ACGTTTGTTTAGGTGGACATGCAAAAGGAATTAAGTACCCACGATAAAATATTTTTGTCTGATGTTAGATTCTTCCAAGCCTCGAAAAAATGTGCTAGTCTACCGCAATAATTAGTTACCTTTATTTCTGTGTTGTCGGGTAGTGAGGGTTTGTTGTCTTTGGTTTGTAAAATTGCTGAGTTCTGTTCATTTGTCGAAAGTCTCGTCGCTGGTTCTTGAACTGTTGTGACTTCTGGCCCTGGGTCCCCTTCAGTCTGCCTCGATAGGCCTGCTTGTATGTCGTACGAGGCAGACTTTTCGCATTTAAATTATTATTTCTTTTTGTGGTATTTTTCGGTTTAAGTTCTAAAGAGACTTTCTCCAAATCACGTGCCGCTTTTACTCGTTCTTCCAGGTTGTTTCCAAACAACCAACCATCCACCGATACGTCCGTTAAGGTAGCTCGAAACTTTCTGTCAATGTCGGCTAATAAACGCCCCGCATCACTCAATAACTCAATGTATGATTGCCCCCCTCCTTCTTTTCTTGAAGCAAAATTGACAGAGCTTTTCCTGTGGCAGTAAGGGCACCTCCCATTTGATTTTGGATATTTGAGAGCCTTTTGTCTCGTTGAAGATGCTGTTCTGAAAGAACAGCCAACACCTCGGTATTTAATTTTGGCGCAGCGGCTAAATTAAGGTTGTTAAAACGAGGGTTCTTGTCAATTATTTTTGTAGTTATTTCTGCATCTAGTCCATTTTTCAAAATATTTTGCCATATTTGAGCTACATCCTCGTTAATATTGTCTGAGGTGTATCGGACTATATTTTGGTCTTTGTCCAATAGAGAGAGAACATCCGATTCTAACACCTTACAAGTTTCATCTGCATCTGCAACGAAAGGAATAAAACCGAACTATTTTTTGTTATTTTTATTTTTAAACAAGAACAAGAAAAATATGACCAAAACTCGTTGATTTTACAAGAAGCTAGACTTCGTTAATTTGCAACCTATTTAAATGCCAACCAAAACTCGTTGGCTATTAAAGGTAGATAATCAAACTCGTTGATGTTTAATGGCCAAACCTTGTTAGCTCTTTCCGTTGATAGTCAAAACTCGTTGACATTTAAAAACCAAAACTCGTTGGTTTTTATTGATACCAACTCGTTGGCGTTCAGAGATAACCAAAACTCGTTGGTTTCCGGGAAAAAGGCCTAAAATGTACCTACTTTGCCTAGGATCTAGGCCAAAGACAATACATTTGCCAATTTACTTTGCCATTGCTTTTGATTGACCATAATATAATTAAACAATTAGAAATGTAAGTACTTACTTTTATCATCAGATGTTTGATAATCCACAAGGCACGGTGTCGCTGAACCTGACTTTTCACATAATAATAACAACTGTCTTTTTACCGACGTAAGCTCATCTTCCGAACTCGAAGAATCGGGCGAAAAACTGCGCTTTTTCGATTTACTTTGTCGCGACATTAGGTTTTAGTGGCGTTGACAGTGACACGCAAGAAAATAATGACGTTAATATGATAGGAATGTGCTATGCACAGATTTTTTTTTAAGCTTTGCGTGGCGACCCCTAGTAGAAGAAGAGTAAACTACACAGTGATCTGTTCGGAAGAGGCGGTCATATAATTAAGATCAAAACATGTGATTTGACACTCCCAGAGCTACAAGGCCTTTTGGTTCGAAATTTAATAAAATAAAGTCTACTTTCATTAGCTCAAAAAGAGGCGAAAAGAAGTGCTGAATTTCATCCTCTTTCTTCCTTTCTGACCTTAACTTTCGAACCAAAAGGTCTTGTAGCTCTGGGAGTGTCAAATTACATGTTTTTTCTAATTTAAGTAACTTCCTTCTTTTCCTTCTTTCCGAACTTCCATCAAGATTTTTATAGATCTTCCGACAGTAGGATGTGATACTTTATTCACAATTTTTTTAAATATCATCCCGCTTGTCAACCAATTTTCAATCTTTTTATAAAAAATTCTATTAGCCTGTTTCCATTTGACACATACGTTTCTCAATAATTGTAAAGTTCGTCGGAGATAACTCAAAGTCTACTCAAAAAAAATGCTATTGCGAGTAAACAGGCAACTTTGGGCAGCTAGAGTTTTTTTATTTCGAATATGCATAACACAGCCTTACCTTTAGGATTTAGCCTTGCTAAGGTTGCCTCCACACCATTGTACATTTCGTATCTATCAGCTATCGTGAGCTCCATAGGTGGGACTCCTGATATTATACCTACTCCCTCGGTTGATACGCGCATATTCGGATGCACATCAGTCTTTGTTGCCCGGCAAGCATTCTTATCTCCTTTTTGTTCATTGTCACTCTCTGCTAGGTAGGTACCGCATAGAGCATTTGAGATGTATAACCCTTGCCATTACCTTTCTCTTTGAAGCTCTCGGGCCTCCAATGTTCGGCGAGAGGCTTGCCAATGCGCTCACTGTCTTTTCAACTTTCTTGCAGGTTGGTCTCACATGCTCAGTGAAAGAAAGTTTTGAATCTAGCCATACTCCTAAGTATTACTTGGCTTGACAAGTGTATCCTTTACAGTAAAGACTATTGGAGCCACTTCTCTTTTATTAGTTAAAATGACAGCCTCCGTTTTCTTACGTGCAAGTTCGAGCTGCCTTGTCTCCATCCAGTTCGTAATACGCAATAGTGCAGTATTTGCGACATCTATCAATATCCGTTCTCCTTGAGCAACCACAGTCAAAGCTATGTAGTCAGCAAAACCTATTAAGGTCACACCTGCAGGCATTTCCATTCTCAAGAGGTCATCGTAAAGAACATTCCATAGGGTTGGGCCTAACACTGACCCCTGAGGTACCCCACTAGTTACTTCTTTCATTTTAACCCTTTTTTCAACCTCTAAAATAATCTTTCTCTCAGTGAGATAGGACATATTATCCTAAGCAGGCTTTCGTCAATTCCCTGTTCCGAGGATTTTCCAGGATAAGCTGTCTCGGTGCACTATTGAAAGCATTTTTTACATCCAAGGTGATCATTGCACACAGCTTTCAGTACGTGTGAGGATATGCAGCTCTTTGCCTGGCAATTTCAATCACTTCGTTTACAGCATCCGCTATTGTCTACCTTCCATGAAGCCAAACTGTCTATCAGCCATTCCTCCTGTTCTTACTAATTCCCTCTTTAGCCTTATTAATAATAGCTGTTCATATAGTTTCCTTTCTGAATCTAGAAGACTAATCGGTCTGTAGGATGAAGGTTGTTCCAGGGGTTTGTCGCCCTTCCTAAGAAGTAATACATTTGCCTTCTTCCATATTTCGGGAAAAATGCCGAGTCCAGCCAGCCTATTGTATACTTTGAGTACATATGCTGGATTGCTGTCAACAACTTCTTCTAACACTTCCACTAGAATATTTCCAAGTCCTGGTGTTTTCTTAAGTTTTAATTTACGACACGCTACATTTAATTCTTCAGTTGTAAAATTTAAAAATATCATAGTTTTATCACAGATAAAATTTACTGGGTCATGATGAGGGTTGACCACCTCCTCCATAGTTAGCATAGGCATTTGCAATCTTGGGGGAAAACCCATAAACTGTTTCATGACTATCTGGTAGCCTTCTCCCCAAATATCACTGTCTAGATTATCACAGATGCGTTTCCAGGCGTTCTTTTTAGCAGCCTTGATCTTGTTTCGAAGTGTTCTTTTACAGTTTGCATAGTCTTCAAAAAGGTGTCGGTATAACGCTAGGTCCTAGGTGAACGCGATTTCCGCGGTGCGGGCGTTGCGGGTATCGCTCGCATCGCTAAGCACAAGCGACAATCGCAATCAAGTCCGATGTAAAAACGATAAAGGCGACAACAGAACGCATTTTAGTTTAAGATGGCTCCGACAGAACTGGCACGTAAGATATTATTGACAGATAATATTTTGGGCAAGCTAAGAATTTTAAATAAAATTAAAAAGAAGAGAAAAAGCAAACATGAAATTTACAAAGATAGACTGCATTTCGGGGAATTTCATCATCTGTATGCCCAGTTACGAGCAGATGAAAATGCCTTTCGGCAATACACTAGAATGATTCCGTCTACTTTTGACTATATAGTGGAGACAATACGCGATTCATGTTATCATTGTTCAACTAATTTTCAAGTACCTATTTCAGTACAGGAAAGGCTTTTTCTAACCTTAAGGTAAGTACATAAAATCATACAAATGGATATTTTTTTATATTTATTAATAAAGTAAACTTACACAATGTTATTAATAATGCATGTGATCTGTTGAAAGAGATGTGTCATTATTTTGGATATACTGAAGGGAGTGCAGGGGGTTAGAGTCTGAAACAGGACTTTGAAGTGACGTAGGGGACACTACTGATGAGGTGTCGTACGAGTAACTTGTATTTAATGACGTTACGGGGGAAGGATTCGTGTGAGGATAAACAGCATTACGTGAAGATGCTACAAGATGATTTTGTGAGTAGCTTGTAATAAGTGATGATGCAGCGGATGGATCTGTATTCGAAGGTAAAACGTTAGAAGCGCCGAACAGCGGATTGGTCATTTCTTCAATGATAATATTTTGAAACTTGCTCCTTATGCGTAGTTTTTGAATGAGATTCATTTGTTTGAAATAAGGCAGCAACGATTTAAAAAACATAAGGTCATCATCTTCTGGCTGGTTAAGGATTTCAAGTTTTTTAGATTCTATTTTTAAAAGCTGGCGTTCTACGGATTCATCTGATGCTTCTGTTCTTTTCTTCTTATAATGACGAGATGTAGATGTTCTAGAAGATGATTGCGTTTGTGTCTGTAAACCTTGATCACCGGTGAAATTGACTGAAACTGATGGCACACTTAGTGCTGCTGATGTTGGAGTCACTGTTGTTTCCATGTTTCGTGTGTTTTCACTTTCTTTGTCACTATCTAAAACAGTACCTATATTATCTTCATCTGATTCTTCCGTTGCCGTTTCAGTATTAGGCACAAATGTCTCTTGAGTATCTATATCTGATATATTTCCTTCTGTGTTTCTAGGTTTGATTGTATCTTTCAAAAAAGGAGCGCAGAGAAAAATTGCCATTTTCCTGGATACTCAGGCGCAGCGTTACCTGATTTTGGGGTCGGTATTTTTTTAAATTCTTTGGCAAACTGATCACGCAGATTCTTCCATTTCTTCCTTGCTTCTTCTTCTGGAAAAAAATGGTTTAAATTAAACCTTTCTAAAACAAATTTTTAAATCTAATTATCTGTTAATTATCAACAAATAAGTGCATGAATAAAGAAATTAAATATTGAATCCATTGTTTCAGGTATCTCTCAACTGGAATGGCGTTCAGACAGTTAGCCTTCTCCTTTCGGATATCAAAATCATCAGTTGCTTCTATCGTTATAGAGGTATGTCAGGCCATTTGGAATTCACTTCAAAAAAATCATATGCCAGTACCAAATACTGAAAATTTCCAGAACATTGCAAAAGATTTTTTCGATAAATGGGACTTTCCGAACTGTTTAGGTAGCATCGACGGAAAACACATACGAATAAAATATCCATCTAAATCTGGAAGTATGTTCTATAACTACAAGCAATTTTATTCTGTGGTACTCATGGCTATTGTTGATGCTAAATACAGATTTACAATGATTAATGTAGGTGCATATGGCAAGGACAGTGACGCTGGTGTATTTTCCAATTCTGCAATTTACAGAAACCTTGCGAGTGGAAATATTAAGTTACCAGAAGATACGCAATTACCACATTCGGACTTGAAGACTCCTTTCGTGTTTTTAGGAGATGAAGCTTTCCCTTTACGAACTTATTTGATGAGACCCTATCCCAGAAGGCGGCTTCAGGAAAATAGTACAGAGTCATACTTTAGTTTTCGGCTTACACGCGCTAGAATGACCGTAGAGTGTAGCTTTGGGATCAGTGCGGCTAGATTTAGAATTCTGTTGAAAGCTATAGAAACCAAAGTTGAAAATGCTGTTCACATTGTGAAAGCAGTTTGTATCTTACATAATATTATTTTAGATATGGAAAAAGATTTATTTATTAATGTTTCGGCAGCTGAAAACAACATAAAGGACATAATGCCTAGTTTAAATGCATCTAAGTCAAATAATCGTTCTGCCAGGGAAGCTGAAGTTGTAAGGAAAACTTTTACTCAGTATTTTTCTACAAATCAAATTTAAGTAACGCCACTGTTTAGTTTGTTTCAATTAATCCAATAAAAAAAAAATAAAATTAAAAATGTTTAACTTACTTGTTAATCCTGTGCTTTTGGCTACACATTCCCATTCCTTTTCTACTAAAACTCTGTCCTTGTAGCGTGCGTTCCATTTATTCCACAAAATATTCCTTTTTTGTATCTCCGAAATAAGTACTTCCATTGTTCGTGATCAACGACAACTGCCAGCGATTCGCGGTTAGAAGCAAACAATTTGATTTTTCAAACGACGCGTGCGATGCGACAACGCGAAATCGTAAAAATCGCGCCAACCCCGCAGCCAGTTCGGACAACGCGATTATTTTCTTTGTGTTTTATATACTGCGACGATCGCGACATCTCCACCGCGTCGCCCGCACCGCGTAAATCGCGTTCACCTAGGACATAGCGTAAGTGTCGGGTAAGTTTCGTCCCGCATTTCTCATGTCTTCTTTTCCGTATACACTCACGGCGCAGTTCCGCAATACCTTCAGACCACCAGTAATTCTTTTCTTCATTGTCTGGTTGCACAGGTCCGTCAAGTTCTTGGAGAAGCCTTCAGCAAGTGGTGCTTCAATTTCTGCAGTTGCTTCTGCAAGTTTTTGCCTTAATTTTTGTTTATCCAAACTTTTTATTTGCCAGCCTTTCTTTTAGCGTAGGTAAAGTACTTGGATTCTTGTCCAACACCTCTAAATGACGTAAGTGTAAGGGTAGGATCCAAAATGGAGTTCTGGAAGGTTGGTGTATTTCCCTCGTTGACACAAATCAAGTCATTTTCTGCCATCCACTCTGTTAGTATACGACCTCTTTCATCCGTATGATTCATACCCCACGGAGTCTACTTAGCGTTAAGTCTCCAACGACTATCACTTTCTTTTTGTTTTTTATTTTATTTCCTATTTCATTAAGAATTACTTCGAAGTTTACTATTTCTATATTAGGAGAGACATAACAGCTGAAGACTGAAAAAGTTTCTGTTTCTACGAAGCTAAACCCAATGCCTCGGCCCTGAGATTTGACTGCAGTTTGTTGATTTATTATTTTGATCGCAGTGTCTGGTTCTGCGTCCGTTACCCACTCCTTTCCATCCTACATCTAGCTCACTTGCTGTTGCCTATGCCATGTCGTGCGCAGGGCGACTTCTGTTCGTGTTAATTTGTGAAAACTTCGTCATTATTTTTACCTGTTGTTCTTGTACTCCTATTTCTCTTATTGACGGTGCGCTTGGTACTCACTGACTGGTGGTGACCTTCCTCCTTGCAGTGAACACAGTATGGAACATTTTTACAAACAGCTGCTTTGTGTCCGTTCTTTCTACTTTTTACACAGATTTTTTCCCTGTCTGGACCTTTACACTGAGCTTTTTTATTACTATATTGCCAGCATCTGTAACACGTTGTGTCCTTCCACTATTTTGCATCTCATCCATTCGATCTTTATTTTTCCATCTGAATAAATTTGTCTGCATTTGTCGCCGATGTAACGATGATAGCATTTTGTTTTTTACCGAATGCCGGTCTTAGTGCTCTAACCTCAAAGTCCCCTGTTTTAACAGCTATTTCCTTAGTAATAGCGTTTTCAATTTCTTTCGTTGCTGTCACTTCGTCCAAGCCCTTTATATGAAGTACTTTTTTGGTCGTCAGTTGAGTGGTACTTGCTTCCGGAAACTTATCTTTTATTTCCCTTCTTAAAACTTCTACCCTATCAGCGCCATTTTTAATACGAAGAAGTAGTTCTCCATTCTTAGTTTTTCTCATGCCTTCTACTTCTACACCGAGCTCTCCCGGGTTTACCCTCTCTTTGAAATTTTTTAATAAGTCGGCATATGTGGTTCGGCATCTTTATTAGCAGTAGGTCTTCTTTGACTTTTGTTGGTCTTTTGCTATCATTTTTATTGGAATTCCGTCTAGTGGACTTTCTAATACCCTGGCCCTCAATAGTTTTCTGTCTGGTTTGGTCCTCTCTGTAGAGATAGATTTGGATATCTGTACTATCGAACAAGTATTGCAGCATTCGCATAATGATGGTTCCTACTACGCCATCAATCTCGGGTATCGCTAGTTTGGTGATTTTTTGTGCAACCGCGTGCCTCCGTATGCTTGTAATTGCCTGGTAAATGTTCATGTCTTCGGCTTCTTCGCCAGTCTTTCCACTTGATATTAAAGAGTAGTATATTACTCTGTGAGACAGAGAAGAGAGAAATTTCCATCTTTATCGGGAAAGCCAAGTGAGTAGGACATAATGGCTACTTCGCCTTTTTCTTCTTTTGTTTTTGAAGACCTTCTTTGCCACCTAACTTGTTTATAGCTCTCTTGACCATTTTGTCCTTCGAGTCAAAATCTTCATTGCAAGGGAGAATAAGCTGACAGTCTGCTGGAGTTTCCCAGATGCAGCCTTGTCGGACTTCTGGAGTCCCAAAAATTTAATCTATCCGGTCATCTTCAGTGACTCTTTAAAGGCATCAAAACTTATTTCTTGAGTAAGTAGGTTTCTTCTGGCTGCTTTTTTCGACGCTTTTTGACATTCTTCGCACTGGATGATAGTGTTTAATTCTTGCTTCTCAACCAACTCTTTGTTTCTTTTCTTCAGTTGCTCGTTTTTACGTTCGAGGCATTTCTTAGCCTTATTATCCAATGCGTTTTGTACATCTTCAATATAGTCCTTTATTTTCTTTCACTGTAGTTGCTCAATATAGAGCATAAGTTTACTGACTCCTTCCTTTATTTCTTGCTTTGGTTTATACATTTCTTGAAGGACTTTATCCATCCTTTTAACTTGTGTGGTGATGTTTTCTAATGGCCTTTTGAGTATACTGGCATCACTTTTTTCTATATTACTCTCTGAAGTCCTTTCGGTTCTTTTACGTTTACTCGCCTGCTCAATATTTATTTCAGTAGTCATGAGGTCTTCTATCGATCCAGGTAAGGACTCTCTACGCCTAAAAGGGTCAAAACCTTGTTCTTCAGTCTTTTCAAATTGATTTTGCAATATCTTTCTCGCAGTCTATCCAGCCGGCGGTAGTTTCAGTTTGTTCTTCTCTTTTTTCTGATTTATTGTATTCAAAAAATATTATTCTGTGATCACTGAGGTTTTCGCAGTTTGCATCTACATGCCACCCTGTGATGTTATGACTTATATTGTCTGAGGACGTTGTGAAATCAATCACCGACGAGCCGGTTTTTCTCCAGAAGGTTGGGGTATTTCCTAGGTTTTGTACACTGAGATTCATTGACGAGAGCCAATCTTCATCTATCTACCTCGTTTGTTGGTAACCTTGGAGCCGATTGACGGAGTCATTGCGTTTAGGTCGCCAACTAGAGTAACTGATTTTTTGGACCTTCTAATAACCTCCTCTATGTCCATTAGCAATTTTTGGAAGTCCTCGATTGACCCATTTGGAGAGAAATAGCATGAGATTATGATTATTTGTTCTTGTTCGACACTTACAAAGCCTTTTCCTCTGTGGATGATTTTAATGACCCATTTTTTATCTACATATATAAAGCAGTCCATATCTTGGTCTGTTATCAGTTTTTGCGCCATTTTCTTGTCTGGTTGTTGTCCAAGGACTATGTCGATTTATTTTTCTACCATTTGTTGGAATAGGAGGTCAAGTGCATCTCTGAACTTCATGTTATTTACGATTTGCAAAAATAAATTAACAAATAAAAGTGTGTATAAATAAAGTAAGGTAAAGCTATGTAAAATATATAAATAGAATGTATAAATAAATAAACTGGGTGTATGTGTTTCTATCACAGATAATATAAATATATCGTTTTTACTTTTATTTTTGGCGTCTTTTGGATCGCTAGGTTCTTTCATTCTCTCCATACTGGAGGCTCTACGGTGTACCTCCTGTCCAGTACTACCTTCTCGCTTTGCCACAGATAGCGCCCTGCGGAAAGCTTTACATTTTCCCGAACCCACTTTGTGGCCACTCTCATGACAGACCGGACACGCTACTATCGTTTCTTTGCATTCTTTTATCTGGTGTCCTTCCTTTCCGCATTTAAGGCACGTTTTGGTTCTGTCCTGGCCCGTGCAGTTTTCACTGTGATGGTCGTATGTCCAGCATCTATTGCATCTTTTAACCATTACTCGTTTTTGTATATGGCATCTTGAAAGACCTATTCTTATAAGCATCCCCTTAAAAAGCACTTCTGCCTTGTCTTTATCCAGGGACAGCGTTACTGCATGGGTGTCGCCAGTATTTGGCCTAAGGTCACTCAAGCGATAGCTTCCTTCTTCTAGAGGGCCCGTGACTGCTACGATGCTTTGCACCACCCCTTCCTTTGTTGTTGTTACGTCCAGTCCTCTAATATGTAAGGTCTCTTTATTTCCCTCGTTCATGCGGACTGTTGCCCCGGTGTCTTTTTCTATTTGTTTTTAAGGTCATTTATTGTCCTTTTGTCTTGTCCCATGGTAATTAAAGCTTTTCCGTCTTTGGTCATTCTTATAGTCTTGATACTTTTGCTTGCTTCCGAGTCTTTTAACTTGTTTCGGAGATCTCCTACTATATCCTTGAATTTCTTGCCGTTTTGACCCACAATCAGTGCATAGGACCTTGGTCTGTGTACGACATCTGTCTTTTACTTTTCCGTGAATATTGTTACCAAAGTCTCTGTTTGAAAATAGCTTCTAGCATTTTTTGGACCCTTTCGAGGCCAATGCCGAGTGGTTGAGATATTGCTATGTTTTCTTCGCCTTCTAGCTCAATCCTGAGTCGAAACAGTTGTTCCCACAACTCCTTTTCTGTGCCTCCATTCACCAGTTTGACGATCTTTTGGCATCCTGTAGAGTCTTGGTTTCTCCATTTTGAGCACTGCTCTAGGATGGCAAAGTTTTCTTCGGATTCCGTTAATTCAGGAAATCTCGTCCTAAAGGCGGCCTGAATTCCCTTTTCCATGTTTAAGTCCGATTTATCGACTATGACTACTTTCACCGTAGACCTTTTTGTGTTAAGTGGGTTTCCCACTTTTATCTCTGTGCTTGTGTAAAGATCCTGATCCCAATTTAGGTTTTGTATCTTCTCCCATTCTGTAAAGTTTAGATCCTGTGCTAGGTTATGTAGCGATTCTGATCTGTCTGTCCGGTTTGGTGTCGGTGTTCTCTGTTCGGCTGTTACCTTCTTAGGGGTATCTTTTGTTGTCTTTTGTGAAGTTTTGGTTTACGTGTCCGCATCCATGTACATTCTTGCTATGTTCTCATATTTACGATTTTCTATCCACGTTGTTGTATTTGTCTGGTTTATCGTTTTTACTTGTTTTGTTATTCTCTTTGCTATTTCCTTCAGTTCACGCTTTGTATTTTGTTCGATATGTAAGTTCATTTCTCCAGTTATCTTTGTCGTAGTGCCTCCTTTAGTGCGTATGCCTCAGGACTTTCCTTCTTTTTATATGTGCTCTCATCCAGTTTGATGGACGTATCATGACGCTTTCTGGCCTAACTTAACCTACCGTAAGCTAATCTAATCTAATATAATCTAATGTAATCTAAATTAATCTAATCTAATCTATTCTAATCTAATCTAACCTAACCTTCTTTTTTTTTGGGTTCGAAAAGCGTTTTATGGTTTTGTATTTGGACTTCTTGTACCTTATGTTGTCCACAGTGTGCAGGACTCCTGCCTTTTTCTGAAGGTCAAACTACCTGCCAAACTCCATTCCCCTTTCTAGGAGGCCGCATAGCCACGGAACCGTCAGAGAGTTACATAACAACGCGGCTAGCTCCTTTATCATTGATCTTTCTCCTTACTGCTTCCTTTTATTTGTTTCAGTTTCTACGTTCTTCCTCTTTTTTTAATCTTCGTTCGTTTTATCGTTTTGTATTTGGACTTCTTGTACCGATCTTGTGTTGTCCACAGTGTGCAGGACTCCTCCCTTTTTCTGAAGGTCAGACTACCTGCTAAACTCCATTGCCCTTTCTCGCAGGCCGCATAGCCACGGAACCGTCAGAGAGTGACATAACATCGCGGCTAGCTCATTTATCATTGATCTTTCTCCTTACTGCTTCTTTTTATTTGTTTTAGTTTCTACGTTCTTCCTCTTCTTTTAATTTAATAATCTTAGTTATGAATTTAGGTTTTCTTCATTCAATTCCAGGTCAAGGTCTATGTTTGTTTGTGTTTTTATGCAGTTGTAATTGGAGCATTCAAACAGGGTGTGTTTTGCTGAGTCTTCGATGCTGAATTCTTGACAGTTTCCACTGGCAGATTTCTTGATTCTCAATACGTAGCTACGAAATGACCCATGCCCGGTATAGGCCTGCGTGTTAACTAATCCTATCCTGATCGTCGGTTCCTTGAGGAAGTTCTCTGCCAGCTCCTCGTGTACCATCAGCGTGACCGCCTGTGTGCTATTTCTGTTCGTTCTTAGCTCCCATATTTGTCTCCTCCTTCGCAATTAGAGCGGGTCTCTATCGCTTCTCTTAAATCGTCTATGTCCGTTGCCGCGTCCATACCTCTTATGTACAAGGCGACTCTTTTTCTCGAGTTACCACTTGTTCTGATTTTTGCGGTTTGTAACATTTCTTGAATTTTGTTTCTGATTTCTCCTAGGCACTCTTCGTCTTTTTCTGTTATTATAAGGATTTTTCCTTCTCTAGTTTTCCTTATTTCCTTGATTGCTTTATGTTCTGTTTGTAAATAATATTCCTAAAATAATATGATTTTAGGATCCCGAAATAAAAACCACTAATATGAGCAAGCATTTATTTCAAACTGACTCTCAAAGGTATGCGCGTATTCGATACCAGTTATTTACAGTTGTTTTTTGTACACTATGGTCACATATAGAGGGCGACGTATTTTTAAGTACATATATAACATCTCTCCTCTTAAAGTAGTGTGAATACTTATATGTATACAATTTCTTACTCAAGGCCAACGATTAATCTGTCTGGTGGCTTTAATTTGTTGCGTCGTCTTAATATTTTATCAGTTATTTGACTTGTTGACGCCACTGGTTCACTAATTAATTCCGCACTGTCACTAACACTATTTTTAACATCGTTTAAGTTATCTTTATTGTGTAACTCTAAACTATTGTCTAGTTCTGATCGCGGAATAATGGAAATGTCTGTAAGGACTGTTCCTTAATATTATCCTTATTATTAAAATTTCGTTTAACTTGGTTTTTATGACGCTTCCATTGCATTCCGCTGTCAGTTTTAATTACATATGTTCTTTTTCCTAAAACCTTGTTAACAACCCCAGCACACCACCGCGGCTGATTTGCTCTAAAATCTCGAGCCCATACCCTATCATTAATTTGGAAATAAGAAATGTTTTTGGAATAATATTTCTTTTGATAATCGTGTTTCTTTTTTATAACTGCATTAGTGCAGGGCAACAATAAATCAAACTTAGTTCTTATTTTACGGTTAAAAATTAATTTTGAAGGTTTTTCTCCCGTAGTAGTGTGTGGAGTATTACGATGATGAAATAAAAAACGATTAATTATTAAATGTATATCACAAGTAGGTATTTCATAACGTGCTTTCAGTATAGCATTTTTTATAATTTTGACTGCACTTTCACCTAAACCATTAGTCTGTGGATAGTAGGGAGCACCTGTAAGATGTTTTATACCACTACTAGATAGAAAATTTTGAAAATCATCAGATGTGAAAGTTTTTGCGTTATCAGTGCACATTTCTATAGGCAACCCAAATCTTGCAAAAAGTTCACGAAAAACCTTTATTGTTGTAGTGGCGTTTAAATTACTTACTTCCTGACCATCCATTTTGTTGTCGCATCTTGAATAACTAAAAAATTTCTATTAAATATTGGTCCGAAAAAATCCGCATGAAGCCTTGTCCAAGGCTCTTTCGGCCAATCCCATAAAGCTAAAGATGTTTTAGCGGGATTACTAGCATAAATTGCACATGCACGGCATGATGACAGATATTCTATTTGACTATCAATTAAAGGCCACCAAAAATACGACCTTGCCAATGCCTTCATTTTAACTACGCCCATGTGCGTGCTGTGTAATTCCTCTAAAATTTTATTCTGAAAATATTTCGATATAACCAAACGATAACCCCACATAAGGCAATTCTGTTCAATAGTTAGTTCATTTTTTCTAGAAAAAAATGGCTTGAATTCCTCCGTTGGGTATTTATTTGGCCATCCATTTTTTACATAAAATATAATTTTACTTAGCAATGTATCTTTAAAAGTAAATTTTTTTATTTGTTCAAAATTTATTGGAATATTTTGTTCCTCCACGAAATTAAGATAAGAAATATTTGAATTTAGGTTAAAGTATAAAAACTCGTTCTGAATGTTATTTTTATTTTCCGTTAAATTCCTAACTGGAAGTCGAGACAAACAATCAGCAACATTCTTTTCCGAGCTAACGTATTTTATTTCGTAGTCGAAACTTGACAAAATGTGAGCCCATCTTTGTAGTCGGTTTGCAGCAAAAATAGGGATTCCTTTCTTTTCTCCAAAAATCGATAACAATGGTTTATGGTCTGTAAACAAAATGAATTTTTTGTGACACAAATATTGAAAAAATTTCTTAACACCAAAAATAATTGCTGCTGCTTCTTTATCTATTTGAGAATAAGATAATTCAGCATTATTTAGTAAGCGCGAAGCAAAAGCGATAGGTCTCTCTGAGCCATTGTCATAAATATGGCTTAAAGTAGCCCCAAGAACAAATTTTGAGGCATCTACAGTTAATTTTATTTTCTCATCAGGATTAAAATGTGCTAAAACTGATGCTGAGAGCAATAAGTTTTTTGCTTGATTAAAACTATTATTACATTCGGTGTTCCAGAGCCATTGGGAATCTTTTTTTAATAAACTATAAAGGGGTTTTAAAATGCTGGAAGCATTTGGTAAAAATTTACAATAAAAATTAATCATTCCGAGAAATGATTTTAATTCAGTTATATTTTTAGGAATAGGAGCCTTTTTTATGGCTTGCACTCGTTCCTCGGAGGTATGCAAACCATCCCTATCTATTTTATACCCTAAATATTGAACTGAATCCTGAAATAAACAACATTTTTCCTGTTTAATTTTAAGACCACATTCTTTCAAACGTTTAAAAACCTTTTCCAGGCGCTCCAAATGCACCTGGTCATTTTCCCCTGTAATCAGAATATCATCCAGGAAGCAAACTACCCCTGGAATTACAAACATTTGCTCCATAATACTCTGAAATATAGAAGGAGCACTAGTCACCCCATAAGGAAGTCTAGTATAGGAAAAGAATCCCTTATGAGTTGCTATTGTGACAAGTTTTCTAGATTCTTCGCTTAATAAAATTTGTTGATACGCCTCTGATAGGTCAATCTTAGAAAACTTGACTCCCCCTTGAAGTTGAGAAAATAAATATTCAATATGTGGCAAAGTGTAACGTTGAACCTCTAAACAGGGGTTCAAGGTAACCTTGAAATCACCACAGATCCTTATTGTACCATTGGGCTTCAAAACTGGCACAATTGGGGTAGCCCATTCCGAAAAATCAGTTGGCACCAAAACACCATTTTTTATTAATCGTTCTATCTCAAGTTCGATTTTAGGCTTAAGCGCAAAGGGCACTGGCCTTGGTTTAAAACATTTCGGAATAGATCCCTGTTTAAGTCGCAACGTAATATGAAATTTGTTAAATGTGCCAATTTTGGAGTCGAAAATCTCTTGATATTTATGTAATAATTTGGAGATTTTATTATTCTTTGCGTTTGAAAACATTTTAGGCTTATTTGCCTCACTAGAAACATATTTAATTTTAGAAATACCTAAATTTAACATATTCAGGCCTTTCCTGCCAATCAAAGGAGGGCCTCCGTTTTTTATAACATATGTTTTCAAAATAAATGGCTCCTTTTCATAGGCTATACTTAATTCTAAAAAACCTAAAGATTCAAAACTTATACCTATATAATCCTTAAGAGCTAAATCATTTTTATTTAATTTTTTTGACTTAAAATGTTTGAGATATAATTTTTCCGAAATAGCTGAGTGAGCAAAGCCGGAGTCGGCCTCAAAATTTAAAGGTATTTTTTCTACTAATAAATTTACATATGTAGGTTTAACATTACCATTATTATCAAAACTATTATATAAATCTCGTATATTAAATATTGACTTATCAGAAATAAAATTATTACTTGTATTATTCGAGTCCTCTGTCATAAAATTTTGCGAAAAACGTTTTTTACACTGGGGTGCCAAATGGCCCTTTATTCCGCAGGCATGACATGTGCAATTTTTATAAACGCACTGTGTAGAAACATGGTTAACCCTACCACAAACTGTACACTTTTTATTTGCTGAATGCTGTTGGTGATTTTTTTTATCATCACTTACCCCATGCTGGTATTTACGTTCCTGTAACCTACCATTTCCAAAGGAAGGAAATTTCTGTTTATACCCAGAAGTCCCTGATGGATATTGTTGTCTTGAACCAAATCCCGTTTTTTGGTATTATTGTCGATAAAAATTTACCGGCTCCTGTTTGATAAAAACACCCATACTTTCTCTAGAACTTTGTTCACGCAAAGCAGACTCTTTGGATAAGGCAATCTTCACAATCTGTTGAAAACTTGCTTTACAAGCATCTTCTTCCACTAAACGGTCCAGAATTTTTTCGTCGTTGATCCCGATGACAAAAATATCACGCATTACCGTTGATAATTCCGTTTGGAAACCACAATTAGAAGCCAAATTTTTTACTTTTGCCTCCCATTCCGAAACACTCTCGTTTAGGAGCCTCCTACTGTTATAAAACTTTATACGTTCGGCAAAAAATGATTTTACTGGGCTAAAATGATTAGTTAATAATGTAATTAACTCATCATAATTCACGTTTTCAGGCAATAACGGAACACATAAACTTCTTATTAGAATATAGCACTCTTCGGACAATGTATTTAAAAGAATTGCACGTTTCCGTTGGACATCAGTAATTTTATTTGCAATAAAATACTGTTTTAGCCGTTCACTAAAAACTAAAAAATTTGAATATTTCGGGTCAAAAGTATTAAGAGTCCCGAGAAGACCAATAAATTTCGGATCGTCTGATTCCTCGGCAGTCGTGTTTGGCATTTTTTTTTGTTTAAAATGTCTAGTGAATTTACAAAGAAAATTCGAAAACACCCCCGTTAACGTAAGACTAAAACTTCCGAAATTACACAATATGCACGTGAGTTACTTAAATCCCATCCTCGTCGCCAATATGTTCTGTTTGTAAATAATATTCCTAAAATAATATGATTTTAGGATCCCGAAATAAAAACCACTAATATGAGCAAGCATTTATTTTAAACTGACTCTCAAAGGTATGTGCGTATTCGATACCAGTTATTTACAGTTGTTTTTTGTACACTATGGTCACATATAGAGGGCGACGTATTTTTAAGTACATATATAACACTTTACTTGTCGAGTTGTTCTTTATTTTACTTTTGATTTTCTGAATGGCATCTTTGAATTCCATATTTTGTTAGTCGACGACTAATGCGTAACTTTTTTGCTCTTTCTTCGGTCTTTTGTCTACTTTGTTTTTGTTTCAATTTTCTTGTTTGTGGTATAGATCATTATCTGAGTCATTCTTTCTCTGAATATTACTTCGATTATTTTTCTAAATTTTTCTAGACTTAGTGTTTCCAGATGGTAAACCACTCCCAATTGTGAGCCTCAGTTTCCTTTCTAACCTAACATTCTTTTTTGAAGCTGTTGGAGAAGCGAGTTGTCGCCTTGTGTTTGGGCTTCACATGCCGATCTTAAACTGCCCAAAGTGTGCAGGGCTCCCGCTGAAGGAGAACTACCTGCCAAACTCCCTTCCCCTTTTCGCAGCTACGCTCGACTGGACCCGTCCCTTGGGACATCTCCTCAGTCGGGCGCCGGGTAGGACTTCTCTTATTTCGTGGTGCCTAGTTGTTTCTCTCGTCCTTCTCTTTGATTGACATTACGGTTACTATATATTTGTTTATTAATTACCAGTTTTCCCTACTTTCGATCATTTTTCTAATTAGATTATTTGTGGTAATGTCTTCGTTGAGGTAAGTATTTAGTAAAATTCGTCTCTGATCCCAGCGTGGGCATTCAAAAATGGTGTGTTCTGCCATGTCGTTTTCTTCTTTACAATATTTGCATCGGAGGTTTTCTTTCCTTCCAATTCTGTGAAGGTAGCTTCCAAAACTTCCGTGTCCGCTGATTGCCTGAGTAAGGTGGTAATTGACATCTCGATACCTCCTGTTAACCCATAGGTTTAAGTCTGGTATAAGTCTATACGTCCACCTTCCCTTACCGAGTCCATCCATTCTTCCTGCCAGTTTCTGATAGTAACTTCCCTTTCCAGTTGTCTTCTCTCTGTCGTCAGGTCTCGTGCGTGGAAAAGTCTTTCCCTTTCCCTCGCGTGTAGGCGAAACGGGGTCAGTCCCGCAATCACCAGTGCTGCATCGGTTGACACTGAACGATATACCGAGCAAATTCTTAAGGCCATTATCCTTTGAGTTCTTTCGAGGGTTTCTCGACATTTTTGAAACGTTGTGGCTCTGCTCCATATTGGTGCACAGTACATTATGATTGACTGCATAGTGAGTGCTAGGACCCTTCTTTTTGCCGCAGTTGGACCTCCGATGTTCGGTAGCAAAATTTCCAGTGACTTCATGGCCTTAGATGCTTTGATGCAAGCGTCTTTGATATGAGCTGCCATGGTCATTGGCCTGTCGATAGTCATGCCTAGGTATTTAACTCTGCTCGTAGGGTTAATTGCCTTGCGTTCTAGACTTTTCTTTCGTTGTTCCTGGACGAGATAATTCTGTCTGTGAGATCTGATTGTAGAATTTTTATTAGGTTTGAGTCGAGGTCGAATAATATTGTTGATAATTACCTCCCAGGATGCTTCGTTGAAACCGTTTTTGATGTCTAGGAGAACCATGGCGTTCCATCCTCCTATCTTGGTTTGCACAATCTCCTTTACCTTGTATATGGCATTTATCGTTGAGCGGCCTTTGACAAAACCATATTGCTACGGGTGAAAACTACCTTTCTTTTCGTTCAATTTTTCTAGGAGTTTGGTGTTTATTAGTCTTCCCTAAGACGTCTAAAAGGCCGATAGGTCTTTATTTCGTTGTTTCATTCGGTCCCTTTTTTTCCGATAGGATTAACTTTGCAGTTTTTTATCCTTTAGGAAAGATAAAACATGAGTACAGTAAGTTGAACATGTTTTTGAAATAAGACACCTTGTTTAAAATTAAAGCCTTTATAGTTCCCGTGGGCAGGTTGTCCGGACCAGGAGATTTCGTCTTGATTCTTTTTGATGTCGTTACGATATCCTCGTCGTTGAACTCATTTTGATGTTTGAGCTTTGTCTATTCTGAGGGATTTCATACTGCCTCTTCGTTAATGGAAGGGGTTTAGTGTGAGTGAATAATGTTTCAAAATGTCGATTTCTTTCCTCTGCACTTATTGTGATACGTGGGGGCATATTCTTTAGACGACTATGCGGTAACCATCTCCGAATATGTTCTCGTCTAGGTTGCTACATAGGGCTTTCCAGTGCCATTCTTTTGCCTTTTGGATTAATGTCTTTAACTGTTTTTTCTCTTGAATATGTTCATTCCTAACCTAAGCTAACCTTTTTTTTATATAGAGGGGTAAAAAATCTTCTAAAAGACGCACCGGCTGTGATGTTCTGGTAGCCGGCCAGTGTCGGATTCAGTCTCTAGAGATCCGCCTAACGACTAAAAAATTCCCCTCGTGTGGAAGAGCAACCCCAGAAACCATCCTTGCGGACTACTGCATAGGAGGAATGCCTGTCATGGTCGCTATCCGTTTTGGTGATCTGTCTGCCTTTGCCGTTCTTCTTTTTTCTTTGTTGGCATAATTTGATGCAGCATATTTTGTTCAACAGACCAGCCCTCTTTGGTGTCTATCATCGTTTCAACAAGCGTGTCTATGTTAATTTCGATCCCCAACTCGATCTCAGCACGGGTCCTTTCTCGGTGCCATCTAAGGCAGTCAAAAATCGTGTTTTCCGCGGTGTCTTCTGAGCCGCAATATGCACAGAATTCGTCGCCTTTACCCAGCTTCTTTGTATACGTTCTAAAAGATCCGTGCCCTGTTAAGGCCTGGGTAAAGAAGTAGTCCGTCCTTCTGTGAGGGCAGCTTGTCCAGCGTTCGATGCTCGGGATAAGTCTTTTTGTCCACTGTCCTTTCACGTTGTTCTCGTCCCATCTGGTTTGCCAGGCAGTCTTGGTGGCAATTTTGGCCTCTTCTTTCGCTTCACTTCGGTCCTCGGCCTGTTCTGTATACGCCCTCTTTTATGACGAGATCTATCGGTGGGCTTCCGGAGATAACTTGCAGGGCGACAGTGCATATCCTCCTATAACCGCACACACTCGAAGAAGTGCTTTTATTTGCAGACTCTCCAATTTGTTCCTGTATCTTTTTATGCCAATTACTGGGGACCAGATCGACGCCCCATAGAGCACTATAGATAGGACCACACCATAAAGTAGCCACTTCTTTACATCCGTGGGACCCCCTATGTTTGGCATCAGCCTCGTCAGCGCCCCCAGCTTGTCTCCTGCTCTCCTCGCTACGTCCTCAACGTGGGCTCCAAAAGAGATATCTTCTCTGATTCTAATTCCCACATATTTTGTGTTTGGTTGGGATAACTTCTACACTATCTCTACGACCGCTAAGTATTACCGATTCTGTCTTCTCCGGCGCCAGGCGTAGGGAGCTGTTCTTCATCCAGGTATTTATCCTTTCTAGGGCCTTGTTGGTTCTAGTTATCAGGTCATCTCGATTGTCAGCTCTGGTAACGATTGCCAGGTCATCCGCAAAGCCAATTGTTTCAACACCCTCTTCTTGGTCTATCCTCAACACTGGGTCGTAGAAAGCGTTCCATAGCAAACGTCCAATCACCGACCCCTGCGGTGTTTCCGAGTTGACCGTATAGTTGTCTTTTTCCAGTATAATATATCGGTCTGAAAAATAGTCCCCTAGTATGTTTAGCAAGTACCGAGAGACCCCCCTCCCATTGAGCGCCCTCAGAACCTGCCTCCATTATGCCGAATTGAATGCACTCTTGAAGTCAACGGTAGATAGAGCGCACCACCTTTCTCCTCTCTCTCCGAACTTCGCGGATCTTGCAATTTCCAAGACTCTTCCAACCGCATTTATGGTAAATTTCCCGTTTCTAAAGCCATACTGGTTGGGCGCTAGGCCTCTCCTTTCATTAAGTTCTACCTCGAGCCTGTGTTTCAATAAATGCTCCAACAGCTTTGCCAGGGTATCAAGTAGACACAGCGGCCTGTATGCCTTCGGGTGATCGTAGGGTTTTCCCGATTTGTGAATGACTACGAGCCTAGCCGTTTTCCAATTGGTAGGCAGTTCTTGCCTTCGCAGTATGCCATTCATCAGGTTCAACGTAAAAACCGGTTCAATTGCAGCGAGTTCCTTTATAGCTTCGGAAGGAATCCCATCCAGTTCCGGAGCTTTTCCTCTTTTGATTTTCTGTACGGCTTCTGTGAATTCTTCTTGCGTAAAGAGCTCCAAGTTTCTAGGCCTCTGCCAGGTCATTAGGGTATCGTTTCTTATGGGAAAGAGGGCCTTTATTATGTCCTTGTTCATGTTATCGGACAATTTAAAGGGTGGGAATGATGCTTTGAAACTCTTCATTACGCTCTGATAACCGCAACCGTAGATGTCGTTATTCAATTTCAATTCAATTCCTCGCTTAGGTTCTTCCACTGTCTTCTCTTTTCCTTGCGAATGGCAACTTTCAGCTGTTTTTTGGTCGTCTTGTAAATTTGCCACGCTCGATCTTTTTCTGCTTGTTCAGCTCTGCTTTGCACCGATCTACTGTAGGATCTTCTATCTACTATACATTTCCCTCTCAGCTCTGCCAGAGCTGCTCTCCTCGTTCCACCAATAGGGGACACTGTTGGGATTTGAACCTGTTCTTTCCTTAGATCTATCGTAGTATTTCTTGATTATTCTTGTTGTCTCTACTGGGTCGGGTACTGCTGTTTTTAGCTTTATCTTTTTAATTCTTCCTTTTTTCTTCCCTCTCTCTTCTCTTTTATTTTTATCTTTTTAATTCTTCCCTTACTAGTCGCTTATATGCTGTTTTGTTTAGAGAAACTTTGCCTTTGATGCTACCTTTCTTGGCTTGATTACCATTTATTTCGGAGAGCATGTGTTTGTGTGGACTTAAAGACTCGTTTTCTAAAATTCTCCAGGATTTTAGTCTACTCATGATCCTATCTGTCAAGAAGGTGATGTCGATGAAAGACTTGGTCTCTCTTCGTACAAAAGTCGGGTTGCCTCCAGTGTTGGCCACGACCAGTCTAAGCCTGGTAAAAGCTTCCACAAGTATTTGCCCCCTTGCGTCGTTCACCGGTGAGCCTCATTCCGAAGTTTTCGCATTGAAATCCCCCGCTACCACTACCTCTCTGTTTTCAAGTTCATTAAATCTACTGAGCGTATCCACGAAATTCTCGAAATCTTCCATGGAGATATTAGGTGATATGTAGCATCCAAGTATACTGTACTGTTCTAGGCGTATTATGACGACTCCCTGGTGTGTTGCTGTGCTGCGAACTTTGAGGTTTTCGGTTCGGCTTCCTAGTTTGTTGTGGTCTTTAATTGCTTGCTCTAGTTCATTTAGGTACTAATATATACGCGCAGATAACATATAGGTTTGAATACCGGACGCACACATAGCATCTGCCTTTAGTGAATTCTGACACGGGATTTTGGATAGGGTTCATATTTATAATCACTGCATCTTTGGTGTCATTTGGATACAAGTTTTGATTTCCTGTGCATTTTTTACGATTAGATTCGTTTAGGGTTATGATATCGCATTTCTCCTGTGCGGCATATACTGCTGCCATGTCATGCACGCTGCGATTTGCATTAATCTGAAGTATTTTTAGGGCCATTTTTGAGGTTGTTAGGCACGTCTTGTTTTCCGTCCTCGGGGAGTTTCATCCCTTTTTCTTGACCTTCATCCCCATGCACTCTTGTGGTGTGCCTTCGTATAGCACTTTCTGATCGGGAATTTCTCCTAGTTGTGCTTAAAGCTCCGCGAAAGCGTTGACATGCCCCGGATCCTGCTTTATGCGGCTCGCCGTTACATAGCGCACACTTTTGCGCTTTGGCACACGTTTTTTCTGTGTGGTTTGGTTCTCCACATTTATAGCAGAGATTGCTACTATCGGGGCCCTTACATTGATCGGACATATGATCGTATTCCCAACATTTGTGGCATTTCTTTAATTGATGCTTTCTTTCAACCCTGCAGTTGGTAAATCCATTTTTTATCGTTCTCAAGGAGAGAAGCTTTGTTGCTATATGGCTATTTAGCGTGACGCTTATGTTCTGGGTGCCGCTGGGCAACGCTGGCTGCTGGGTCTCAGTTCTCCCATTCTACCATGTATGTGTCTTCCGTTAGTTTAATGCCGATTGTCCTCTCTATTGCATCTGATATTTCATTTTTAGTAATGGTGATGTCCATTCCTCGAATGATTGCTGTCTCCCGTTCCTCCCTCTCTCCAATTGAATAGATTTTCGCTGTATCTTTGTGTGCTTCTATGATTACGTTCTTGATGTTATTGAGTGCATTTTTATCTTTTTCGGTTGTTATTAGAACATGTCCGCTTCGTGTTTGTCGTATCGATTTTATTTGATAGGTTTCATTTTTTCCCTCCACTATAATTGCATAGTTTTCTCTAATGGGTTTGGAGGTTTTTGCCGTCTGCGCTACTTCGTTTGGCGTATATATGATAATTTGTTGACTAGAGTCATGGAAAATGGACTCGATCAATTTTTGTAGGTCACTTAAAGATAACCAGTTGACTTTGTGGAAGGCAATGTACTCACTGTTACTGGTTTCTTGTTTTATCCTTAGAATGTGTTCAAAAAGCGTCTTTTCCTTCATTTGGATTTTTATAACTTGTTGGTTTGACCTATCAGTGTTTTTTAAGGAGCCTATTTTGCATGATATTTCCAGGGTGTCGTATTCTTCGGGCATTTCTCCCAATTCGGGAAACCTTTTGAGGCACGTACGTTGTATTGACTTGGTCATATCTGGGTCATCTAGTTCCACCCAGACTACCTTAGGAACGTTATTTTTTTGTGTTCAGTGGGCTGCCCACTACTACTTCAGTGTTAGTAAATAGAGCCTTCGGCCAGTATTTTTGCGCTATTTCTGCGAACTCTCTGTGTCGTTGCATCTACCATTCGTTTGCGGCTTGAGTCTTTTTGCACGCTGTTTTCGTGCTCTAAATCCTTCTGTTCTGTGCTCTTTCTGTCGAATGCTTTCGTGACAATATTTATCTCCTATCTCGAGTGTGTTTATTCCTTTCGGCGGGCTTGTCTGAATATCTGTGTCTATGCATAATTTCCCGGCAGCTTCGTATCTGTATGTCTCCAGCCAGCTTTGAATATATGTCTCGTTCACAGCTTTTATATGTTTCACCATTTTTTTTTGTTATTTACTTTATTTCACGTTTCGTGTTTTGTTTAATGTATCCACCTAGTTTAGTTCCTAGTTTTGTTATCATGTCCAGAGCCTCTTTTAGAGCAAATTATTCAGGGCTTTCTTTGCTTTTATACAGCGTTTTGTCTTCTTGTCGGAAAGAAGTATCAGGTAGCTTTCTTTTTCCTGGCGTTGATAAGCTCAGAGAGGATCCAGTCTATGATGACTGATGATCTTCCCTCATTTGGCACTTCTAGCTTGTTGTGGAGTTTCTTTTCCTGGTCAGAAATCGAAATCCTGTCCTTTTCCATAGCCGGGTCATGTTGTGGCTGAGCCAGTGAGCGGCTCCGAAGGGACCCAGCCACGTGGTCCCCACTGCCCTGGATTTTGTCCTTGTCTGACATGTCCATGTTTGGTCCGTTATTTGGTGGACCTAACTATTTCCTGGTTTCGGAGATACGTTTCCGGGAACCGGGCAAGCCATGGCAGGTCTGTACCTGGAATTTTTCATCAGGTACCCCATGCCTATACTCATGTCCTAAGAGATTGCCAAAATTTGTCATACAGTCCAAAGCCTTTTCTACTTAGCAGCCCCCCAGGCATTCCACCGGGGTTGGTTACCCGGTCTTATGCCGAGGTGTTTGGGCTCCTAGGGTTCGTCACGAGGAGGCGTAGAAATAGGCGCGTGGGTGGGAGAGGCTATGGCAGTTAGACTGCTGAATTGCGCATCACCAACCTAACCCAACCTAACCTAACCTTTTTTTTTTTTTTAGGTGATGGAATAGCGTCTTATTGCATTGTATTTGGGCTTCTTGTACCGTTATTCTGTTGTCCAAAGCGTGCAGGTCTTCGGCCTTTTTCTGAAGGTCAGACTATCTGCCAAACTCTCTTCCCCTTTTGGAAAACTTACCGACGGAAGGTCCTTGCGAAGATACGTCATCGGGGAGCTCGGTCCTTTACACTGTATTATTTGAAACTGTGCCCTTTTTCTTTCTTCGGTCTCTTTTCTTTTCATTATATCAAGAATGATTTGGTAGCCTATACTCCACTTTCTGGGTGAAGATAACATTTGCCTAAATAAATTTACACTATTTACACCTATTATGGGCCTCGTGGCGTTGGAGTTCCCATCTGGGGCAATTTATTAGGGTGTGTTCCACGTTGTCCACATCGCCACAGTATATACAGTGGTCCTCAGTTTTCCCGATGCTTTTGGTATACTCGCGGAAGCATCCGTGTCCTGAGACACACGTACTGTGTGATATGAAAATCTATGTAGCGGTGTTTGCATTTGATCAACTCTTGAATGTCTGAAATTAGGCGTTTGGTCCACTGGCCCTTATCCCTGTTCTCAGCCCATCTCTCTTGCCATAATTGTATGGTCTCTGCCCTTGCTCTTACCCTTGCTTGTTTTGTGGGTGGTTGGTCTTCCTCTTGATCTAAAATCCATCTTTCCCGAGCTAACAACTCTACGGGCGGTATTCCTGTAATAACCTGTAAGGCTATAGTAGACACCGTACGGTAGGCACGCGCGACCTTCAATAGAGCCTTCCTCTGTATGTTTTCCAACTTGTGTATGTATCTGGCTATGCCAAGCCCTTTCCCATCCCATTCCATAACTATAGAGGACGGTCGATACGAAGACCTCGTACGGCAGCCTCCTTTTTTGGAAGCTCGGTCCATTTATATTTGGCATCAGTTGTGAGATTGAAGCAGGTTTTTTCTTCCGCTTTTTTAATAACACTATCTTCGTGGCTCGTGAAACTTATGTTTGCTCCCACTGCGATGTCCAGGTACTGCCTGTTTCTACGGCCACTTAGGATGACTGCCTCTGTTTTTTCTGGTGCCAGAGTTAATAGGTTCTCATTCATTCAATTTTCATCATATTAAGTGTTCAATTCATTCTATTTACCAGTTCTCCTTTCGTTTTGACGCTGGCGATGATCGCTAGGTCATCCGCGTAGCCGATACCCTGTACGCCGTCTGGGTATCTAAGTTCGAGGACTGGATCGTACATAATATTCCAGAGCATTGGGCCCAGGATCGAGCCCTGCGGGATACCGACCGTGATGTCTCTTAGTTCATTTGATGCTTTAATCTTTCTTTCATTGAGGTAGCCTCTTAAGATATTTATTAGATGTTGGGGAATCTTCTTCCGAATCAATCTTCTTAAAATTTTTCCATGTGATGCCGAGTTGAAGGCATTTTTTACATCCAATGTCACAAGCGAGCACGATCTTTAACCCGCGCCTCTGAACATTGTAGTGTTATGTTCGATGTGCCGTTGTACTCCTGTTCTTTACTTAGTTCTTAATTTGGCGATGAAGGAAAATCACTTGTTTGGAAAAACCCATTATATTATTAAATGGTACTACTACAGCCACGGGCCGGACCCACTCTGCCCTCGTTCTACATCGCGAGCGCGGTGCCTCGTCAGCTTGCATACTCAACTTGTGTATATTACACAAATGTTAATGTATTAAACAACTATAAACTGATATACCGGGTGACACTGCACCTCCTCCCTTTGGGAAAAATGATTCAAGGACCAATTGAATCATTTCTGCAAACAATAGAATAATTTCGGTTATCATTTATAATGCTGAGTGTATGAATAATGTATTTTATTTGGTTTGTAGAATTAGACAGACTGCGAAATTTCCTAACATAACTAAAACTTAACTAACCTAAAATATTTTTTTTTAATATTATTATTTACTTATCATCTTATAATCAATAATAGTTGTTGACAGAACCATGTCATATGTATCTTGACTAATGGCTTTCACTATGGCCACTTGTGAAAGACACTGCTGTAAGAGTAAACAAAATAATTGATTTACGAAAAATAAAGCAAGGATGTTCGTTGCATACTTCTGTCAACCAATTAAACTAATTAAAATTAAATATTATAATTTATGCTAAAAACCTAAAATTTAAAATGTTTGAAAATTCCCTCACGATGTATGGTCTACTTTGACAACGTACACATCAACAACAGTACCTTTTAACGAGTTTAATTCTAGATATCAATTATATATTGGCGTACTATCCTTACTCAGACTTAAATTATCACGTTAAGATATTATTTAGATCATTAAATCTAACCATATTTAGATTAATAAATTCGGATCATCAGAGGTTAATTTTTATTACGTCATAACTCGTCATACTTTGCTCTCCACAATTGACACTAGCGAATTAATCAAAAGAAAGCTACAAACTCTAATATTACTTATACCTAACATTCTTTAATCTTTTCCTCATACTCTGTTTCTTGTTGATATCTTTTTATATATTTTATATACCTTTCGTATCTAATATATATTGCATGCATTTCATTAATATATTTCCATTTTAAACAATTTAACAGTCAACCTCAACGATCTTCATTATATGTTTGACAAAATGTACTGTTTAAAATATTTGCTTCCTACAATTCCAAAAAAGGATTTGAAACAAAGCTCATTTAAACAAAACCGTTATTTGGACTGCGGGTACCCTAGAGTGCTCATTGCACTATATACATCATTGTGCATTTTTAATTATCATTTTTTAGGTAATACTCCCTTTCAACCAGCCCCATATAGCTGAGATAATCGCGCTAGCGCCAAAATTACCTTTATTGAATAAGTAAGTGACCTGACTTCTACAACTGTATCTTCATACGCTCTATGCTAACTAGTTAATATCTATACGCGTCAAGGACTTTTATACGCTTGCGGGTGATCAAGCCGTTCCCGTATAATTCCTGACAATTTAAGTATGATCTTTACTGTTGCACATTCCATTTTATAAACTCATACATTCTTAACCCTTTCCGGACGGCAGACTTTTCAACATTTTTTCCGTATAGACGGGACTTTTGCCTGTGCTGTACAGACGGCTGTCGACTATGTGCGACACCATCCTGGCATGGTACCTTTCATTATTATTAAATGTTAAATGCATGATTTTTTTATTCAACTATACTTTATTATTAACTATTATTATGTATAACGAAACAAAACAAAAACAAACGCTTATTCTAGAAATAAAAGTTTAAAAAACATGAACTGAAATTATTTTTTATGACTAAAAATCTCGAATTTCGTGATAAATTTTGAAACAAGGAATACAGAGGTCAACATTGCACTCTTTACATATAAACCTAGTCTCCTTATGCTTTTTCTCGTTATTTTTGGTTTGGGCGCAAACTACACATCGTCTTCTTTGCAATTTCCCCTTTTTACGGCTTATTTCTTCCGGAAAATGTCTTTCTGTTAGTCTGGCAGTGCCAACGTTCCATAAATTCCGCCTAGAGTTTTCTATTGAATATCTAGAAATAAAACAAAATGCATAATATTATGGAAAAAATAACTAGAAAAATGTAAACAAACCTCTCCAACATTTGTCGAATAACTTCTCGACGAAATTTGGGAAATGGGACCTTTTGTGCATTTTGGGTGCAATTCAACGCATGAGCATTCAACATACAGAGATCTAGTGTATGAAAAAATACCTTTTTGTACCACTTTATGGTTTTTCGTGTAGTGTCTACAGAGCTTATCATCATGTCCGACCTATCAATAGCGCTCATTCGTGCATTATAGTCAATTACACACAAATGCTTCTTCTGAGACTGCTGAGTTACTCTATCAATTTTTTGTAGTTCTGTTACTTCATTTTCGTGAAAAGTTGTTAACATAGCGACGTCCCGGCGATCCTTCCATTTCAAGGCTAACATGTTCGTACTACTTTTCCAGTCTATTTCACCCTTATTCAGTTTTTGTTTTAGCTTCGGCATCTGTCTTCTGTTAAGACGGACCGTTCCGCAAGAGTTGATTTTGTAATCATAAAGATATGTGGATAACAAGGGGCTAGTATAGTAATTGTCGCTATAAAAGGTGTGCCCTTTGTTCATATATGGTTCTAAGAGTTTAACTACAACTGATCCAGATGAACCAAGATTATCGATAAGTGGCACGTCAGTGTTTTTTCCAATATATACCAAAAAATCTAAAACGAAACCTGTTTCACAATCACATAAAACGTAGAGCTTTATTCCAAAGCGGTGCTTTTTGGTTTTAATGTACTGCTTAAAACTCAAGCGGCCCTTAAATAAAATCATGCTCTCGTCGATAACCAGATCTTCAAACGGGCAGAACTGACGTTGAAACTGTGATTTTATTGTGTCCATTACAACTCCTAGCTTGCGCATACGATCATTAGGGTTGCCTTCTGCGTTATTGGAAAAATGTAAGTATCTTAGTATAGCAAGGTATCTATCGCGACTCATCTTTTCACTAAAAATAGGAGTACGAATCAAACTATCTTTGGATCAATAATCCTTTATGTCTGGTTTCTTTATATGAGGCACAAGTAACGTTAGAGATATAAAATTAAAAAACTCAACGACATCAATATCTTTCCAATTGTTTGCTATTTGTTCTTGTACATACCGATTAGTTTCGGCTAAAATAATAGTGGCAAGCTCTTCAGTAAATATGCTTAAAAAATAGTTTACCTCCAGAGTCTCGTTTAATAGGTTTTCATTTTTTAAACCACTGCTGCTATTGTCAAACACGTGCTTCGCAGGCTGAAAATCGTTTTGACTCCAAACTATGTCCAACTGTTCAATATTCCCCGGTTCAATATCTCCCGAGTCGTTATTTAAATTATTTTCAATATCTGCCTCAACCTGCTCTTCTTCCAGTTCATCTTCAAAGTTTTCCTATCCTTCACTTTCACTGTCAGAATCCGGCACATTTCACTTCCGCTGTCCAGCAATAGTTCTTTTTCACTTATATTACCGTCTATAGCACTTACAATATTGCGTACTTCAGCATCAGATAATCCGCAGTAGCCCTCGTGACTTGTTTTTTGCTTTTTTGCCCGCGACGAGGCCCCCGAGGGACCAGCAACACTCTCGGAAGACATTCTAAGGCATACTGGCGCTAAAACACAAACAATGTGCTTCAGCTTCCCTGGACTTGCCAGGTTGTCGGATGTCGCATATTATCGACAGTGTCGACTATATGCGTCAGTCGTCTGAGTGGCAAGCATGCAGTGAACGCAAATGCTGCGACACCAGTCTATATGTCAAATAAAAAAAAAAGTGCGTCGCATCCCAACCGACACTCGTCCAGGAGACAGAATATATAGTGTCGACCATATGCGACAGCCGTCTGTATAGCAAATTCAACGGTGTCGCATATGCTGCGTCAGCCGTACGGAAAGGGTTAATCCAACTCGCTTTTTACGACTTGCGTCATATACTTCTCCTGTCATAAAACTAATATTCCCTTCTTTTTTCTTTTGGTCATTTCTTACCTAACCATTTAAATGTGACATATTTAGCTTATTTTAGCTTGACTTTTTTTTTCACGTTTGGGAGTAATTATTTTAAACAACCTATCTCCAAAAATGTCCGTACAGATACCTTGGAAAACCATAATTACTAAAACAAAAACAAGATACTTAGTTTATTTTTTCGTCTTTGCTTTTTTCTGAAAAACGTTTGCTTAATCTCTTTGTAACGATCCTTGTGGCGCATGTTTAGTTCAAATCTTTGCATGTTAAATATATATTTTGCTACGTCACCTAAGCACACTATTAAACCTTAGTTAATCTTTAAAAAGTTAATTAGTACCATTATAGCTGAACCAGAAGAACACTTTTCGTTATGTTTCATAACAACATTGGTTAACTCTCTATAAGTAGTTGCGAACTATTCAAACAATGCCATTTGGTAATCTTTTTTTTTGGAATTTCGATTCTACCTTAATGCACTTAAATTTTAAATTTGAATTGAACATTGATTTATACTGCTCAAGAAAAATACATTTTTGGTTAATTATTAATATGTCATGTCATAAAATTAAAGCTAGTTTTAAACCGATTGTCTAAATACCTAAAATGCTGCATCTATTCTATTTTTTTTTAATGTAATTTTTTTGAACATATTTTGTTTTTTTTTCCTCTACTGTTAACCATTAAAAGAATCATTTAAAAATAATCTTAGAACATTTTTGTTACATTCATCCAAAAGTGCGAAAATGTCTCAGCAATAATGTTGATTGACTTTTATAGTGAACTTCACTTATATGAACTTGGATATAATGGATACTCCTTTGTAAAACTCAAAATTCAGTGCCTTGGAAAAATTACATGTTAGAACGTATGATCTGGCTTTAAATATAGTCTTACCTATAAGGATAAAATGTTTAACTGTAGTCACAGAGAAATGAATTTTTCTGGGCTTTAGTTCATTACAAACGGACTTTATCAGTGATTCCGTAATGCGATTTTAAAACTTGCAATCCTAAATATAGTTTTATCGAGTTTACTTTTGAAAGTTCACGTGAAATTTACACTGTTTTTTTTTTAATATTGTTTATGGACATTGTAACATCTCAAAAAGAATACAGCACTCATTTACTTTGCATAAAAATTTTATAATAATAAGGTAAATCGTAGAGACTGCTAAAACATTAAATATATATGTATGTACGTTATTAATTAGACATTACGAATGTTTATGCTTTGAATAAAATATACATATTATATTTTCGCGTTGCATTTACTTGCATATATGTACATGTTGATGCATACATGTATGTTTTTTTTTATTACATTTTTCGTAAGATAAGCACTCGGTTATAATAGACTATTTGACTTTGGGTAGAGTATAACAAAACATACTATTTCGTTACTGTAGATGATTTTGCCATTATTGCATATAATTAGCGTACCTAAATGATTTAAAGCATGGAAATTGATTCACTCTATAATGATTAGAGAAGGGCCTTCAAAACTTATATTTTCGCAATTCGATACAACACACAAACATAACACGCAAAAACAGAGGCCACATTTAATATTGTTCTAATATATGATCTTTTACTAGAAAATATAAAACAATAAATAATATTTTTTTTTTATAAAACCATGATAAAAATGTTCTTATTATATAACAAACATTTTAAATATTTTATTTGTGCTTTTTTTTTAGTATCATATATGTTCATTAAATTTAGTACATTTTCTGTAATCATCTTATTAATATATTATTATGGTTCGGATATGTTAATGTAAATTAATTATGTTAAGATTTTGATGGTTTAAATCGATTGTAATACGCGATGACGACCGTCGCGACGGTGTCATTGCATTTCTTTGTCAGCACAATTATGTAGGTCGGCTGTTCGTTGTAAAAAGTAGGTTAATGAACTTAACATTTTATATAATATGTTACAGAGAAAAAAATTTAAGGTTTAGCTATCCTGAAAATTCACGCATTTTTATAACTGGAACTTTGTTGTTGCAGAAGGTTTGTACATTAAATGCCTTGAATTTAATACTGTAATTGTATTTGAAGTTGAACGTATATTGCTTGCTCATCACCTTGATTTTAATTTTACATATCTATTAGCTTAAAATTGTTGTTACGATATTTCCTTACTATGTGTATTTACAGCTAGTCGTACTTCTACCAAAGTTACATACATTTTCCAGCATTTGTTGATTTTATTGCTATATGGCAAACGGTTGGTTTAATTTCGAATTTAATATTTCATTTATATATACTATTAATTAGCTAAATTTGGCATCATTTGTTAGTTTTAATATATATAATCAGTGGCATGCCTTTTTATACTTATAAATTGTATGCATAGTGTCCTATTAATTTACGGAAGGTGGTTAATTTTACTTGCAATTTAACCCGATAATTCACGATAACGCCGTAATTATCCTAGAATAATAAATACTGAATATGATTCATTCCAAAAAAAAATAATTAAACAATAAAATAGCAAAACCCACTCATCATCACCTACACCGAAATTAACATCTGATGTCCACTTTGCGTCTATTTATTATTTATCATATTTTATTAATACTACCTACTTTTTAATTTGAGTCCTTATTGTTTTTGTTGTAGAGAAGAGAGATATAAGAGATAATATTAATTCGTAATTGCTTTTAGACAAAGAATTAAATTCGCTATGTCAGAGTTAATATTTTTAAAATAAATTTGGTATCTACAAAATTACCACGAATTTTCATCTGTTTGCAAAATATACACTAATTTACGATTTTGCACTTAAAAAACAACAAAATTTTAATAAAACATGCTCTTATTTAAATCAAAATACCCTAATTTCTGATAATAATTAATCTCGTACCTTAAACCTAAACTCGTTTCCTACAATTTCAGTTTCTATAGTTTAAGTCCCTTACACTAAAATTCCCATCAATTTCTAAAATTCCTATTTCCATACTTAAATTTTCTTCTTTTTTTTGAACCTAAAACAAAACCCTAAAAAAGAAACGTCGTTTTGGTCCATATGGAAATCATCATCATACAACGGTTAGTTAGTTTGGCAGTAATTTTGCGTGGTTTATTTATTAATTTGCCCATCATTATGTCGCCATAATACAGTATCTCCATTTGCACTGTTATGCCGGTATATATTGTTTCTTATTAATTCCATAAATTTGGCAGGGTCTTCTAGGGCAGGATCTTTTAGGGCAGGGTCGCCATATAATGTTCGATGAGCCATTGTACTCCTGTTCTTTACTTAGTTCTTAATTTGACGATGAAGGAAAATCACTTGTTTGGAAAAACACAATATATTTTCAGATGGTACTACTACAGCCACGGGCCGGACCCACAGGGTCCGGCCAACGACTACACCTTCTATAGATCTAGCTGTTGTTATCTAAATTGGTTATTCACACTCTGCCCTCGTTCTACATCGCGAGCGCGGTGCCTCGTCAGCTTGCATACTCAGCTTGCGTATATTACACAAATGTTAATGTATTAAACAACTATAAACTGATATACCGGGTGAAACTGCAGTAGCCTCAGCTATGTTTATTACTTTTCTTACGACGTGAAGCGTCGAGAAACCTTTTCTGAAACCTAACTGGTTATCAGCTAAACCTCCTCTACCAGTTCATTTTCCAGGCGGCGCCTAACTAGATGTTCGTATAACTTTGCCAGTGTGTTAATGAGGCATAATGGTCTGTAGCTGTTGGTAGAGTCAAAGTCTTTCCCTGATTTATGAATAAATACGAGCTTTGCTATTTTCCACTTTCCTGGGGAGGTCTAATCTTTTAATAGACTGTTAAAACAATCCAGTAGCTCTTGCGGTGCCGAGTCTATCAACTCCTTGACAGCTTCGCGGGGTATTCCATCCGGACCAGGAGCCTTTCCATTTTTGATCTTGTCCCCCGCCTGCAGCTAGCTCTTCTAAGCTGAAAGGTGGTGCTTCATTTGTGAAGATTCTCGTAGGTAATATTTCGTTAGATACCGGAAACAGAGCGCTTATTATTTCTTTCCTTTTATGCACGGTTAAGGTAAACGGTGGTCCCGCATCCCTGAAAGAGCGTTTTATAAATTTGATAGCCCTCTCCCTAGATGTCTTCGCTTAGTTTATCGGAAAGGTTATTCCACTGTTTTCGCTTCTCGTTTTTTATCGCCTTTTTTAAATCCTTTTGGGCATTTTTGTAGTCTTGCCAGGTCAAATCTGTCCTGGTTCCCTTCAGCTGTTACACCTCTAGTGTGTATACGTCTTAACGCAATACACGTCGTCCGTTTCTCTGCTTTTTCCTCTGTCCACCAATATGGCATTGGCCTTCCAGTATTCCTTCTTACCTTCTGGGATTTATTAACTGTTGATTTCTGTATGGCTGTCATATTGTCTGGGTTTAATCGGTTTGGCGTATTCTCCAGTTCCCTCCGTAGTTCTGTTTTAAACTTTCTTCTGTCTATTTCAAGCCTTCCCTTCATTTGCATTTTCCACTTTGTGCTATCCTTTACTGTGGTGTATTTGGGGAGACATAGCAGTCGTAAATGTCAAAATCTTGCATTTTTAGGTAAATAACACCATCCATTTTTACTGCCTTCTCTGCTTTTAAATTATAGTTATTGAAGAAGACCGCTACGTCCTCCTTTTTGTCACTTATCCATCCATTGCTCTTCGTTATTTTCTTGTTTGGCTCGCTGGCTACGATGATGTCTGCCTGTATTTCCTTCGATGTAGCGAAGGCCTTATCATGTGCCTGTGGTGACCGGTCCGCGTTTATTTGTAATATCTTTAAAGGCATATTTATTTTTGGGCGACTGTCAGTGATTTGCCGTACATAGCTTTTTTTGTCATAGACAACGCAAGCCGGGCATTTGCCTGAACCTGCGCTGTGACCTTTCTCGTTGCAAGTATGGCATAATTCCTCGTTTTTGCAAGATGTCGTACGTGTCTATCCTCTCCGTATTCAAAACACTTCCCTCTCATTTCTTGGCCTTTGCAGTCTCTCTGCTCATGGCCATATCCCCAGAATCTTGCACATTTCTTTACATTGACCTTCTGTTCTATGGAGCAGTTTATGGTTCCAATTCTGATCCGGCGATCACAGAGGAATTTTTTCACTTTGTCTTCCCTTACTGTCAGGGTAACCGCTTGGGTACTGTTTCGGTTCGGCCTCAGTTTGCCTACTTTGAATATCCCTTCCTCAGAACTGTTAAGTCGGGCTTCTACCGCTTTGAAGATGTCCTTCCTCTCAGTGGTTGCATCCATCCCTCTGATGTGCAAGGCCACATTTTTCCTTCGCGGTCTCATAGTTTTAACTTTTGCAGTTGGTAAAATGTCCTTTATTCCGCTTTGGATTTCCTTTAAAGCATTCTCGGTTTTTTCGGTCAGTATTAGAATATTCCCTTGTTTGGTTGTTCTTATAGTTTTAACCGCTTCAATTGTCGTGTTCGATTGGATTTTTTCTTTGATCTTGTTAATCGTGTCCTTAAAATTCGGATTATCATGCTCCACAACTATCGCATAGCTACACCTTTCGGTTTCTTTCCGCTCGTTTTTCTTGACACTTGTTTTATTTTCTAGATCAAGTTTTCTCTTTGTTATGTAGATCACAACTTGAGTCTTTGGTTTCTTGAAAATTACCTCTGTCATTTTTCTTAATTCCTCCAGGCTTAAAGCTTCCAGGTGGTGGATAGCTTATCATTCGACATCTTGTGTCTCTTCTCTTGCTCTACATAATTTATCCCATAGATCTTTTCCCTCTAGCCGGCCCGCTATCCTGATAATATTCTCCTGGCTATGCTGGTTATCTGATTTCATTTGTACACTAGTCATTTGTCTGATTATTTCGAATTCACCTGTAATTTCTGTTAGGAAAGGGTATTTATTTCTAAATAACGCCTGAACACTTTTTGTCTTACCGGGGTCCTCCGATTCTACGAAAGTGACTCTCGTTACACCACTCTTAGTATTCAACAGGTTTCGTTTCGGTTTTTTCATACATATTTTCACGCCACGGTTTTTGTGCAACGGCTCAATAATCTTCGTATGTCTCCACACTTTGTAGGGATACGTCTCTATAGTTTTCAGCTCCTTCTGTTTGAGTTTCCTTATTGTCTGCAGGTTCTACTTCTGTTTGCGTACCTGCAGCAGCACACGGATTTTTAACCTGGTCGTGACTTCGTTCGTCAATCTATTTGACCATCGCTTTACTCTTTATCTTGTCAATTTGTGTTTTTAGTCTTTTGTTAATTTCTTTCTTGGTGTTCTGTTCAATGTTATTGTCTAATTCCTTCGTTAGTCTGGTTATAATGCTTAGGGCATGCTTCAAAATGGTCGCTTCGGGGTTTTTATTTTGATTTCCTTTTTCAACCAATTTGCATTCTTGCCGTTTCAATGGCTTCCGTCGACGAGTCAATAAGTGCACTGAGTTCATTTTTTTCCCCTTGGGAGGATGGCGTACTTTTCAAGCTATCGCTTCTTTTGGGAGGATCTTGTATGCTGGTTTTTGTTGTTGTTGATGCTTGTTTGTCTTTACTGCTTGGTTGACTAAGCGCTTTGTGTCTTATAGGTGATCTACTTATTGAATCACGCCTTTTGAACCAGTCCATCCTATTAAAAGGATTTCGCTCTGCAGTCTCTTTTGCCATAGCCTTATCCTTGTTCTTAGCCGAGTCGTATTTAGGTGGCTGAGCCAGTGAGCGGCTCCGAAGGGACCCAACCACGTGATCACCACCGCTCTGATTTTTGTCTTTAAAGTCCATATCATTTTTGGTCCGTTATTTGGTGGGCCTTACTATTTCCCGGTTTCGAAAATATATTTTCGAGAACCGGGCAACCCACAGACAGGTCTATACCTGGAATTTTCCATCAGGTATCCAGTGTCTATACTCGTATCCGAGAGGCTTGCCATTTTTGTTGTAAAGAAAATCCGTCGAGTAGGAGTAAATATAAGTGATCCCTAGTCCTCGTCTCCTAATAGCATCAGGATCAGAAGAAACAAGAAATTGGTGAAGAGAGGCTGAATAGAAAAGATAAGAAAGTGTGGTCTCACCCAAGACAACCAAGACAAGTTGAAGCAAAGTAAGATCATTAGAAGAGAGAAAGTGAGTCGGGCCGCGGTATCGGCTTTGGCAAAGGCTTTTGGGGGGGTTTAGTCCCCCTCACCCTACCTGTGGCCGACGCAAACCAGATCCGTGAAGACCTGGCCATCCCCTATCCTCCACCTGGTAGGTACTCAACCCTCAGGAACCTAAGCTAAGCTAGAGAATCTAGTTTAGTCTTTTTTTTATAGAGGTTGGAGAAGCGTTTTATCGCCTTGTATTTGGACTTGACGTGCCGATCTTATACTGTCCAAAGTGTGCAGGGCCCCTGTCTTTTTTTCCGAAAGATCAGACTACCTGCTAAACTCCCTTCTCATTTTCCCCGCGCCAGTAGACGGAAGATCCTTTCGGACATACTTCGTCAATCAGCTTGCCTTTTGATTCTCCCTTGTTTTGTTTTTGATTTCCTTAAGCTTGTACTTGTTGTCTTTCTTCGACTTCTTTCTTTTTCATTATGATATTTATCATATTATGGCCAATATTCCATTTTCTGGGTGAGGATATCATTTCTTGAATTAGAGTTTCACTATTTACAATATTTACATCCATCTCTATTGTTGCATCCAGGCGTTGCCTCTCCCATCTTGGACAATTTATTAGCGTATGTATGACATTTGTTTTTCCTATTCTCTTGGTGTACTGTCGAAATACTCCAAGTCCCGTCAGTACTTGGGTAATGTGGAAGTCAACTCTCCGGTGTTTGCATGCTACCCAGGGGAGTATGTCTGGGATTAGGCGTTTGGTCCATTGACCCTTATTTTTATTTTGACTCCACCATTCTTGCCATGCGCGCAGAACTCTTTTGCCCTTTCTCTTATTTCTTTGGTCGGCGGTTGTTTTTCTGCTTCGGCCAGGGAGCACCTTTCACTTAGTATTGGATCTATCGGTGGGATCCCGGTGATAACTTAAAAGGCTATAGTTGACGTTGTCCGATAACCACACGCAACCTTCAGGAGAGCTTTTCTTTGTGTAATTTCCAGCATGTTTTTATATTTTGCAATACCTGAGCTCCTATACCACCATATAGGTGATCCGTAGAGGATGGTGGATTGCGTGAGTTCATATAGTAACTTTCTCTTTACTAATGTCGGTCCGTTTATGTTGGGCATAAGTCGGGAGATTGATGCAGTTCTGTTCTCCGCCTTTTTGACTACGGTTTGTGCATTCATTGTTCAATCATGTTCAATGCCCGGTTCATTTTATTTGTGAGCTGTTGGCTATTTCTCGCGCTGGCGGTAACAGCCAGTTCGTCCGCATATCCTATAGCTTCTACTCCTACCGGGTATTCGAGGTTAAGATCTGAATCATACAAAACATGCCATAGCAATGGGCCCAGGACAGAACACTGCTGTATGCCAAATTTAATAGCTCTTACTTCTGTTCTCTTTTTAGTTGAGTCCTTTACTGTGAAAGCTATATGTTTGCGAGGCGATATTGCTTCATTATCCAGTACATCCCAGTTTTCTATTTTTCTAGACAGGCTCAGGGTGGAAAGTGTGACATCAATAAATGAGCTGCTTCTGCCTCTAACAAAGCTTGATTTGTCTCCTTTATTGTGGAACACTAGTTGTAATCTTTTTCCTCTTGGATCAGTATATGGAGAACCCCATTCCTGGGATTTGGTATTAAAATCACCAAGTATCAGAAATTCCCTGCCGCACCTCTGTACTGCCTCCATTAATGTATCCACATATGTCTAATAGTCTCTAAGTGGTATGTTTGGGGAGACGTAGCAGCCAAAGATTATAAAGTCTTGTGTGCTGACACTTAAGACCCCATCCATTCTTGTCACCTTATCCACTTTCACGTTTCGATTGATGACAAAGATTGCCTAGTCCTCCTTATTGTCACTTATCCATCTTCCGGTTTTTATTATTTTTTTGTTGGGCTCGCTGGCCACAATAATGTCCGCACTAATTTCTTTGGAGGTTGCAAAGGCTAAATCATGGCTTCGTAGAGAGCGATCTGCGTTTATCTGTGAAATTTTTGGAGGTATGTTGATATTATATAGTTATCTGTGACTGTGGTTGTCTGGAAGTCTGCCTTTCTAATTGCCTCTTGGACGTGCTAAGGGCATTGCGGAAAACAGAGCATTTTCCTGAGCCTGCCGCGTGGTTGCTTTCTTTGCATCTAAAGCAAAGGCCCCTCCTATCTGGACCGTTACAGTCTTTAACCATATGTTCATAGAGCCAACATTTATAACATAGGTCGATTTTAATTCTTTTTTCTATGCTGCATTTAGAAGCTAATCCTTATCTTCTTGTCTGCGGTGAGCATTTTTGCCCTTTCTTTTGGTAGCGTTGAACTCACAGCTAAGGTATTTCCCGCATTTAGTCGAAAGTTACCTAGTTTGTACTGATCTTCCAGCTTTCCGACTTTTTTCTCGATTGCAGCTATTATCTCTTCTCGAGAGGTGATAACATCCATGCCTTTACTATGTATTGTTTCAGGTGTATATTTTTCTATCCATTTGATTTTAATGTTTATGCCTGAATTTGATTTTATTATTTCTTCTTGCAATGTATTAACAGCATCGTCATCCTCCATCATAGTGTTAAGAACTTTTCCGTTTTTCGTTTCTTTTACGCTCTTTATCGCCTCACATGCTTTGTTGTCTGTGACCGCTGTTTTGATATTCCTAAGTACTTCTTTAAATTCCATTCCTTTCTTTTCTACAATTAAGGCGTATGTTTTCCTTTCATTGGGCTTGAGCCGTGTGATGTCCTGTGGTGCCCTAGTGGTGTATATGGTTACGTTAGTGTTGTATTCATGAAATATGCATTCCATCATTTTCCTCATCTGGTCCACGTTTATGCTGTTTACATGGTTTAGTGCTATCCAGTCATCCTCTGAGGTTTCTTCTTTTAGTTTTCGCAACATGTTCCATAGCTGTTCGTCCGTTTCCTGTTGCACTCCATGTTGTTTACCAAAAATTGGTTGTTGAGATCATGATCCCAAATTCATCTTTTATTTCCATAAGTTCGGGGAACCTGTTTCGATACTGGGATTAAATACTTTTTTTCATGTTTTGGTCTGTTGGCTTCACAAGTACCACCTTAACAGTCGAGATTTTAGTGGGTTTCATATCTTAATGTCCGTATTAATGAAGAGTTTTTCGTTCCACGGCATATTTTCCAACTCTTTGTACTTATTGAAATGAATGTCTTTTTCTAGTTTGCTAATCTCCTTAATATTCTTTTTAGTAATATAGTCATATCCAAGAGTCTGGGTGCTTACACTTACGGTTTTAGCAGTTGTCTGGCAATCCGCAGGTAAGTTTGTCAGCTGGCTTGTTCTTTCGATCGTTTAACCAATCTTGTACGCTTTGTTTTTTGAGAGTTTCCACCTGCTTTTTTAGTCTTGTTGTTATTTCTTTGATCTCTTTTTTTGTATTGGTATTTTCTGCTACCACTTTATTTAGAGCTTCGGTATGTTTGAATATGGATCCTAAGGCTTCTTTTACTTCCATTGCTACGAGACATGTTGCCTTTTTGCTTACTTCTTCCCTTGATGTTTCTATCTCCATTTTTCTCTTTTTGTGTTATTCGCTTGATATACTGCGGTATAAATGCGCCCCAGTCAAATCAATCGTGGCCACTGTCGGTTTACTTGTTATTAAACCATGATGCTCTTGCCTTACGGGAGATCTACTAATCGAGTCTCGTCTCCTGAAAGGATCGGGAATTTCCTCTTGGGTCTCCTTAGGTTTCTTTTCTTGTTCCGTTTTCGATAGTGCGTCCGTTTCCATAGCCGGGTCATGTTGTGGCTGACTCGGTGAGCGGCTCCGAAGGGACCCAGCCACGTGGTCCTCACCGCCCTGGATTTTGCCTTTTTGTGACATGTCCATTACTGGCTCGTTGTTTGGTGGGCCAGACTGTTGTTAATTGACCCGGTTTCGAAAATCTTTTCGAGAACCGAGCGACCCATAGACAGGTCTATACCTGGAAATGTTTTTTCAGGTATCCCGTGTCTATACTCATGTCCTAGGATCGTGCCATTTTTGTCGTAAAAAGATCGGTCAAATGAGAATGAGAGAGTGATCCCTAGCCCTCGTTTCCTAATAGCGTTGGGATCGGAAAGAAACAAGAGTTGGCCAAGTGAGGCCGATAGAAAAAGAAAGTGCGATCTCACCCACAGACAAGTTGAAGCAAAGTGAGATCATAGGAAGAGAGAAACAGTGAGTTGGTCCGCGGCATCGGCTTTGGCAAATGATTTTGGGGGGTTTTAGTTTCCTTCACCCTAACTATGGCCGATACAGACCAGGCCCGTGAAGACCTGGCCTCCCCCTATCTGCCACCTGGGGACGCGCTTCGTAAGTACTCATCCCCCAGGAGTCTAGTCTAGTCTTTTTTTTTTTGGGATTGCAGAAGCGTTTTATCGCCTTGTGTTTGGACTTCTCGTGTCGATCTTGTGTTGCCCAAAGCGTGCAGGACTCCTGCCTTTTCCTAAGGGCAGACTACCTGCTAAACTCCCTTCCCCTTTGAATGGGCCTCCGGAACTGCTTTCGCATTACTTCAGAGGGCATTCTTCTTCTTGAGTTAATCATGTGTTTCTGAACCTGCGTTCTATATTTTGTTGTTCATGTTCATCTTCTACCTTTCTCTTCATTCTATATTCTATTATTTTAGATATTTCTCTCCATTTTGTATCGTCTTCTATCATATGATTGATTATGTTATATGGTGCCAGGTTCGCCTCAACGTCCCTGTAGCAGGCCTGTCTCTGCTCCTCCCATTGTTTGCATACAAATATTGTGTGTTCAGCGCTGTCTTTTTCCCCACGATAAGTACACTCGTCGTCTTCACTTTTACCTATATTGTACGTGTAGTTCCGGAAACTTCCATGCCCAGTTAAGAACTGTGTGAGGTAATAATTGACGTCTCCGTAATCTCGTTCCAGCTAGACTGCTATGTTTGGTATTAACCTTGCTGTCCACCTTTCTTTATCACTGCGAGTCCACCTGTCTTGCCACCTTTTGATTAGTCGGAGGTTTGCTTCCTTCCTTACTGCTACCTTATCTTCTTCTCTAGCCTGGAATACTTCGGTTCTTTCCTGTATCATTAGGTCCATCGGTTTTAAAATAGATATAACCAGCAAAGCTTCATTGGACGTGGCACGATAGGCACTGCATATTCTGATGGCCATCTGGCGTTGTATACTTTCATAGATCTTTTTACTTCTTTTGAGGTTCATGCCCGTGCTCCACGCAGGGGCAGGGTATAGTGGGATGGAGTTTGCTACCGAGCATAAAATCTTTCTTTTTTGGGGTTGTGGTCCTCCTATGTTAGGCGGATCCGCCTGCCTAGTGCCATCATGGTTCGTCCCGCCTTTGCAGCTGTTTTCTTAATGTGTGTGTCGAATTTTAGTCTTCTGTCGATCCATACCCCTAAGTATTTCAGTTCTGTCTTTGTTCTGATATCTTTGCCACAGATTTTAAAGTCGATTTCAGGTATCCTTTTCTTTGCAGTAATAATCACTACTTCTGTCTTCTACATGGCTAGATTTAGTTGATTTTCTTCCATCCATCGTTCCACTTCCAGCATGCATATGTCGCTTTTTGTTTGAATCTCGTTTAGGTCTCTTCCCAGTATTATTGCGGCCACGTCGTCTGCATACCCTATGAGTGTAACGCCTTCGGGTTGTGCTAACCTTAGAAGACCATCATATAGTAGGTTCCATAAGGTAGGACCCAGTATCGATTCCTGTGGTACTCCGCAGTTAAGTTCCATTTCCTTCATATTTCTCTCAGCTTCAATAACAATCTTTCTGTCTTTAAGATAACTTTGAACTAGGGTAATCAAATATGGATTTGCCCCTCTTCTTTCTATTTCAGCTATGTACCATGGTGCTGAAATAAATGAATTT
Source organism: Kuschelorhynchus macadamiae (assembly GCA_030620095.1). Lineage (NCBI taxonomy): Eukaryota > Metazoa > Arthropoda > Insecta > Coleoptera > Curculionidae > Kuschelorhynchus > Kuschelorhynchus macadamiae. Next base: position 243,674 of record JAUTXW010003703.1, on the reverse strand, counting down.
TTGACGTCCAACGTTATCAATGCACCTATCTTTCTGTTCCTATGGCTTCTTTTGTAGACCTGTTCTTTCGCTATCTTGACTACCTCCTGTATCGCGTCTGAACCCAAACTGTCTGTGTTTGTCAAGTGCAGGTCGTCTATGAGTCTTTGTAGTGTAATGTGTTCCAGTAGTTCACCTGCGCAATTAAGTAAGCATATCGGTCTGTACTTAGGTTCATAGTGAGGATTCTTCTTTGGTTTTTCCGCCAGCACCAGGTATCCTTTCTTCCATATTTTTGGAAACTCCCTGGTTTTAAGAATTTCGTTGAAGCCGCGTCGAAAGTAATTCCACTGGTATCCTATCGCAGCCAGGGGCCTTCTTAGATTTCAGTTTCTTACTAGCATTTATTATTTCGTCAGTCGTTATTTTCGGAACGTCGATGTTTTCAATATTGGTTCGGTCCCACTTTATTCTATCTCTAGATGGGAATAGGTCGTCTACTATCTATTCTATTCGTGCCATCGATAACATACTTCTGTCGCCCTTCAGATTTAGTCTCCTGGTAGCTATTTTATATCCCTCTCCCCAGCAATTTTCATCTATTTCCACACAGAGTTTCTGCCAACAGTTTCTTTTAGAATTGTTTATTGCCTTTCTTAAGTTTTTCTTGTCAGTTTCATACTGGCGTGCATCTTCCAGGTTCCTAGTATCGTTTCTCCTGTTATTTCTTGCCATTTTTCTCCTCGCTCGTAGACATTTCTCTCTTAGGTTGGCTATCTCTTCCGTCCACCAGTATGCTGATTTCCTACCATCATTTCTTAATTTACGGGGCATTGAGATATTACACAGTTTCGTCAGGGCTAGCTCCATATCTTCTCCTGACTGAGCGACGACTTCTCTCTCCATTTTTTCTATGCCATGTGCCAAACGCGTGCGATCTAGCTTCTTCGGGTTCCACCCTGACGCTTTTTTGCAAGTTGGTGTACCGTTTCCTATCTGTTGTATCTCGAAGTATATGTATCTGTGGTCACTTAATGATTCTGAATCTAGTACCTTCCAGTTACTTATCCTTGCTCCGATTTTTCGCCTGGTAATAGTTAGGTCTGGTGTGGATGTCTGATTATTTCTTTGAAACGTAGCTTCATGCCCTTTATTGGCTAGGGTAAGATTTCTGAGGGCCATCCATTCTAGAAGAATTTCACCTCTACGGTTTGTATAGTTCATACCACATTCAGTTGCACTAGCGTTAAAATCTCCTGTGATTTCGATTTCCTCTTTGACGGTATCCATGGCTGTACCTATGTTGTCCAGTATCTGGATGTATTCCTCTCTGTCTATGTTAGGAGAGAGATAGCAAATTATGAGCACTAGGTCTCCTACCTGTCTCCACACGAATTTTTCACCTGTCCATCTTTGATCGCTAGTGATTTTTGTGTTTAATATATTAATGGCAGTTACTTTGGTGGTATCTGTTAGCCAAACAGGGCTTTGTACTACGTTAATATTGGGTTCTGTGGCTGTTATGACGTCAATCTTCATGCTTTTGGTCGTGGCCGTTAATAGGTCGTGGGCTGCGTACGCTCTGTTTAGTAGGTTTATCTGTAAGACCTTTGTTACCATTTGCATTTAATAAGCGACTTCTTCTTGCTTAGTGCTTTCCTTTCTTTTTATAGAAAGAGCCTTACATTGTCCTGTACCCAGCCTGTCGCCGTCCTCTTTACATTAGAGGCATATTGTCTTGTCTATACATACTTTTGCAAGATGGCCGTCTTTCCTACAGTTGTAGCAGAGCTTTGTTCTGTCCGGCCCTGCCCATTTTGAAGTAGCGTGCCCATATTCCCAGCATTTACTGCATCTATCAATGTTATGCCTCTTCTCTATCCGTATCCACGGTATTTTGTCTTTATTTTTTATTTGAAGTGTAGTTGCCTGTGTGTTTCTAGCATTTGGTCTGAGTTCACTCAGCTTGATACACTCGTTACTGCACTTCCCAGTTTGCTCTTCCATAGCTGTTAGGACCTTTTCTTCGGTGGCTGTCATATCCATGCCTCTTATGTGTATTGTTTCAGCATGGTTGCTTTCCATTCCCATTACTTGTGCCCTTGTGTTTGCGGAATTCTCGGCGATTATCTTTTGAAGATTTCTCGCCGCTCCTTCGTCTCGGTCTGTGACAATTAGTACTTTGCCGTCCTTTGCCATCCTAGCGAATTTAATCGACCTGTAGGCCTCTGTGTTCTTGATGTCACTCTTAATGTCTTCTAGAGTATCTTTGTAGTTTTTCCACTTCTGTTCTACAATGATTGCGTATGAATTAATATGTTTGGTCTTAATCTGTGTATGCGGTTCCGTGTTATTTTCTCTGTTAGTGTAGATAATGAACTGATTCTTAGTGCCGTTGAATATAGCTTGAGTCATTTTCTTTAACCTTATTGTGGACATGCTTGCTATCCTATGTTTGTTTCTTCCCTCACGCGCACTACCTTGTGCCACATTTCTTGCTCATTCTTTCCTTGTAAAATGTTGATAATTTTTTGCACTGCACATTCTCTATTTTGTCTTAATTTTAGTCTCGTCGTCTGCTCAATTACTTCAAACTCGTCTGTTATTTCGGTTAGTTCCGGGTATCTGTTTTTATATAGAGCTTGTATGCTCTTCTGCATCTCTAAGTACTGCATCTATCAATGTTTGCCTTGTGAGCAGTATATCTGCTTTGTCTTTATTTTTTATTTGAAGTGTAGCTGCCTGTCTTTCTAGCATTTGGTCTGAGTTCACTCAGCTTGATACACTCGTTACTGTACTTCCCAATTTGCTCTTCCATAGCTGTTAGGACCTTTTCTTTGGTAGCTGTCAGATCGATGCCTCTTATGTGTATTGTTTCAGCATGGTTGCTTTCCATTCCCATTATTTGTGCCCTTGTGTTTGCGGAATTCTCGGCGATTATCTTTTGAAGATTTCTCGCCGCTCCTTCGTCTCGGTCTGTGACAATTAGTACTTTACCGTCCTTTCGCATCCTAGCCAATTTAATCGACCTGTAGCCTCAGGCGCACTAGCTTGTACCACATTTCTTGCTCATTCTTTCCTTGTAAAATCTTGATAATTGTTTGTACTGCACATTCTCTATTTTGTCTTGATTTTAGTCTCGTCGTCTGCTCAATTACTTCAAACGCGTCTGTTATTTCGGTAGTTCCGGGTATCTGTTTTTATATAGAGCGTGTATGCTCTTCTGCATCTCTAAGTCAGTTGGGCCCACCAACACCACTTTAACCGTAGAGACTTTTGTTGCTAGTGGGTTTCCTATTTTCACTTGTGTGTTCGTATATATTTTTTCTTCCCTCCTTTTTTCCGCGATCTCTCTCCACTTTTCATATGTGTCTATGTTATTTAGATCTCCACATGTGTCCTGTTGGTGTTTATTCCACGGCGTAGTCTGTGTTCCCATACCTACATGAGTCTAGCCAAGTCTTTATTGTGGAGCTGTTGACTATACCTGCCTGTTTCCTTAGTTAGAGTGCCAGATCTTTGATCTCCCTTTCAGTGTTTTGCTCGATGTTTTTATTGAGTTTTTCCGATAGCTTTGTGATTGCGTCCAAAGCTTCAATCAGTGCAGAAGCCTCTAGGATTTCTTTCTTCTTGTGTATCTCCCCTGATTAATCTGTTAGGTCTATAGATGTGTCCATTATTTTTCTTTTTCTGGGTGAGTCTGCGCTTATTGAAGAACATCGTTCCATCCTATTTAATAGAGCATGTCTGTCTCGCTTTATCTCTTCAGTATCTGTAGTGATTTGTGACATCGTCGCTTGATTGTCCAGTGTAATTATTTCAGGTACTTTGTTTTCTGATACTAATAGCGGAGTTACATTCTCCTTTTCTTTCCTTTGTGGAGATCTGTTTATACTGTCTCTTCTCGCAAATGGATTAAAACTCTCTTTGTCGTTTACTCCTTTTTCCAGAATCGTATCAATATTCATTGCCGGGTCGATTGTCTTAGACCGGTTAATGCCCCCCCTCCCCAGAATCCGAGGAGCAGCCTGGCTGTTTGCCAGGGTGGGATTCCGAGACATCAGCTCTACCCACATGGGGTAATTTTGTTTTTCTCTTCGCCATGCTTGGTTTTTTGGGTATCCTTCCCATCGCATTTTATACCTACTGCCAGGTATCCTCTCAGCCGCTCCTTACATAGAGAACAGACGCTGTCGGAGTCTGGTCTGGTCTGGTCCGGTCTGTTAAATAAGAACTAATTATCTTGACTAGCCTAGGATTTATATTTAATTTATTTAGATTCTTAATTATTATCTCCCACGGGGCTAAGTTAAATGCATTTTTAATGTCAATCATTACCATAGCATGCCATTTCCCCGGCATTGATCTTACTGTCTCCTGGATCTGGTGCACTGCGTGTGTTGTGGACTTCCCCCGAACGAATCCAAACTGGTTTTTATGGAAACCTCTGTGCTTTGCCTTTATTTCGTCTATAAGTCTTTTATTAATTAGCCCTTCGAAAACTTTACCCATTTTGTCTATAAGACATATTGGTCTGTACTTTGCCTCGTCTTGCACATTCTGCTTTGGTTTGTCTACCAAAATCAGCTTGGTTCTTTTCCACTCGAGGGGAAATTCTTCTTTTATCATTAGGCTGTTAAAAAACTGAACGAATGTTTCCGGTTCTTTAGATATAACCTCTTTTATAACCTTAGCTGGAATATTATCTGGACCTGGAGCCTTTAGTTCCGCAATCAGGAAGCGCGTGGTGTTGATTTGATTTTTCACTATCCTGTATCCGTCCCCAAAGATGTCATTGTTCAGCTCCTCGCACAAATTTTTCCACTTCTCTTCTCTTGCTTTGATTATCATTTTTCTGAGATTTCTCTTGGCTTGATTGTAGTCATTTTTTAGTTGTTCTCTTACTGCCTCGTTCGTTGTTATGCGTTGGAACTTGTGTTTTTTCCTTCGGACTTCAAGTATTTCAGTCTGTATATCCTGTGACCACCAATAAGGCAGCCTGAAATCCTCGTCGCATGCTACCATCGGTGTGCTATCCTCGTACGCACATCTAATTACTGACATCATAGTTTGAACAGATTTTATTGCTCTCGGTAGTTTTGTTTGCAGTATGTTTTGAAATCCAGAGACAAACTTAGTAAGATCTGTGTCTCCCCGTTTCCTTTTATTTTTTGGCTTTGACGGTTTGATCTTTGGAATTTCAAGCAGAATAAATCGATGTTCGGTTACGTCCAGATCTGTGAGAACACGCCAACTGGGCAATTTCTCCATTATTTCTTCAGAAACCATGGTGAGATCTATGTAAGACACTCCGTTAGGTCGGACCAGGGTTGGTTCCAGACCGTCGTTCAGACAGACCAGGTTATTTGCGCCTGTCAGCTCGAGGGTTTCGTTTCCGCGTTTGTAGGTGACCGTTCCTCCCCATGAACGATGTTTCGCATTGAAGGCCCCGGTTATTATTATTTTTTGCAGTGTGTTGCTCCTTTTATGTTGCTTCACTTCGAGATCCAGTTCTTCAAGGTAGGCGCAGAAAACTCCGAAACTGCAGTTAGGGCTAATATATACACTGAAGACTGCGCATTTAACACTGACAAAGCATTTGCCGGTAGAGAAATAGTTCACGATAATCTGGCTAGGGTTGTTGTTGAAAATTAAAACATCTTTGGTTTCGTTGTGGTATAACTTTCTACTCATTATACACTTTCTCCGGTTGGGTTCACTAAAAGTTATAAGGTCACAGTGGTTTGTTGCTGCATGTGCTGTAGCTACATCGTGAACATGTACGCTACGATTCGCGTTGATTTGTAAAATCTTGAGAGCCATTTGTGGTGGGTGTGATCAAACTCTGCTGTAACGATTAACTCCGTCCTGCTGGTCTGCCTCGTTCGAGCTGTCCTCCTTGTTATAGACAGCTCTGCGGAACATCCCGCACTTCGCAGAGCCCTGTCTATGAGCCTCTCCGTTGCATATAGCGCATTTCGGGTTATTTTGGCACTCTCTGGACTGGTGTCTAGATTGCCCGCAGTTATAACATAGTTCTCTACGATCGATTCCCGTGCAGTCCATTGTTTTGTGATCGTAGGCCCAATACTTCTGGCATTTATCTACTTGGTATCGTCTTTCTACTTGGCATATGGACATGCCAATCTTAATGTTTTGTCTTTCCATGATTATTTTTGCCGACTCTTTTTCAATCGACAGCGAAATATTTAGTACTCCGCCTTGCCCGCTAGGTCTCGTATCTCCCATTTTATATACATCTTCTGTGAGTTTTTTCCCTACAGTTTTCTCAACAGCAGCTACTATTTCTTCCTTTGTAGTTGTTATGTCCATGTTTCTAATAAATATGGTCTCCCAGTCTCTTTTCTTTCCAATAGCCTGTACTTTCAGTTTTTCTGTAGACATCTTTGTTTTAAGTGCTTCTTCAATACGTTTTAACACTGTATCATCCTTTTCCGTACTTATTAACCCTCGGCAATCCATCGTCTGTCTCAGTGTTCTGATTGAGCTACTCTCTGGTATGTTTTCTAGGGCATTCTTTATTTCTGTTACGGTAGATTTATAATCGCCGCCTTTGTTTTCAACAATTACGGCATACGATTTCCTTTCCGGTTGTTTCCTAGTGATTGTCTCTGAAGCTTTTGCAGTTGTATATATCGTTGCCGCCGTCGGAGAGTCATGGAAAATGGTTTCTACTATTTTTCTGAGATACGTCGTTGACGTAAACCTGGATATCCTCTTTAATCTTCTTGATCTGCTCATACAGCATGCTGTGGCTGGTTTCACTTAGTGTTACTTTTATAATCATCTCGTTTTGTTGTGATTTACCTCGCGAAGCCAGTCTGCTTGTGACTTCGAGAATGTCACATGGAAGAGTTATTTCTCCCAATCCAGGATATCGACTTAAAAACATTGACTGGATTGATCGTTCTATTTTCGGATCATCTGGTTCTGTAAAAACAACCTTAATAGTCTAGTCTAGTCTAGTCTAGTCTAGACTAGTCTAGTTTAGTCTAGTCTAGTCTAGTCTAGTCTAGTCAAGGGTGGACGGACTCGATCCCTAATAAAGGAGTTTATTTGGTCAAAATTACATTTTGATTTCGACAGTTGTGTAATTAGGTTTTGCACATTTATGTTTGTTCCGAGTTTTAGGCTTAGTTCAGCCTTTTTGCGTTCTCATTTAGGGCATATGAACATCATATGTTCACCCGTATCATTTGCCTCCTTACAGTATCTACAGCTAGGGTTATCCTTTTTCTTAATCCTTTTTAGACATTCTCCAAAGCTTTCGCGTCCACTCAGAATTTGTGTCAGTTGATAATTTAGCTCTCCGTGCTTCCTGTTTATCCACTGACTGATGTCGGGTATAAGCCTGTGGGTCCATCTTTCTCTCTCTGAGGCATTCCATTCCTCTTGCCACGCTCTTAAGGTTCGGTCCCTTTCCTCTTTTCTCTCGATCATGGTAACGTCTCTTAGCCTGAAGAGCCTTTCTCTTTCTTTTGCATGCAAGTGGAAAGGCACAAGTCCCGAAAGTACTAATGCTGCGTCCGTTGATATTGTTTTATATGCCGAGCATACCCTCAGAGTCATAATTCCCTGGGTTTTATATAGTACTTTTTGGCACGCCGCAAACGCAGTAGCCCTGGACCATATAGGTGCCCCGTATATTACGACTGATTGCATTGCCAACGCTAGCACCCTCCTCTTTGTGGCGGACGGTTTGCCTATGTTTAGCAGGAGAACTCCTAGTGCCTTCGCTAACCTGCACGCCTTTTCGCATGCTTCCTTAACCTGAGCCGTCATGGTGAATGGTCTATCAATTACCATACCCAGGTATTTGACTTTATTTTTAGGTTTCATATTTCTGCCATCCAGACGGAACACAATATGTCCTGTTTTCAATTTACAGTTTAATAGTATGGCCTCCGTCTTTTACGGTGTCATCTCTAGGAGTTTTTGGTCCATCCACTCTTTTATCGCCGTTAGAGCCTCTTCCGTTTTTCCACCATCTCTCTTTCGGTTTTAGCCGCTGTCACTACTGCCAGGTCGTCGGCGTAACAGATTAGGTGCACGCCCTCGGGCACTCATAACATTATCGTAAAGGATATTCCATAGGGATGGCCCCAACACGGAGCCCTGCGGAACGCCTCCATAGATCCTCCTCTAGTTTCCTCGTGAGATTACAATTTTTCTGTTTTTAAGGTATGATTTAATGTTTTCCCTCAGATTTGCATCTACATTCACGTCTTCGAGATTTTTCATTATCACCTCCCAGGAGGCGGTATTAAAGGCATTTTTGATGTCTGTAAGTACCATGGCGTTTCATACTCCTGTCACGAAACCAATGATTTCTCGCACCCTGTGAATCGCATCCACAGTTGACCTGCCCTTGGTAAAACCATACTGATTCGAGTGGAATCCTCCCTTTTTTTCATTTATTTCCTGTCAGTCTGAGTTTTAGTAGCCCTACATACGTCTTACCTAATATATCTATTAGACATATCGGTCGATATTTCTTTGGTTCATTCTGATCCTTTTTTGGTTTTTCGATTAGAATCAGCTTTGCGCGTTTCCATTCCTCTGGAAAAACGCTTCGGCTGTAGACTATGGGACGTTGCAGGATATCGCAGCTTTTATTACCCTTGGAGGTAGGTTGTCTGGTCCAGAAGCTTTATTCATTTTGATTCTTTCTTCGTGTGAGAATACATCCCTTCTTTCAACATTGAGTACGGTACTGGGACGATTCCGGTGAGAAGAAACAGTTTCTTCGATGCGGGGGTTTTGGGTGTGTATGAACAGTGTCTCGAATTGACGGTCTCTCTTCCTCCGTGATTATCGTGCAGGGAGGCTTATTCTTTAATTGGCTCCGTATAATACGGTATCCATCAGCAAAGATATCTTCGTCTAGGTCGCCCAGCATTGTCTTCCATTTCCGTTCTTTTGCCTTTCCAATCATCGTCCTGAGGTTTTTCCATTCTTGGAGATATTCGTTTCTTCTTGCCTCTCTAATTTCCTCATTGTTTGTGACTCGCTGGAACATGCGTCGCTTTTTTCGTACCTCAAGGATTTTCTCCTAGAGGTCTTCCGTCTACCAGTATTGCATCTCGAAATTATCTCCACACGTCACCTTGGGGGTGCTCAGTTTGTAAGCCTTCGTTATATCAGCCAGGACAGCTGAGACTTTGCTTGGTTCCTTCCCCAATCAATATTTGTTTCTACATATTTGGTTTTTTTTCCTCTTCTAGTTTTATCGTGGGTGGCTTCAGTGACAATGAATCTATGCTGTGTAACATGTGGATCTTCCAGGAACCGCCAGTTTAACGGTCCTTTCAATATTCCTTCCGAGACTATGGTAATATCAATGAAGGAGCTTCCGTTGTGTCCCTCGAATGTGGGCATTACTCCCTCGTTTATGCAGGTTAAGTCATTAGCATTTATTAGCTCTATCATTTCTAGCCATCTCTTGTCTGTTACATTTCCCCCCCAAGATGGATGCTTGGACTTAAAATCCTCCGCCGTGATTATTTTGTTACACACTTTAGCACTATCCTTTATCGCGCGGTCGAGTTCTTCTACATATTCACAGAATGTGTTAAAGTGACAGTTGGGACTAATGTACACGCAAAAAACATTTAAGTTTGTAAACAGGACATTAACAAAACCTTTACCAGTTGTATATTCTATCACAGAGTGTTGACTAGGATTTGTTTTGACAGTTAGTACGTCTTTGGTATCGTTTGCATATAGGTGCCTATTTCCGGAGCACTTTTTACGGTTTGGTTCACTAACGCATCGCTATTCTCCTTTGCTGCCATGTCGTGCATGTGCACGCTTCGATTTGCGTTGATTTGTAAAATTTTATGAATGAAATTATGTGAGGTTATTTACTTCGTCTTCTTCTATGCTGCTCGAACTCCATTCTTTTGTCTGGCTCTTTGCCATTTCTGATGATGTCTGCTTGCTTTATGGATCTTCTCGCAGAAGAAAGTGCTCGCCGGAAGGCCGTGCATATGCTCGTGCCTGCTTTATGTCCGGTTTTTTGACAGGTTGGGCAGTATTCCTCCCCACTGCATCTCGCTTTCATAATAGTCCCCGTGCATTCGCTGAGTTCGTGGTCGTATCCCCAACATTTAGTACATTTTCTAACACGTACGTTCCCTTCTACTCTACAGTTGACTAATCTAATCCTGATCGTCGGATTTTTGAGGAAATCCTCGGCTAGCTCCTTGTTAATCATTAATGTGACTGCCTGTGTGTTGTCTCTATTTGGCCTTAAGTCTCCTAGTTTGTACTTATCCCCTCCTGTGCAGTTTGGGCGTGCTTCTATTGTCTCCCTAACCTCGTCTATATCTGTTGCCCCATCCATCCCTCTTATGTGCAAAGCGACTCTTTTTCTTGCGCTTCCACTGGTTCTGATTTTTGCCGTTTGCAACGTTTCCTTCATCTTATTTCTGAACACTTTTAGGGACTCTTCGTCGTTTTCCGTTATTATCAGGATTTTTCCTTCCCTAGACTTCCTTATTTCTTTGGTCATTTTGCTTGAGTTATTTTTTATTTTATTTCTAATTTTCATGAGGGTGTCTCTGAAATCCATGTTTTGTTGGTCGACAACCAAGCGTAGCTTCTTCATTCTTTGGCCTCTTCTCTATCCTGCTTTTACTTTGTTTTTCTGCTTTCATTTTCTTGTTCGTGGTATAAATCATGATCTGAGTCGTTACATCTCTAAATATTACTTCAATCATTTTTCGAAGCTTCTCAATGCTTAGTGTATCGAGATGGTGTACAGCCCAGTCGTAAGCCTCAGTCTCTTTTTTTAGTTGACCTAGTTTCCCCCATAGTTTCTCTTCCTCCATCGGGTATGTTATTTTAATTATTTATTACTCGATGTGGTAATCACAGCCGCGTATGCTGGTAGTTGTTATTCGGTTAAGTACTTCAAAGTCCTCTGTGATTGTTTCTGGGATAGGGCATTTCCCTCTATATAGTGCTTGCATGCTCTTTTTCATCTCAGGATCATCTGGATCGGTAAAAATTACCTTTACGACTTCTGGTTTGCTGTTTAATGAATTTCCTACCTTTACTTCTGTTATTGTGTACAAGTCCGGATTCCGTACTTTGTCCGAAATTTTCGAGAAATCTTCGTATGTGTCTATTCTGTCCAATGATATAGTATCTTTCTACTTGGTCTGCATTGTTTGGATACCTATGTCTCTCTTTGTGGGTGTCTCTACGTCTGCTTGTGTTCCTATATCGGTGGCACATGCTTTTCGGTCATCCCCGTAGCTGTGGTTTTCCAACCAGAGTCTTACCGCAGGATTATTTATCGTTTTTAGCTGCTTTTTTAGTTTGCCAGAAATTTCTTTTATCTCCTTTTTAGTATTTTGTTCGATATTAGATGCTAGGCGTTGACACAGTCTGGTCACGGTATCTACCGCATCTCTCAACAGTTTGGCCTCTAGTGTCATTTCATTTTTGAAAGGTTCCGTCTGGTTTTCAAAACATGTATCTAAGACCTTTCTCTTTTTCTTGGAATGTTGATTTAGTGAGATGCTTCTCTGCATTCTCGCTAGGACGTCATATCTGTTTTCCTTTATTGCTTTTGTATGTTCTTTCTCTCCTTAGTTTCCATGATTCACTGCGCTAGCCTTTCCTCCAGTCTCCTGTATTTCGTTTTCAACTTTCTTGGAGTTAGTCCCAGCTCCAGACGAAGAACGTGGAATGCTATCCCTTCTAGCAAAAGGGTTTACCGTTGATTCTTCAAGGCAGTTTGCGCCCCCCCCCCCAGAATCCGAGGGGCAGCCTGGCTCGTGGCCTTCCCATTGCATTTTATACCTACTGCCAGGTTCTTAATCAGCCGCTCCTCATATGGAGAATCTAATCTAATCTAACCTAACTTTTTTTTTTTTTTTTTTTATTAGGGGTTGGAGAACCGTTTTATCGGCTTGTGTTTGGGCTCCTCGTACGATCTTGCGCTGCCCAAAGCGTGCAGGACTTTTCTTAAGGTCAGACTACCTGCCAAACACCCTTCCCCTATTGTCAGTTAACGGACTGAAGGACTGAAGGACATACGTCGTCAGTAAGCTTCGATTAAATTGTTTTGTCTTTTGTTTTAACTTCAAGCTCGTTGCCTTTCTTCCAATTCCTTGTTCTTCATTATGTCATAGATTATGTTTTGGCCTAAGTTCCATTTTACGGGTGAGGACATCATTTGTTCAATTAGGGTTTTGCTATTTACAATATTTACACCTAGTTCTTTGGTAGCCTTTACACGATGCCTTTCCCATCTTGGACAGTTTATAAGGGTATGCTCCACGTTATCCAGCTCGCCGCAATATGTACAATTTTCGTTTGTTTTTCCGATTCTCTTAGTATATTGTCGACAAACTCCATGTCCTGTTAGTACTTGCGTCATGTAGAAATTAGTTTTCTGATGCTTGCATGTTAACCAGGGGAGTATGTCTGGAATTAGCAGTTTGGTCCATTGGCCCTTTCCTTGGTCAAACGCAATTTTTCACTCACTGGGAAACACTTGTTCTGTTAGTAGTTTGTTTAGGCAGTCCTTGACAAAATGTGGAGTTTCTTCCACCATTTCTTTTACCGTTTCTAGGGGGATACCGTCAGGACCTGGGGCTTTTCCTGCTTTTAATCTCTCCCCTGCTTTTTTAATTTCTTCCAGAGAAAAGAGAGGTATATCCTCAGTTTCAATCCTCGTTAACAACCGTTCCTGGCGGTTTGGGAACAACACTTTTACAATTTCCATAGTTTTTGCGTCGGAAAGCGAAAAAGGTGGGCCTGCGCTACTAAAATTGTTCATGATGATTTTGTAACCTTCGCCCCAGATGTCTTCCTCTAGCTGCTTACACAATTGCTTCCATTTAGTTCTTTTTTCCTTACATATCAGACGTTTGAGCTCTTTCCTTCTTTCTTTATATAAATTCCAGGAGCCATCAAGTGTTTCCTGATTCGCTCCTGCGCTTGCAGTTCTCGTGTGGTTACGCCTTGCTCTAATACACTGCTGTCTTTTTTCTGCGATATCGTTTGACCACCAGTACGGCATACTACTGTTTGTTGCGTTGGCACGAAAAGACTTTGATTGTTGGAAGGCCCGCTTTAAGGTATTTGTAAGGGTTTCTGTGCTTAGGCTATGAACTTGGTTGTCTGTTACCCTGTGAAGAGCTGCCTTGAACCTATTCTTATCCAATGTGACTTTTCCCTTAATATCTGTGCGTTTCTTTGTATTATCCTTCACTACAAATGCGATGTGTTTGTGCGGAGACATGGGCTCGTTCTCTAGTATTTTTCAATCTTCGATCCTCCTGGCCAATCCCTGCGTAGAGAAGGTTACATCTATAAAAGAACTTCCGCTTTTCCTGACAAATGTTGGTTTATCGCCCCTGTTTTGTACAACCAACCGTAGCCTTGCCGCGGCTTCGGATAGGATATTTCCCCTTTGGTCATTATAGGGGGAACCCCAGTCTTGCGATTTGGCATTAAAGTCGCCTAAGATTAAAGACTCCCTGCTGTTGTTTTGGACGGTGTCCATGAGCTGGTCTACGTATGCCTCAAAGACATCAGTAGGCACATTTGGTGAGATATAGCAGCCATATATGTCGAACTCACTTGTACTGATGCCTATTACGCCGTTTGTTCTGAAAATCCTATCCACTACTATATTTCGGTTTTTTATAAATATAGCGACATCCTCTCTCTCATCTGCTGTCCATCTTTGATTTCTTATAGTTCTTAAGTTTGGCTCGCTGGCGATAATAAGGTCAGCTTTTATCTCTTCTGCCGTAGCAAAAGCCATATCGTGCGCTCTCGGCGACCTATCTGCATTAATTTGCAAGATTCGGATAGACATTTGGGTTACATATCGGACAGTATTCTACATTGTTGCAAGACACTGCTGTGTGCCCGTTTTCTCCACATTTGAAACATTTCCCCTTCATTTTTGCATTACGGCATTCCCTGTGTTCGTGTTCATAGCCCCAGCATCTTGCACATTTCTTTACCCAGATTCTCCGTTCTATGGAGCATAGAACGAGTCCTATCCTGATATGCCTTTCCTTAAGGAATTCCTCCACTTTGTCTTCATTCCACATTAAAGTGATCGCTTGAGTGCTGTTTCTGTTGGGTCTCAGTTCACCAACTTTGAAAACCTCTCCTTCTGGCCATTAAGTCGGGTTTCCACCGCTTTGATTACCTCTTGTCTCTCCATTGTTGCGTCCATTCCTCTGATACGTAGTGCCACTTTTTTCTTCTGCAGGCTATTTACTCTTACATCAGCGGTTTCTAACACCTCTTTAATATCTTTTTGGATTCCCTTGAGAGCTTGGTCGTGTTTTTCCGTTAGTATCAGTATTTTTCCATCCTTGGTCGTTCTTATAGCCCTGACAGCTTCTCTTGCCGTGTTTGTTTTTATTTTATCCTTTACGATCGTGTCTTTAAAATCCATGTCTTTGCTGCCTACAATTAGCGCATAGCTTCGCGTTTCAGTTTCCCTGCATCCTCTGTCCTTGTTGCTTGTTTTATTCTCTAGGTCGAGCTTTCTTTTCGTCGTATAAATCATGATATGTGTTTTAGATTTGCTAAAAATAGCCTCTGTCATCTTTCTTAGTTCTTCTACCGTCATGCCTTCTAGATGGTGGAAAGCTATCCATTCCACATCTACTGTCTCTTCTCTTATTTTACATAGATGGCCCCAGAGTCTTTCCCCTTCTAGCAGGCCCGATATTCTAATGATTTTCTCTTCGTTTTGGAAATTTCCTGAATGCATTTGTACAGTAGTCATTTGCTTAATTATTTCAAATTCTTCAGTGATTTCTGACAAGAAAGGAAATTTACTTTTGAAAAGTGCCTGGATACTTCTGGTCATCCCAGGGTCTTCCGGTTCTACAAAAACTACCTTCGTTACTCTAGCCTTAGTGTTGAGCGGGTTGCCTAGATTAATCTCTGTTTTCTCGTACGTGCCTGCATTCCAAGGTTTTTGTGCACCACCTAAGAAATCTTCGTACGTCTCCACACTATTAAGGGACATATTTCCATCGTTTTCGGTTACACTTGCTTGTATTCCTTTGGTGGCTAGAGCTTTCGTCTCTGTCGGCGTGCCTACGTCGGCGTGCGGATTTCTAACCTGGTCGTGTCTTCGTTCTTCTAATAACCATTTGCTTATAGACTTATTATATATTTTATCTATTTGGGACTTTAGTTTCTTGTTAATTTCTTTGATTTCTTTTTTAGTATTCTGCTCTATATTCTTATCCAATTCAGTTGCTAGTCTGATAATTATACTAAGGGCATCATTTAGAATTGTGGCCTCTATATTTTTATTTTAGTCCTTTTTTTCCCTCAAACTTACTTTCATCGCGCCTTCTTTTTCTTTCCTGCTCAATAACTTCCGGAGACGAGTCTATTAATGCGCTTGCTTCGCCTTTTCCGGAATGGGAACGGGACATCCTTTTGCCACTTTCACTCCTTTTTAGGGGGTCCAATATGCTTAGCTTTGAGTTTGAGTTTGTCTGATCCTTGATCCCTGGTAAACTGTAGGTGCGATATCTTATAGGTGACCTACCTATTGAGTCGCGTCTCTTAAAGGGATCCGGAATATCTTGTTTTGTCCAAATCTTCTCCTTGTCCATTGCCGAGTCATTGTCGTATGGCTTAGCCGGTGAGCGGCTCCGAAGGGACCCAGCCACGTGGTCCCCACCGCCCTGGTTTGTATCTTCACGATCCATCTCATGTTTGGCCCGTTATTTGGTGGGCCTGACCATTTCCCGGTTTAGAACATCTCTTCGGGAACCGGGCGACCCATAGGCAGGTCTATATCTGGAAAGTTTCATCAGATATCCATGCCTATACTCATGTCCTAAAAACTCGCTTGGTTGTCATACAGGGATCCGTCCGAAGCCTCTCTACTTAGCAGCCGCCCAAGCATTCCACCGGGGTTGGTTACCCGATCTCGTGCCAAGGTTGTCGGCTCCCGGGGTTCGCCGAGAGGAGGCGTAGCAGTAGGCGTATGGATGGGAGAAGCTAAGGCAGCTAGGCTGCTGTATTACGCATCACCATCCTTTGAACCCCCTAACCTAACCTAACCTAATCTAATCTAATCTATTGCAGCGCTTATAGAACTGTAAATGCGGAAGGCATAGGAATCATTGCGGCCATCGCACCTATAGAACTGCAGGCTAAAGAGAGAAGAGAAAGGTATCTAAGGGTGGACAAAGAACAAGCCAAAGAAAACCTAGGGAACAGCAGGCAAGCCAAATGGTACAATGGCAAATATGGGCGCTGGATATATCGCCCAAAACCCAACATTCAGAGGTCGACAAATAGACCATATGGTGACGTGGACTACTTTTTAACCCAAGCGTTATCGGGACACGGGTGCTTTCGTAAATACCTGTATGACCATGGAAGAGTAGACTCATGGGAGTGGGAGTGGGATGGAATGAAGCTAGAGCACTATTTGAACAAAACACCGGAACTCTATTTAGTGCAGAGAGCTTGATGAATTATCTAACGAAAGGTGAGCTAACATGGACTGAAGCATATAAGGTAATAGAAACCATAATCGAAACAAAAGAGAGAGCCGCTAGACCATAGAAGAGAAAACTTAAGTTGAAGACGGCCCCTAGTACCGTAGTAATGTGAAAACGATTTCCGGTATTTTATTGGCACTAAGAAAAGAAGGAGGGGTTTCCCCTCCTCTACAAAAAAAAATCTAGTCTAATCTAATCTAATTTGTAAGGCCTCCAAGATATTTCTGCGTATATCTGGAAGTGCGAATTCTTTATTGGACATTTACAAATGATTTATAGGAAGTTCGTATTTTTAAGTCGTTTTTCATTGTCAGTATTACCATTTGACTTTGGGCTAAGCGACTGCATTGAAATAAAATCTGCAATTCCGCAATGGGGACCTGAGAGGAAGTGATTCGGGCATTAGTTTTAAATAGTACAACGATATAATACATTAATATTATTTTTTAATTTTTAGCGTTTTTTCTTTTCAAGTCCGTTCTATTTTTTTATATTTTGTTTGGTATATCTTATTTCAGATTAGTCATTATTTGGGCGCCGACTTCAAAATGTCTATATTCAAAGAATAAAGTATTATTTTGTACATATTTGCGAATGTTCCTATTAGATTATATTGGGTGGTTAAGTGAGCTCCCCCACCACTTTTTTGACTGGTTGACCTACTTCCCCCACCTGCCTGGCCCCGTCCACTTGTATTCACTCCATTTACATAGCTCCCCTCACCAGGTTGTAACGTTACACTTTTACAGTAACTAATTATGATTTTGCTAATTATATTTTGTCATTCACCAAGATGTCAGAAACTAAGTTTTTGGAAGTTATTTAAATTCTTTGACTATTTTCATTATTATAAGTACTTAATATTGTATAACTGACAGCTTGGTATATTATATACATTTTATGTTTTATATTTACAGATGCTGAGGGTCTGGTTGTTGAAGCTTTCTTTAATGCCCACATATAAAAGGGCCATGTTTTTATAAGAATTTCATTATTAGATGTTCATTCACCTATAGTTTTCTATTATCTTACCTTCACATAATTTTGATCAGAAACAAATCCGTTATAAAAAACCTAGTTGGGTATGAGCTGTTGTGATACAAACTAAACAAGATATTTCCAATATTTCCATTGTAGCCTGGTAACGCTAAATAAATTAGAAACATTTGGTATATACCTCCAATTTCGTTTGTCGCCTTTTAAAATCTCAGTTCATTAAATGATTTGTCCTTTTGATAAAATGAAGTTTAAGATGTCACCTATATTGTTAAATGTCCGGTAAACACATGTCAGGGGTTCATTAAGCAAGGGTTTGTGTTATTTATTTAAGTAGTTCTCCAAATGGTTGGTTTAAAAAGCCTTGTTTATTTTCGTTTTATAAATTGGGTTAAGTGACAACAAAGTTTGACGGTTTACTGTGTGCGGCGACGCTAAAATTCTTTGGCCTTTTCCATGAATGACTAAAAGCCATACGATTCCGTCCGACCACTTTACTTTCATTTTTATAAAAACCTAACATTTTAAAGATTTAATTATTTAGGACGAGGCTTACGTTAAGATTAGAGGAAAATATTAAAAAATAACAGCATAAATTATTCAAAAATTAATATTTAAATTTAATGTATGTTAAGATTTATTGTAATAAATAATGTATTCTGAGTTGCCTATCTTTTTAAAAATCTTTTATTTTGGTCAAATAAATAAGGGGGAAAGAGACAAAATATAGGGACATTAAAATCAAGTTTTGCATGGAGCACTTTCAACAGTTTAGTTTTTTGGCCAAATTCCTACCTTTTTTTAAACATTTTTTTTCCTTACTAAACCTTAGCTGAAAATCGTCTTGGAACGAGTTCGTTCTATTTCGTTTTGACTGTGGCCGTAAAACTACCTTTAAAAAGGCTGGTCCTGTTTTATAGTTATTTTAAATTTTGTGTTAAACAGTGGTCAAATAACAGCCAGGTAATTGTTATTTTAATTTATTTAGCAAGGTTCTTTCATTTAATTTTAATTTATACAATAGGCTACAATGGATTTTTTCTCTTTTTTACAGCTCAACGGCCACATAGCAAATAGCACATTTTAGTGCACATTGAACACATAGCAAATAGCACATTTTAGTGCACATTGAACTTATTAGCACATAGCACATTGCTATTAAAACCTTGCATCTTAGTGCACGTTTGCTTTTTATAGCCTTTAAAGCATTTTGAACATTTTTGCACCCACATGATTGTGAGGTACTTTTCACGAGAAACAATTGGTTGAAGCAAATAACCCTAAAGGTTGGGGTTACCTTTGAGGTTGAAGCAGTAATTCTACATTAAGAAAGAGCCCCCTCTTTACCGAAGAGGTGTTGGAACTTTACCTCTAGCCCAACAACCAGGCCCCAGTAACTCCAGTTTTCCTGCCAGTTGGTGAGATTTTTAAAAAGCTTTATATTACAGTAGTACCTTTTATTGATCAATTTATCTTTTTCAAATTACCACACATATTTCTATTTTAAAACAATTTAAACTACATTCTCTCGTTAACAAGTATTTTTTTTTAAATAAAGCAAATCGTAATATTAAATAGTGTTTTACTGGTTGTTTCAGTACCTTTACGAACACACGGGTAAGGGGTGTATGAAGGCAGTGCAGTAAGTTCTGTTTTACGTGTGTTGGCGCCCTTCTTTCATATTTATAATTTTCACTTGCCTCCTTCATACACCAAAGAAAAGGATTGAAAATTTTGAACTCCCCCAAAGCCGAACTACCGTATAAGCTAGCCAACGGGTCGTAAGTGCAAACTTTTATTATTGCACTTACCTAAGAACTCTTTATAACGTGGCTTTATAACACCGGAGTTTACGTTATAAGGTCACTGATTGGTTTTCCCCGCTCCCGCAACGTTTTGGCAGCAATGGAGTGTTGTGAAAAAGACTTGCGCTGCACATTATGCAACGATAATCTTTTTAGTATTGTTGAAACTTGTTTAGTGTGTAATAAAACTGAAGTGCAAAAAATTGAAAATCATAAAGTAAACAAAAATAAGTTTTATGATTAATAAATTATTTTTTTATTAATAAAATCGCAGAATAACTTTCAAAATGAACAGTAAGTGAATAGCCATGGTCGAGTGCGATAATTATTTATCGACATTCAAGGTTATAATTTTTCATTTGGCTCGATTCCAAAGGAGTTAGCAATCTACGATGGTGTACGCTGGTCCAATTTTCTGTTTAAGTCGCCATTTAAAATAAACTTGCCTAGAATAAAAAACATTGTTGATTGGTCCGAAGAATATCATGATTTGGAATGAGACGTTGGATATATCGAATTAAATAAAGTGGAAGAAATCCATAAGAATATTCTCAAGGTATATACGAATCCGAAGATCTATGTCAAAGGTGTGGAAAAGACCAATTTAAAAAAAATTGGCTGAAGAGTTAATCGTAAGCATTCCAGTCAATAAGGAAACCAAACTAAGTAAATTTAAGAAGATTCCAGAATGTTATTTTCATAAAAATTCAAGCGCTTGGCACTGTGCCTTGGCTAATCTAAAAATATTATTTGATTATAAAAATTGTTATAAAACTTGTTAAATAAAAAAATAGAAGTAGATTTATTGCGAGACATTTAACTATTGATAAAGTAAAGTAAAGTGTAGTTCAGTATTGAATTGTCTAAATACATAATAAAGAATATTGTTATAATACATCAATTTTATTTAATCCCACACAACTACATTCAAGAAGCTACCTAATACATTTTATTAGCAATTAAAAAAATTAAAAATATATTATAATTTGTTTACAATTAATATTATTTGAAACTAAAAAATTATACTTAAAATTAATATTACCTAAACTTAAATTTATACTTAATAGATTTATTGCGAGACATTTAACTATTGATTAAGTAAAGTAAAGTGTAAATCACTATTGGGCTGTTTTCTCCTAATCTTTGACACCTTTGGTATAAGCTCTATTTGGATAGGACCATTACTTAAATTAATTTCAAATAATATTTCCAAGTCTCTCAAAAGTCTTAGAGAATAACCTCATCATAATTCGTTGGTGGTACTGCTGGTTGTACTGCTAGCACTGCGACTGGCGTAGGTACTGCGATTGCTGTTGGTATCACTGACGTTGGTAATACTGGTGTTGGTATTACTGGCGATTGTGGAAAACCACCCCACATGGGTCACATTGTTTCTGCTGATGTGGTTGCTGGGCATAGCAGATGCTGCGGCACCGGCTCCTGCGGCGAGGGTTGAGATACACAGCACATCACGTTCTCGTCTGAGCGCACAGGTGATGCCATTCCGACATCTAAAAATAATTGATGATGCTCATCACAAAACCGTATGAAATCATCATATGAAATGTCACCACTACTAACCGACATTTTTTATAATTTAACTTAAAATAATTGAACCTAAGATAACATACACTGAAGATCAATTTTTGATTCAAACTGAACACTGAACTGAAGATTCCATCAGGATCACGACAATATAAAGTACGAAAATAAAACGCCCAAATACCGCTCTGGACAAGCCAGTCCCAACATGAATTCCATACCTGACATTGATTTTGATTTGGATTTAAACTTGTTTTAACTTTATTTGATCTCGAAGAGGCTTGCTTATTTCATGATTTAATGGATTGTCACTTGTATCAATTAAAACCTGACGTTATAATAACATTTTATGGATAACAATACGAAACCAAAAATTGGTGGTGACGATTCAGAAATTGGTAGTGACAATGACGCTACCATTATGAATAATTTAATTTCAATTTTTAATAATCAAAATAATCAAATTATTCAAATTAATCAAATTGATCAAATTAATCAGATTAATCAAAATAATAAAGTTCATCCTAGACTAATTTCAACAATAAATTATGAGGACGATCTTTGGGCGAATTTGATTCACATATTAATTAATTTAATAAAGTCTCCGAATCATTAGAAAACCTCAAAACGGCTTCGTCAAAATATTTCAGTTCTGATGAAGAGTTTAATTTGGAAAATAAAAAGTTTGAAATATTAGAAGATGTTTATTCGGAGCAGGGAGTTGAGGGGAAACAGGGTGAAACTAAATTTCATATATATCAGAGAGTCGAGGGGAAACAGGACGAAACTGAATTTCAGATATATCAGGAAGCCGAGGGAGAAAAGGAAATCATGGGAGAAAAATATTTCCTATCTGCTCATCAGTTTCTGATGCATCGTCGGAAGATTCGATAGAGACCGTTATTAAGGTAAAAAATGTAGGGAGTATTTAGGGGTATCAACCAGCTCCTAAAATACATTTCGACCAAAAATCAATAGCGCTTTTCCACCAAACCTCTAATGAAGTTGTAGGTGATGTTGAATTGCAATCATAGTACACCAAAACCTCGCTATGATTCGTGTGAATTTGTGGAATCTAAAGAGGTTCAGAATAAAGTACACTTAATGAAATTGGACGTCGAATCCGCATACACCAGAAAAGTGCCATAATAACAGGTGATTTTAATGCAAAATTGCATGAACTTCACAGACGATAGGGGGCACGCTGTAACAGAATGAGTTCCAGAAAATGATCTGGTTATAAACATAGGAGCAACGTCAACATTTGAAAGACGAGGTTGTACTTCTTTCTTAGATCTTAGACCTAGCCACAGAACATATCAGCAGAAAGATCAAATACTGGAAAGTGAGCGATCAGGAGTCCTTAAGCGATCATAAGTACATTATGTTTGAAATATCAGAAGAAAAAGACTACTCTTTAAAAGAGCGCAGCACAAATGGCTGGCACGTTAAGAAGCTAAACCAGCAAAAACTAATCTCGGCACTTGCCGAAAGAATCGACCGAGGAATCATGCAGACACCCAAAGACTTTTAGGCAACATTAAAACAAATCTGCAATAAAACAATACCAAAGAAGCAAAGAAATCCAAAGAGGCAACTCATGTACTGGTGGAACCAGGAAATTGCCGACCTACGTAAGGAATGTATTTGGAGAAGACGGGTATACCTTCGGCATGCGAGAAGAGGCTCACCAGTTGTGATTCATTGTTTATGGCAGGAATACAAGGAGGGAAAGAAAAGACTGAAAACTACTATTAAGAGAGCAAAAAAAGCTGCTGGAAAACATCCTGTGATAATGTAAACTGTGATATCTGAAGCGAAGGATATAAAATAGTCCTTAGGGGGACCATTGGACATCCGCCAAGACCAAATATGTCTTTAGAAATGATGGAAAGAGTATTAGATAGACTGTTCCCTGTGCATGAAGAAGTGATATGGTGATAGAAACGCGATATTTCCGAATTTTACGCAAGAAGAGTTACATTCCGCATGTAATAAAATTAAAAATGGAAAAATCACCGGGCCCAGGGCTCATCCCACCAGAAATCATCAAGCAAGTAGCAATAAATAGATCTAAAACAGTACTTGCCGCCTACAACAACCTTCCCATTTCATTGGAAAGTGGCCCAGTTAGTGCTGCTAAGAAAGGGACACAAGCCATTAGAGGATCCGACCACGTATAGGTCAATATGTTTACTTGATGTGAAAGGCAAGCTATATAGACTGTGTAGACGCAATAAAGGCCGTAATTGAAATTGCCAGGGAGGCTGCGGATTTCTCAGCCAGTCATCGACGAGTGCTCTCATAACATTAGACGTCAAAAACGCCTTTAACAGTGCATCGTGGCAGATCATTCTCAATGATCTAAATAAAAGGGGTATAGATAAAAGCCTTACCAACATAATATCATCGTACCTTTCCCAGAGACAAATTATCATGGAAGCTGAGGGAATCGTAAAGTGCAAAACAGTTAATAGTGGAGTTCCACAAAGATCGGTACTAGGACCAACTCTATGGAATATTATGTACAACGACCTCCTAGAGATGAAACTGCCCGGCGGGGCCACCTTGATTGGATTTGTCGATGATGTGGCACTAGTTGTAGTTGCAAAAAGCGAACGCCTATTAATGGATACAGCAGATATAGCCCTCCAGAAAATAACCAAGTGGATAGTAAGCAAAAAGCTTGAATTAGCCCCCAAAAAGACTGAAGTGATATTACTGACGGCGAAAAGAAAAGTAGACCCAATTTCGTTCACGATTGAGCCAACAAGAGTACACCTCAGTAAATCACTAAAATATCTAGGAGTATGGCTGGATACAAAACTAACATTGACAGAGCCAGTGAACCAGACAATCTTGAAGGACGGTTAAAGCCCTATCTTTAGGCCTCTTTCAGACGAGGACGCTGTATGCCAGACGCGCGTATCTCAGATACAGAAAGAGCATGCAGTTAAATTGTACCTTACACACGGCATTCGACGCCGCATACAGTATCGGGCGACAGAATTTTTGATTCTTGAAAATCAGCCGCCCGGCGACGAACGAGTATCCGAGATACAGAATTATCATGGTGGCTTATAGACCCGTTCAGACATGCATACTTTTGCGATGCAAAACGTTCAATTTCAGAGGCGGCCAGTATTTGTTTGTAATGTTTGTATTCAGATGTGATGTGATAGTGTCAGTAGTAATACTAACTTAAGGCTTAAACATGGAGCGTGCCGTTTTCGATAACGAAAAATTTATAAGTTTGGTAGAGCCAAATGCTTGTATTTGGGATACGAGTGACGAAAATTATTTTGACAGAAACAAAAAGCAAAGATGTTGGGTGGAAATTGCCAAACAAATGTGTGACAATTTTGAAGAAATGACATCTAGTGAACAAAATGACTATGGTAAATATATTTTTATTCACAGGGTGTTACAAAAAAGTAGGTCAATTCGTTAATATTAATATTATACAGTGTGTCCAATATAAGCATGAACAGTATGGGGATCTCGAAAACTATAAAAGTTACAAAGATGGTTAAATTACAAAAAAGTTGCCTATTATTTTAGGGGTCAATAATATGCCGTCAAGTAATTGGAAAAATTCCGATGATTTCCGAAGATATTCGAGAAAAACCGAAAAGTAGCAATTTCGTTTTTATTATTTTTTACAGTTATTTGAAAAGATATTAAAAAATAAAAGACACTTTGTCATTGCCACTTTTTACGCTCTATTAGCAAAATTTTAGTACAACGTTTCGTTTCGGTGCAACCATCATCAAGTTTGTTTTTTCTTATGGGACGGAAAAAAAGTATACGTTGTGCTAAAATTTCGTTAGCACTATCTTGTAGAGCGTAAAAAGTTGCAATGGCAAAGTGTCTTTTATTTTTTAATATCTTTTAAAATAATTGTAAAAAACAATAAAATCGAAATTGCCACTTTTCGGTTTTTCTCGAATATCTTCGGAGATCATCGGAATTTTTCCAATTTCTTGACGGCATATTATTGAACCCTAAAATAGGAAACTTTTTTGTAATTTAACCAACTTTGTAACTCTACGGTTTCCGAGATCCCCATACTGTTCATCCTTATCTTGGACACACTGTATATTATATATTATATATTATGAAAAGAAAGAAATTAGTGGGCATAGCGCTCTAAAGGTTCAAAGGTAACCACTGACACGTGTTTCTGCTCATTGGCTTCATCAGAGTGGTGTAAGCAAGTATAAAGATGTGTAACACTTGGAAAAAAAATAGTAGGAAACAACAAAAGATGTCACAAAAGAACAGGAGCTATAAAGCAGATTTATAGCTTCAGGGTGCTTGTCTTCATTTTGAAGTTCAAAGCACAAATCCGTCGCTATGGAGGCCAAAGCCACCTGTAGTGACTATCTGTAGCCCAAGACAACATGTAAAAAAAGGAAAGAGTTTAACGAGCGAAAATTGGGTACAAAAAGAAAGAAATTACTTTCTTGTATTGGGTACAAAAAGAAAGAAATTACTTTCTTTTTGTACCCAATTTTCGCTCGTTAAACTCTTTCCCTTTTTTACATGTTGTCTTGGGCTACAGATAGTCACTACAGGTGGCTTTGGCCTCCATAGCGACGGATTTGTGCTTTGAACTTCAAAATGAAGACAAGCACCCTGAAGCTATAAATATGCTTTATAGCTCCTGTTCTTTTGTGACATCTTTTGTTATTTCCTACTATTTTTTTTTCCAAGTGTTACAAATCTTTATACTTGGTTACACCACTCTGATGAAGCCAATGAGCAGAAACACGTGTCAGTGGTTACCTTTGAACCTTTAGAGCGCTATGCCCACTAATTTCTTTCTTTTTGTACCCAATTTTCGCTCGTTAAATTCTTTCCCTTTATTATATATTATTATTTAGGATAAAATAATGGGACTGTCACGTTTCATTTGAAAGCTTTGTTTTCATTATACAGGGTGTCAAAGTTTACTTACAAGCTTTATTTAACTTCACTTATATGTATTGTATGTCTGTATGTATGTAATAAAATATTGCGAGTCCATTTTGAATGACATCTACGTATCCGATTAATTTCAAATTTGCTATGCATTTATAGTACCGATGACAGTACAAAACTATGGCGTATAACAATAATTTCTAGGAAATTACTAAAAATTTTAAAATAGTTAAATTTAAACAAAAAGTAAGCTTTTATTAAAAATGCACTACTTATAAAGTAGAAAATAATTTTTTGTCCCAGTCTCAGTTTCTGCAGATAAAAGAATTACTGATACCACAATAAAAGCAATGGGCGCAAATTGAAAATTTAAACTTTACGTTAACGTTAATAATAAAATAATAACAATAATAATTTGCGCCAATAACTTTTATTATAATATTTTTGTTATCTAGAGAAACTGAGACTGAGAAAAAAATGTTTCTACTTTTTAGTAAATTTAATAATAGCTTGTTTTTAAAATCTCCGGCGTATTTTGAGATATCTTTTTGATATTTGGTGGAAGTTAAACTCTTATCTAACTACATATTCTGTATGATTTTTAGCAAAAAACTAAAATAATTAATGGAAAAAAAATGAGTGGTGTGTTACTCTTTGATCCCCTCTTTTTCTCTGATCAACGCCTGGGCTTGTTTTATTTTTTTTGCTTCTTCTAAAATTTTTATTTGAGACTTATTTTACGATATATTTTTATTTTTGTGGCCCTATGTTACGATTTTTTAACAATTTTATATTTATTTAATTTTGACCTATACACTCATACTCATAGACTAAAACAATTATGAGATTAATAAATATTGTAACAACATAAATTTATCTTTTACAATCTAATTAAACAAAAATTGTAAAATATATAAATTGGTTAATCTGATCATTTCTTATAACATTTTTAATTCTAAGATTATTAATAAATGGTAACACAGGGCTATAAGTAGAAGTAATATCTCGTAAAAAATTGCAAAATTGGAACAAAAATCAATGTGAGATATAAAAGGGCTTTACTAAATTTATTTGCACTTCCTCAATTTAAACAAAAGTATCATTAATAACTCGATTTTTATTTATACCACAGATACACACATAATCTTAAATACAGTTATTTTGCCAAGGCAATGCATGAGTAGTCATAAAATAATCAGCAAGATAGTCACGGATAAAAATCGCGGGCCTCGCAGGGTATGCCCCGGTAGCCGCGACTTCATTGTCATACAGTCCTTCGTAGGATAACGTATCCTCGTGTCTGTATCCATCGCGTACACGCACAAAGTTGTGAAGTACAGTGCACGCCTTCACTATATCTTCAACAAACTCAATAGAAACGTTAAGAGGACGATGGAATATTCTCCACTTGTTAGCAAAAATCCCGAAAGTACATTCAATATATCTTCTTGCTCGAGATAATCTGTAATTGTAAATTCTTTTCTGTATTGGCAAAAATTTTCCACCATATGGACGCATTACATTAAAAGATAACCCAAACGCTTCGTCTCCAATTATAACATAAGGAATTTTACAGTCATCCTTTTCTGGTAAAAAGTCGGGATCAGGAAGGTTTAGTTTTTATGTCGATAATTTTTTGTAAAGTTCCGAGTTTTTAAAAATACTCGAATCGCTGTTTTTGCCGTAATCTCCAATATCCACAAACGTAAAACAATAGTTTGAATCGCACATTGCCAAGAGTTGAACTGAGAAAAAATGTTTATAATTAAAGTACAAAGATCCACTACGTTGTGGTTTTATCACTCGAATATGTTTACCGTCAATAGCACCCACGCAATGGGGAAAATTGGCGTTCTGAAAAAAACCATGAGCTATTTCCAACCATTTTTCTTTTGTGGGCTTTGGCATACATTGTTCTTTCATTTTAGTCCAAATAAGCTTGCATGTGTGCTGTATTATTTCACTTGCTGTTGAAATTCCCACTCTGTAGGTGTAATGTAAATCAGTTAGAGAACATCCAGTCGCTAAGTACCTAAAACAATAACCTTAAATAGCTTATTTACAATATACGGCTTGCTTTAACTTTAGAAAAAATTTTAAAAATATTTTTTTTCATGTTTGTATTTTTAGGAAAAGATCTCCAAAAAAAATGGAAAAATTTACGAAATTCGTTTGCTCGAGAATTGAGCAGAAGGAAAAAAAAAGTGGTGATGGGACTACATGGAAAACCTATGTATTTTTCGACCAACTATCCTTCCTGATGTGCTGTCCTTTGAATAAAGAGTAATAATATTTAAAGTGACACTTTTACAGAGGGCCCAATGGAGAACGACGAAACTTTACTGTCAGATGACAATGAAGGAGCAATCATAAGTTCTACACCTATTTCAAAAAAAAGAAAAAATACTTCTACACATGATGCTTCGGAAATGGTAGAAGACTTAAAGGCAAGCCTTGATCAGCGCCAACAAAATGAGAACCTGTTAGATAAAGACGAGGACCGGCATTTCCTTCTTTCTCTTCTGGCAGATTTCAAAAGAGTCCCAGTTGAGAAAAAGCTGGATGTGAAATTGGCGATCATTCAGGCAATCAAGTCAGCCACTCATGGTGCTGCTGTTCCACATAGGCCTTATTTCTCAGAACCTTATCCTATTTCGCATTCAGCTTTTTTTACACCAACACAATCTTATTCTAATATTCCACTATATTTAAATCAAATCCCAGGATCACCACATACCTCTCAAAAAAATAATCCATTACCACAATCACCACACACCTCACACCACACACCTCACATCTCACAACAAATTAATCAAATGCCACGATCACCACACACCTCTCAACAAATAAATCAAATACCACAATCACCACACACGTCTTAACAAATTAATCATATACCACAATCGACACACACCTCTCAACAAATAAATCAAATACCACAATCACCACACACGTCTCAACAAATTATTCATATACCACAATCGACATACACCTCTCAACAAATACTTCAGAAAATACCACAATCACCACATACATCTCAACAATTTATTCAAATGCAAGTATCACCTCACACCTCTCAACAAATTAATCAAAAAATACCACAATCACTGCACACCTCTCAACAAAATAATCCAATACCACAATCACCGCACACCTCTCAACAAAATGATCAATTATTAGAGTTGTTTCCAAGTGCACGACAAAAATTTCAACAAAAAATCCTTACTCCTCTCCAATCTCCATTTTCTGTTGACTCAAGTGACAATATGTCAACAGATGGATCCCTTGTAGACCTTCTTACGGAATACTAAAGTCGCATATTTTTGATAAATAAAGAAAAGAAAAAATCTTACGATTTGTTTTACTTACCTTAATGTTATCGACAGCCGTTCTCTTGATGGAATACTTCTACGCATTGTGGTATCTTTCTTGGTTAGTTCACTTTTTAAAATGTTATGAAGTTCTTCAAATGATTGTGAAGACATCCGATAATAATTAAAAAACTTTGTTGGGTCTTGTAATAAATCTTGATGAAGTAAATTATAGGTACCCTTAGCTTCCCTTAATTCAACTATAGGATGAACCCACAAGGTCCGTCTTCTTTTAAGCTTTTTCGTTTTATTAAATATATACCATAGCAGAACACACTCTTCGATATCCATTTTATGACAATGACTACACCGCACTGAATTAAATGTGGTAGAAATTTGTAAAGCGGTATGCCAAAAAAGTATAGTATGCGGTTGTGATTCGGTATCCCGCATACAGTATCTCGCATACAGAATCCTCGTCTGAAAAGTGCCTAAATCATGCCGAATTTAAATGGCCCAAAAACCTCGAAAAGAAGGATACTTTCCAGCGTGATGCACTCGCAGATGTTGTACGCTGCGCCTGTTTGGCATACTGCCACGAAGAACAAGAAACTCCTGAACCGGCAAAAGACGGGGGGGGGGTGATTTCAGAGACTTCACCTGTGGATTTGTATACCCTAAAAAGGACAGAAGTGTATAGTGGAGTCGACAAAAATATTACGCATGAAAACCTAATGTACAGATGGCAGACCAAATGGGAAAACAGTAGCATGGGGCGCTGGACATATCATCTGATACCCGACATACGGCGATGGATTGCTAGAACGTTTGGGGAAGTGGACTACTTCTTGATGCATGGATGCTTCAGAAAATTCTTATGTGACTGAAGGAGGTCACGATCACCCGATTGCCCATACTGCCATAAGGAGGATGATGCAGAGCACACACACTTTATGTGTCCAAGGTGGATGGAGAAGAAGGACGGAATGTGACCTAAGAAAGTTGGAATGCGACATATACGACCATCCGTAGTAAAATGGAAAAGGGGAAGATAGATGGATGGACGAGCACAGAGGAAAGGAGATAGGCACTGGAAGGGGGATAAAGAAGAATAAAAAGTAAAAGGTGAGAGAATGAGTGGTTTTGGTGGGTAGAAGAAATTAGCAGTAAAGTTTTAACATTAATTAGACAGCAACAACTACATACAACCATCGAGGTAAATGCAGGGTTATTTGGTATCTACTACACGCCAGTCTTGAAATCTACATCAGTTAAATCATTCGACACAGCCTTCCATAACGTGACTGAGACGACTGATTTAAATCATCTCTATGACGATATATTCAAAGTTCTACAACCAAGGCAGATGAACTACCAGAACTAGATTATAAGTTAATAATTTACTTGTAAAAATGTTAACATTTCAAATCCGATTGCTTCTTTTTTTTTATTCACAACAGTCTCTCTTGTTAAGTACTAATTATTTCTTTTTTGAATTATTTCTTTTTTGAATTGCAGGCTGGATTTTACAACAAATTCTCTATTTGGAAGTAAACATCTACAAGTACAATTCTTTATGTGGCTCCTCTTATATTTTAATTCAAGGATTTCGGGGCAGTTTGGTCAACATTTTGAATGAAGATGATTCTTGCTTCGCATATGCTGTTATATCAGCAGTACCTAAACCTTCAGGTGACCCTAGTAAAACTTCATCGTACCTGGACTATCTTTGATTTCACAGGTATACATTTTCCAGTTAAATTAGAGCAGATAAGCACTTTTAAAAACAAAAATAATTTATCAATAAATGTGTATGGGGTTGAAACATTTTTTAGAAATGGTGTACATGTAAATGAGATTGTAGGACCATTACACTATAATAGACATAAAAAAAATTTACATATCAATCTACTATTAAATACTTTTGATGACAGTAATAGTCATTTTTGTTAAATAAAAGATTTATCTAAATTACTTTTTAAACAGCTATCAAAAAAGAAATGTAAAAAAAATCTGTGTGACGGATGTTTACAATATTTTGGTACATATGCGAAATTACAAAGACACTTTGAATATGATTGCACATCTGTGCGAATTGAATATCTTTCAGATGAACTTATTTTAGACAAGTTTGGAAATTAAATTCCAGAAAACAGATTAAAGTTTCAAAATATTCAAAAGCAGTATAAGGCGCCTTTTGTAATTTATGCTGATTTCGAGTGCTATCTAAAAAACATTGAAAACAAAAACCTTGACCCTATAACCTCCTATACAGTAAAAACTGCGGAACACGTTTAAAACTTTATCGTGGAACTGATTGCGTTGTAAAGTTTATTGAATATGTTGAACAAGATATGAAAAAACTTTATGACAATTATTTTGGAAATCAAAAGCTTATGAATAAGTTAAGTGGCATGCAACAAAAAGACTATTCTTTTTGCAATTTACATTTCATACCTCCAACTTACATTCCAATAATTTTTCATAATCTGAAAAATTACGATTCACACCTATTTATTAAGTCATTATGTAACAACAAAGAATCAATTAGTGTTATTGCTCAAAGAAAAATATATATCTTTTAAAAAAAAAACTATGGTAGACACGTATGACTCTAAAAATAAAAAGATAGTTTATCTAAATTTACGATTTATAGACTCATTTCAGTTTTTACCAGAATCTCTTGCATCACTATCTAATAGTTTAGATAATTCCCAATGTCTTGAAATTAGAAGACATGTTTCAGACCCAGAACAATTTAAATATGTTAGGCAAAAAGGAGTTTTTCCTTATTCATATATTGATACTCACGAAAAGTTGGATGATAAATATCTGCCTTCCATTGATAAATTTTAAAATGACTTAACTGATGAAAATATTAGTAATAAAGATTACATTAGAGCTAAAGAGATATGGAATGTATTCAATTATTCAACAATAGGAGACTATTCAGATATATATTTGAAATCTGACGTCCTTCTTTTAGCCGATGTTTTTGAAATTTATAGAAATACTTGTTCTAAAACTTATAAATTAGAACCTGTCAACTATGTAACGAGTTGGGATACTATTACGAAATTTACATATGTATAATCAGAATTATTGACTGATATAGATATGCTTCATTTCTTGAAAAAAATGAGTTCGCCCTGGAGTTAGTACTTGTTCAGCTCGAAAATCGGAGGCAAATAATCCTTTTCTTGATAATTTCGATGCTAAATGTTTTGCAATGAAACAGTACTTGCCAGAAAAAAACTTTGTTTAGCTATCTGAGGATGAAATAATTGAAATAAATGAAATTAAAATTTTAAATCTCTCAGATACATCATCTACGGGCTTTGTATTTAAAGTTGACTTTTTCAGAATTTACATGAAAGACATACAATGACTTTCTGCTCTGTCCCGAACAATTTAAGCCACCAATTTCAAAATAATCCAAATTAATTCGCAATTTAAACAATAAATATAATTATGTTATTCATTTTCGTGCCTTGAAGGAATGTTTAAAATTTGTACTCAAACTTCTGAAAATGCACCCAGGAATTAAATTTACACAATCTCCATGATTAGCTAAATATATTGATTTGAATACTAATTTACGAAATGATTCTAAGAACCAATTTGAAAAAAAATCTTACAAATTGGCAGATAACAGTATTTTTGGAAAAACTATGGAGAATGTCGAGAACCGAGTAGATATTAAGCTAGTAACTCAATGGAGAGAGCGAAACAAATTGAGTGCTGAGAAAATAATTGCAAAACCTCAATTCAAAGATTAAGAACTTAAAAAGATATGTATCGAATGTAATAAACCTATTTTTGTCGGAATGAGTATATTGGATATTGCAAAAACTGTAATGTTTATTGTACACTGATACTGATTCTTTAATACTAGAAATTGAGACAGAAATGAGACATTTTTATGAAGATATGAAGCAAAATCTGATTAGATTTGGCACCTCTAACTATCCTGAACCAAATGTTCATAATATGCCAATATCCACATCAGTGGTTGGTAAATTTAAGAATGAATATAAAGGTGTACCTTTGGAAAGTTTTTTTGGTACAGGAGCTAAGGCATACAGCATAAAAGCCAAAGATAGTTTAGATAAAAAAGCAAATTGCATTTGTATATTTGCCATACAAAAACAATTAAACTTAACAAATTACAAATATGTTGTGGAAAAAGGTAAAAAAGTATTCTGCAAAATGTATGTTTTTCAGTCACATCTTTACAATATTTATACGAATTTGATTAACAAACTAGCCTTGACAACTTATGATGATAAAAGATATCGTTTTTGAAATACCACAAAAACTCTAGCATGGGGCACAAAGATACTGTCCATATAGAATCAATGATTGAAGCTTTATCTATTTTACAATCTGAAAATAAACCGAAAGCTAGAAGACGTCGTTTATCACTAGTCAGATTATTTTGAAAGAGTAGACAATTTGATTCAAATTGGTCCTTACGATTTAGTTGAGAAAATCTTGTTATCAAAAATGATAACTGAAGTAAGAAGTACCTTAAAATAGTGTAAAATCCTTGTGTCCGCTAAACTAAAATTCAAACTAACACATAGTAACCCACAGTTATCTAAACTGTATTGCTTTTCCAAAATCCATAAACCTGGGAAGTTCATGAGACCTATTGTTTCAGCTGTTGGATCACCAACGTATAATATTTCAAAATGGTTAGAAGCAGAATTTAGAAAATATAAATATTTCGTACGATAACTTTGAGGTTACTAACTCGTTAGAATTCTTAGATAAAATTAGGAATATTCACTTAAAAGAAGGTGAATTTTAATAAATTTTGATGTAAGCTCATTGTTTCCTAGTGTACCCATATCACTAGCTTTAGAGTACCTAAAGGAACTACTTAAATATAATCATTTGAAGAAACAAATTATTGATGAATATGAATATTTGCTTCTCAAAAAATTATGTATGAATCAAAATTCTTTTCAGTTCAATAATAAATATTATGAACAACTTGAGGGAACTGCGATGGACAATTGCTTATCTCCGTTCCTTGCAAATTTGTTTATGGGTAGATTAGAAAGCCAATTCAAAAAAGAACTCAAGTATTCCCCAAGTGTGTGGTATAGATATGTATATTTGTTAATTTTGATATTTAAACAGAAAATTTGGACACTTTCTTAGAAACATTAAACAATAAACATCCTTTCATTAATTTTACGTACCAAAAGGAATGGAAAATGGGCAATTATCTTTGCTCGACACGTTTGTCATTAGAAATAACGATAAATTAGAACTGGATATTTATAGGAAATTTTCTAATACTGATAGGTATATAACATCCGTCTCATTTCATTGCCGTCAACACAAAATGGCAGCATTTTATTTATTAACTCACAGGTTAGTCAATTTTCCATTAAATAAAGAACGTTTTATAAATGAAATGAATCGGATTAAAAATATAGCAAAAAGTAATAGATATAACGATATTGTTACGAATTTAACCCTAGTTATAGATTTGTTAAGATTTAGTTGAATTTATTTATTGTTTGTTATTTTATTGAAGTAGACTTACCTTAATTTTTATCCATGCAACGACTATGTTAGTGTCAAAAATCGTTCTCGAATGTTCTGTTAGGCTTAATTCATCTCACTCTGTAGTATTTAGATTATTCTAGAATTTTCTAGATCATTCCATCCTTTTCTAAAGGCTATATAAGCGCACCGCGAGGCCTCATTTTGATTCAGTTGTAATTGAGATTTCGAAGTGTTAAAAACCTCACATTGACAAGTTTAAAGTTACCTTAGTTACGATTGTTAAGTATAACCAGTGTCTACCTTTGATACCTGTAACCTGTGTTTTAAATAAAAGGAGTGAATTCAGAATCTACGTGTTTGTGTACCTGCCAATCCGGAACAATATTTTGTACATAAATTAGTAAATAGACATAAGCATAAGAAAATGTTAAAAGATGCCACTACTCTTCAAGCACCTAAGGCTCCCAATAAGTTCATAGTAATCTCATATGATCCATGATATATGAGAGGTCTAGAAAAAGTATTTAAACACGTAGGTTTTAGAGTAACCTACAAAATGAAGAACAGTTTTAAAAATCTCCTTGGAAACCCTAAAGACAAAGTCGACTTCAAGGAGAGGAGTGGCATCTATGAAATAAGCTGTAATGACTGCGATCTAAAATATGTTGGGCAAACTAAACGCTCCATAAACATTCGTTTTAAAGAACACATGGCACATTTAAGATACGGAAGAACAGAAAAGTCAAGCCTTGCCCAACATGCCCTGGAAAACAATCACCAAATAGGACTAAATAATCTTAAGTTGATTAAAATGTATCTAATATTAGATTATTGGATGCATTTGAGAGCATAGAAATAGTTAAATATGGTAAGAAAGCAGTAAATAAAGACAGAGGGCTTATTCCAGTAAATAAAGGCAGTCGGGTGCAACCAAGTGTGACCACATTTACCTATAAATAGTCGGTTAGGATAAGTTACTTCAGTTTATATCATCTGCTGATGATGCTAACTTGGTCAGCGAAACGCGCGTCCACAACGTAACAAGTTGTAGTGTAGTGTAGTTAGAACTCTTGTGTTTTGATCTATCTTCCACCACATAATTACCACAGGTTCCAGTGCTAGGACTAGAAAAGGAAGTTAAAGTTGTCAAGTTTTATTAAAGTTTGTTTCTTTTATAATCTGTTTAACGATATTTGTAGGAATATATACATTATATATATATATATATATATATATATATATATATATATATATATATATAAAATGTAACAAACAGTATTATTTAGTTTCTTTAGAACAATGAATGCCACTTCATTAATCGTGTTAGTTTCCTTTGTTTGTAGGGTATTATATGTTGAGTCATATTTCTAATACAATTAGAGCCGACGCACACTGGTCGATTTGCCTGGAATCACGGCATAAATGCATAAAATTTATTTATCTCAACATGACCAAAAATGTCCTAGATTTAAAGTCAATAATGCAAACAACAAGTTGGCTGTGAACAAATTCTCAGCAGACGTCAAAACAGAAATATGTCAGCAGGTAATGCTTTGTGAGACTGTAATCTGAAAAAAGTGTAAAATTTTATTAGCTACTACAAAAACGTTATTACCGATACTTGTTTTCGGTGGATGTTAAATCTTGAGGTATGAAGTTACAAAATACATATAAGGTTTAGATATAAATAGGATATTTGTGGAAACTTAGTTAAAAATCTTAATGTCGGCAAATTGCAACTTTTTTTTAAGGAACCTATATTATAGAAAGCTTTTTGTTTATGTTCCGCCTCAGATCCCGGTTCCTAATATATTTTTTTAACTTCTATGATTACTTATCGTAATTATCCAAAAACAAAATTTGCAGATATTTGCAGTTTTTTCTATGAAATTTAAAATTAAATTGCGTGTTGGGTCTAAAAATCGAACTTTGCATTAATATGTAGTGTGTTTAAATGATGTCATTCAAGATCTATCATTAGTTATAAAATGTTTCGCTGTATTTGTTTGTTAAATAGAATAAATCAATGTTGAAAACGAAATCAAGCCAAATATCTCTGTACAGGGTGTCCAACTAATTTGTCAAAAGGTCCAAAAACTTAAAGAAAAAAAAATTGTAATGAATATAATTTAATAAAATCCGTATTTTACGCATATGAAAAAAAGAAGTTTTGAACTGGCTGCAATAATTTAAAAAAAAAATCAAATGCTTTAATTTAAAAATTCAATTATTATTTATTATTTAAATTTTATTATCTACCAACTACATTTTTTTACAGATATGGAGGAACATGTGATTTTAAGTCATAGAGACCTATTTAATATACTGCAAAGTTGTCCTCAAAAAAATGTCGAGTCAAGATTTTCGTACTTACATACTCGAATATTACAGCTTACAAATCATGAAACTATATCAAAAAGTTTAAAAATTAGAATTTCACGTTTCAAAAGTCAATTTTTAAGTAAATGGGCAGCGGTTCATCTGATGAAAGAGGCTTTTATAAACAAATATGTTAAATGGTTAGACCTTACTATTAGGTTTCGAAAAAATATTATTATACATAAAGGACGCCCTATGGTCAGTTTTCAGGACAGCAGCGAGCGAACAATACGTTTAAAAACTGCCCACCTTCGCAGTGTAACCAGTAAACAAGAACTTGCGTATGCAACCCAAATGAGTTTCAGTTCAGAGGGAAATATTATGGCTTCCAAATTATTAAAAGATATAAGTAACGTGCCACATAGAGCTGAGGAATATTGCACTGCGTTAAATAATAATAAAAAATCGCATTCCAAATTAACTAGTGATTAAGCTTTGTCATTGATAATACAGGCAAAGTTGAGCAAGAGTCAATATAATTAAATCAGAAATCAGGTCAAAGAAAAAAACTGTTATGTGTTTCCTGCATACGATGAAATTTTGGAAGCAAAAAAGCGATGCTATCCTGCAGAAATTACTATTTATTCTGACACTGAAGTTGAACTTACGCTGCAGTCTCTGCTAAATAACACAAGTAAAAAACTTATTCAAGTTCAAGAATCGGTTGTTCAAGGTCTTAAAGAAATGGACATCGATATGAGCTTAGGTCGCAAGTGGGGGTTCAATGGATCGTCTGGCCAATCCGAATATAAACAAAGATTTTAGAGTGTAGAAAAATTGGACAATAGTGTATTTCTAACATATTTAGTGCCTACTAAACTGGTATGCAACGAGCCTAGAAACTTTAAATCCATCATCTAGCAAAATCCAAGATCTTCATCTCCTCCAATTTGTAGGCCACTTAAGTTACAATTCGCTCGCGAAACAATAGAAATGACTGGATATATGGATGATCAAATAAATAAACATGTTCCTTTTAAGTATATTCTTGATAATAAAACAATAACGGTACATTTTGAACTACATCTCACAATGATTGACGGCAAAGTTTGCAATGCTCTAACATCAAATACTTCAACTCAAAAATATTATATTTGTGGGGCCACATCCAGGGACTTTGATAATATTGATGCTGTTATTCAAAGCTCGACTGCTGGCAATAATTTGAAATATGGACTCTCAACATTACACGCCTGG
This sequence comes from Kuschelorhynchus macadamiae, assembly GCA_030620095.1. NCBI lineage: Eukaryota > Metazoa > Arthropoda > Insecta > Coleoptera > Curculionidae > Kuschelorhynchus > Kuschelorhynchus macadamiae. The sequence goes on along the minus strand of JAUTXW010003703.1, from coordinate 205,481 downwards.
ATACGTTTCTTTGAATGTCTTTTACGTTTAGTTTATAAAATGAGCATTTCGAAGTGGCAAGCTAGAGGTGCGGAAGATAAGTTAAAAGTTTTAGAGTCAAAGAAACGTATTCAGGAACAACTTCGTTCTCAGATGGGGTCAATTGTAGACAAATCGAAGCAAGGTTTCGGTAGTTCCAGTGATGGAAACATAACGCGGAGAATTTTTGAGGGTGCAGAAATAGTAGCAGAAATAACTAAAATTATTAACATTAAGCAATAAATATCTTTCCATCTTTTAATTTTACGTACGAAAAGGAGAACAATGGGCAATTACCTTTTCTCGACACGTTAGTTATTAGAAATTACGATAAATTAGAATTTGATATTTATAGGAAATTTACTAATACTGATAGGTATATAACATTCGACTCATTTTATTGCCGTCAAGATAAAATGGTAGCATTTCATTTTTTAACTCACAGGTTAGTCAATTTTTCATTAAGTAATGAACGTTTTAACAATGAAAGGCATCGGATTAAAAATATAGTTAAAGGTAACGGATATAATGATAATTTTGTACATAAATTAGTAAATAGACATAAGCACAAGAAAATGTTAAAAGATGCCACTACTCTTTAAGCATCTGGGACTCCCAATAAGTTCATAGTAATCCCGTATGATACGAGAGGTCTAGAAAAAGTATTTAAAAACGTAGGTTTTAGAGTAGCCTACAAAACGGAGAACAGTTTGAAAAATCTCCTTGGAAACCGTAAAGACAAAGTCCAGTTGAAGGGGAGGAGTGGCATCTATAAAATTGGCTGTAATGACTGCGATCTAAAATATGTTGGGCAAACTAAACATTCTATAAACATTCGTTTTAAAGAACACATGGCACATTTAAGATACGGAAGAACAGAAAAGTCAAGCGTTGCCCAACATGCTTTGGAAAACAATCACCAAATAGGAATAAATAATCTTAAGTTGATTAAAAATGTATCTAATAATATATTACACATTTACCTATAAATAGTCTCGGTTAGGATAAGTTACTTTAGTTTATATCATCTGCTGATGATGTTAACTTGGTTAGCGAAACGCGCATCCAGAACGTAACAAGTTGTAGTGTAGTGTGGTTAGAACTCTTGTATTTTGAAGTAAAATTAATATTAATATAATTACAAAATTTAATGTGGTATCGCAAACTCTGTCGTCAGGATTTGATATTAATACAGATAAATTTAAAAGATATTCACTAGAAACAGCAAAACTTTTTGTATCTTTGTATCCCTGGTACGTTATGCCTGTTACCGTGCATAAGGTTTTAATTCACGGATCAGACATAATTAACTCCTACTTTATTTCAATATTAGATAGATAGATATAACTAGACAGTAGTCATAAGTAAGTATATTTGATTTATGTCTTTAATAATGATATTGTGACTACACCCTGTATATAGATGTGAATTTTAACAATTTTTTATGATCACAAATAATACACATAAGCGTAAATCACTATAAATAAAGAGGTAATGATTTACTAGAACAACTACTTAAAACTAAGGATGGGAATACATTTCACTATTTACTCTTTATTTTTTACATTTTCTAAATGGTCTTTGTAGTCCCAGGGTCTAAGATACTTCACGAAACATTATCATATCCCGTAAAAAATATTTTAAATAAGTGTAAATATCATTATTAAATAAGTTCTCACTATTCTCAGTAATATTTTTAATGTTTCTATTTTTTGCCACGTTTCCGTGAAAATCTACCGGTGTGCGACGAGTGCATCAATAAGAATAAAAATGAAACTGATTGTTGTAAGGAACTTTTTTACTTATAATATTACAAAAGATGACTTAAATGTTAATAATTATATAAAGATCAAATATTTCTTTGATAAAAAAAACTGTGATATATTTAGAATGGATGGAATTTGTTCATAAGAAAGATAATTTTAATTATATACATTTCTATATAATATTCTTGTTTCTGACTTTAATATCAATTATTTCATCTTACGTTGCTTTTGTATTTTATTTAAAAACTTGAATTAAAACTTTTAGTATTTAAATTTTTTGTAGTTTAATTTTTATCCATTCCAACGTTAATTAGCTCCCTCCCTCCCTTATGTACTTAGTTTTATAATCTACTGTCTCATGATGTTCAATCAACAGAGCGTAGCATCCAATGTGTTTAAAACATCTATCGTAAAACAAACCATAGTTAATTCTAAACAGTACCCTTTAAAAAAATCCAACTCAAAGTTTGTGATTATAGGGTTGTGTTTAGAAACTGATTTTTCACCATGTATTAAATTTGGTGGCAATAAGCATCAATCTATTGTTCTAAGTGAAGATGACTGGAAGGACCTACTAAAATATCAGGGTGTTGTAACAAACTACTTTTTCACATCCAACACCTTTCAAGAAACCTTTTTGAGAAACTTGGTGAAATGCCAATAGTGAGGATCACAAAAAATGATAATTACCTATATTTTGGAACTGAAACTGTGTGCACATTATGGCAACACGTGCCTCTAATCGAATACAGGTTAAATATTTTACAGAAACAGAAATTTAAGAGTTACTCCGACATTTTTAAAGGTGGTTTGTTTTTCGAACCCAATTGTCTTCAAAAAGTATATGATACTCTATCCCCAAGTGAAAACCCCAATAGTGAGATTTTTTGTACTATGTTAGAATTATTACAAATCCATCCAAACCAGTTCGAACAGAAATTAAAGGAAAGGAAATAATATGAAGAAACCAGTAAGTTTTGATGAAACTAAAAATCAACTTCATTCGATGCACGCAAGTTTGCATATAGAAAATCTCGTATGCTGCCTCAAGAATTTCTAGACCAACAACATTTTAAAAGGAGAATTTTTTATGTGAAATTATTTTAAAACCTGTATTGGAAAATATGTTAAATAAAAATATGAAATAAAAAACAGTATTATGAAAAAATGTGTTTTATTAATCAATATTTTACAAAATATTCTTTTTGAATATCCAAGAGTTATGTGTTTTGCCTAATTCGAGCCATTTAACCAACACCTTATTTCCCTTGAATTTCTGATTTGTTTTCATCTTCAAGTAAATATGTTGTGGGATTTGTAAGTTGCAACTTTTTTATTCTAAAAATTTCATTTGACCAATTGGGTGTGTATCCTTTAGAAAATAACTCTCTGTATTTGCTTATTCGAACAAAGTAACCAACATCAAATTTTTTTAAAGTAGGATCAACTGTTTTTATATCAGTAAATGATGATTTTAATATATCTTTTTCATTTAATGTATTAACAGCGTTATTTTTTTTACCAATTGTAGAGTGTAGTGTATTATTGTACTCTCTAACGATTTCAGGCAATATGTCTAACCATTTATAATTTCCTTGTAGACTAAATTTTTTCCACATTCTATTTTTTAATGTTCTGTTCACTCTCTCAACGATACTCGCTTTCAAATTAGAAAAAGTGCTATAGTGATAGTGATCTGTTTGTATATTTTTTGGAACACCTTGCAGGTGTCTAAGGGGTTCTTTTAACACACTAAGAATTTTTCTCATTGCAGCAGCCACCTCTTTACTAGTTTTTGGTTATAGGTAGTGCCCAAACGAATTTAGAAAAAGTATTGATTACTACTAAAATATATCTATATCCTTTATTAAGTTTTGAATAAGGTTGCATTTCAATTAAATCTGCTTGAAACAAATCGTTAAGTCCTTTCACTGCCCAAGTAGCACTTATAATCATATATGGGCTAAAATGCTGTGATATTGGCTATTATCTCTGGCCAATTAGCTAAAAATTGCTAGCCAAAATAACAGTTCTATTACAGTATAAAGATGGAAATATGGCTAAAGTAAGGAATAATAATTTGATCAGAATGAGATAAAAATGGCCAATTGGTAATTATACGACCCTCTCTTTTGATTTAATTGTTGGGTTTATTAGCTGCTTTTTGACTTAAAAACCGAGCTTTTTTAGCTGAATTCTGACTTGTTTTTTAGCCGAAATTTGCGTATCGTTTTTTCCGAAATTTAGCTAAATAATTCCTCATTTTTTGCCTTTTCTTCATTTATTTGATGAATAAAAAATGAAATATAGTATTAACAAAGCCAATCAGTGTAAGATTTATGAGCCAAGAGGAAATGCAAAGATAACAAATCATGGTTTCGTCGAAATACACTATTGTAACTTATTGAGTGAAAGATTTTAACAAGTTTTGCATTTGGTAGGGACCACGCCCCTTCTTGAAACTAAAAATTTCGTTTGCTACAATTTTTTTTTCTTTTGAAAATGTATTATACTAAGAAAAGTAATTAAAGAGTCCACAACGTAAATAACATAAATGAAAATACGTTTAAAGGTAGAAAAAAAATGTTTGGTAAACTGGTCAAAGCAATGGCTGCTAGGAAATTAGTTTAATTTTAATTTTAATCATGGCGGATCATACACATTTTGGGCTATTTTTTAAGCAAATATTCCTTGAAATTGGCCACTTTATCAAATATTTATCAAATGGCAATAATTTTCAATATTAGCCAAAATGTAGCGACATTTACTAAAAGCCAGGGGAACAAAAATAAACGACGATTATCCCAACCTAACCTCAACAAATGTCATTTTTTTTTCAATTTCCTACATTTTTCTTGAACCTGAGCCGCAGTTACAAGTAGGTAAAAGTTTATTCAAAACATCAAGGTTTTCATCCTTGAAAACAAAAATAATGTCATACAGTGTCATGCAAACTATCGAGGATGGCGACATATTACTTACGTCTGTTCCATCCGGATGGGTAATTGGAGGTCAACTATATTGGTCTTCTTTCACAAAAAAACATTTCTAAGTTCCTAAACAACCCACATTCAGTTCCTGATGAAAGATGGTCCCAACAATCTTGCATCATTAAAAGGGCAAATTTAAAAACCCTTTTATTCGCTAAAGAAATTGAAAAGCAGACGACCAATTTTACTGACACCGAGGAGGAAGGAAGGTAAGTGCATAATATTACTATTATTTATGGCTTTGCGTAACTTGCTATATAGATACAAATAGAATATATTGGCTAACTTCTTAAATTAGTTCTTCCTCTGTCGACTTGCTTTTCGGTGCAGTGCAGTTTAGTGCATGCGTAGAAATATTTCCCATAAAGTATTCTAAAAACCTCATCATTTGGCAAATTCATTTGCAGCTAAGCACTCCATATTGAGTATTGTTATTTTGATTCCATTTGCCTATAAAAGGGTTTTTTCAAGTGGTTATACCCCTCCATTAAAACTACATGTAGGCAAAAATTGACATTTAATTTTAGTTATTAAAAAATCAGACGTGAGAAGAGAAAGCATCCAGCAAAAACAGTATTTGAAAGATCAGATTAAATCATCAATTATTATTAAATCCTAATTCCCAAACTAAATTCAGTAATGAAGTTGAACAAATTCCAGAGAGTGATAAAAGTGAGGATAAAACTGATGATTCTATGCAACTAGCTGATGTTTCTGACGAAAAATGGTGAGTAATAATATTAAGTCAAGTATTAAATATTTTTGTAAGATTATAAAATAACTCTTATTGAAAGAATTTTTTTTATGATCTACTATTGCATTTCAAAAATGACCATTTATATCCCGTTTGTATATACTTGATTCTTTTCTCTTCCAAGAGTGTAATTAATTTCCAAATATTTCTCAGTTCAAACTGGGACCCCCCCCCCAAACTGAGTTTCTGGCTACGAGCCTGTATCTGTGATTAAAGGAACTCAGAAGTAAAACTTAATTTTTAATAATATGAAGTAATGTGAATTTTTTTTAGAGCAAAAAGAAGTCAATAAAAAAATTATTTTTTAGTTATTAAACTAATCGATGAATTGAAAACTAGCATCAATACTAAACTTGAATTCTGTTTGACTGAAATCAATAATTTACATGTCAAAATTGCTAAAATGGATGAGTTTTTCAGGAAACGACATGTTATGGTACTAGATGATGAAGAAGATAAAAACCATACTGAATTAGGAATAAGTTTTCTTCTAAAAGATATTAAAGAGTTTGGTGTGAGAATAGTAAAAAAATAATTTAAAGTATAGAGAAAATATAGGTAATTGGAAACAAATAAAACTTCATTGTTATGGTTTAGAAATGTTTTATTTTTGAAAACAGAAAGTAAATATTTGAAAGTTATAATTAGAATTTAATAAAAGAGGCATATTTAAGATTAATTACGAAATTTAAGATTGCTACAAATAGTATTTTTGATTATATAATACAGGCAATGTTTATTCATGTGCTCAGTTTTGAAATATTTTTCCAATCTCAAAAGAAAAGTATACTTACCTTTGCTATTTTTTGATTTTTTTTTATATATAGGATTACTTAATAATTTTAAATTAACATAAGTAAATAATCTTTTTCAGGTTTCACAAATGTTACTTGTAGGAGGCAGCTCTGGTGAGGCTAATGGCAATAAGGTGGCATATAAATTAATGGATGCATTTTTTTCGAGGAAAGTTCTTCTGAAATTTTCTTGGACTGGAGGCACCAAACAAAAAGAAAAAAAAGAAACTTTTTTAAAGTCTAAGAGGATCATAATAGTTTTCTCTGAAATAATGAACAAGGCAGATGCACGATTTTCAAAGTGCAACACAGAAGAGTTTATGAAAAAATGCTTAAAGAATAGTAGCTAAAGAATTAAACAAAAGAAAGTGAATGTATAATGTGCTTATAGTATCTTTTTAGTTCACATCAGTTTGGTACTAGCAGATGCCAAAAATTCTGGTGACACTATTTTGGAATTTACAAAAGAATTTATTATTTTTAATACCAGTTATGATATTCTGTATTGCTTTCCAAAATATGGGGAATCATTCTGTATCAAAAAAAGATTCGTTCGAGCAATAACGTCCACGTTACTGCAGCTCCTGCTTTTTTCAATTATTTTGTGCCAAAAATTGTGTTTTTATTAAAGTTCAGTAGTTTTCCTTGTGTCTTTTGTGTCGAACTACGATCGTAGCAGAAGTATTAGATTTATATCTACAGTATCGTAAGGCAAGAGGAAATTTTGTAGTTAATCATGGTTTTGTCATCGACCGACTTTGACAAAATTAAAAGTCTTATTGTGTCCACTTTGAAGGGACATTTCGAAGAAAAACTAGCCCAGCAGGTTGCGGATAGAGTAAAGGAAGAGATGTCTGGCCTTAATGCTATGTTTAAGACTCTAAACAACCAAGCGGAAGAACACCAAGAAAAAAATAGAACTCTTGAAGCCATGTTGGATTCACGCGAGCAATCACCGCGCAGTTTAAACGTGCGCATATTTGGCGTCGCTGAAGAAGAAAACGGAAATATTCAACGAATTGCCCTGGATCTTTTCAATAAAAAATGAAAAGTAATATTAAAGATTCCAGTATTAAAAAAATGTACCGTATCTCCGCAAAAAATCCGGGCGGTAAGCCACCGGCCATCCTAGTGCAGTTTGCAAACGATGTTAGTCGTGTCTCGGCACTTAAAAATCAGAAATCATTAAAAACGACGGGTGTTTCTAAGCAGCAAGACCTAACTAAGTTTCGGCTTTCCTTAATGAAGAAAGCCGTGCAAAAATTCAGTGCTAGATCGGTGTGGTGTTCACAGGGAAATATTTATGTGAAAGACACAAGTGGTAAAGTTCGTCGGATAGGCGATTTGGATACTTTAAATCACATATAGAATTTTTTTTTCAAGCGATTTCACAACAAGGTATCACGGTTTTTAATTCAATACTTCATTTTTTAACATTCCCCGAGTTAAGTATTAAATTACAATAATTATAGTGATTGTAATAGCGGTGACGTTTATCTATCTACAAACAAATCTGTCACAGACATACATAATACTTTCTAACTTTTGTGTGGCAAAATCTAGTATGATATTGATACATGTTGGACATTATATTTTGTAATTTATTTTATTCTGCTTACAAAACGTTCGTTCTCTAAACTTAATTTTTTCTTTGAAAGGTATATTTATAAAAAAAAACATGTACATGCATATTTTTAAACATGGCGCATGTAGAATTAGAAACATTTATATAGAGTATATATGTTTTTTTTTGCGTACACATTACATATAATTCATTAAAGTGTTTTTTTAAAGTACCTATACAAATTATTTTGAACCTATTTGTTATGATAAGTGTTGTCGATACGGATTCTATCTAGAATATTATCTTTCCTAAAATGAGGATATGTATATTACTTATTATCATTATCTTAGAGGCCATATCTGTTAATTTTACTTTGTAATAATTAGTACCTATATAATGATAATCATTTTTTTAGCTTAGTACATACTTCAAAATTTTTTGTTTCTCCTAAATTAAATAACTTTTTTTGTTCATTTAAAGTTTTATAATGCAGGGTGGGTTTGGTGGACATATTTTTCATTTTTTTTATATAGCATTTACATATAATTCATTAAAGTGTTTTTCTTTAAGGTACTTATACAAATTATTTTGAACTTATTTGTTATGATATATGTGTGATCGATACGGATTCTCTCTAGAATGTTATATTTCGCGTATATTTTTCCTAAAATGAGGATATGTGTATTACTTATTATCACTATCTTAGACGCCATTTTCGATAATTTTGCTTTGTAGTAATTAGTACCTACATAATGATAATCAGTTTTTTAATTTAGTACATATTTCAAAATTTTTTGATTCTCCTAAATTAAATAATATTTTTTTGTTTATTTATTTTTTTCATTTTTTTATACAACATTTAAATTCTACTTTCTTTGTCCTATATCTCTTTTTCTTAATCTTTTCTTTTTCTTCTTTTGTGCTGAGAGTTTTTCTAATGTCTTTTAGTATAACTCACATTAATGTTCGTTCGTTAATTTCACAATTTGACAGTTTTAAGGACTATTACGAAGAGAAAAACTATGAGTTCATTGGTATCACAGAGAGCTGGCTACGTCCAGGCATTTCTAATGGGGCAATTTATTTACAAACTTATAATTTAGAAAGATATGATAGACACGATCGTCGAGGGGGCGGAGTAGCTGTTTATATCAAAGGCGATCTCAAATATGAGGTTATTCTGACCGAAAAATTGGATTTTTTTAGAAAGTATTTGGATAAAAGTTTATTTAAAAAAGTGCGAAATTGTTATTGGCACTATATATAGACCTCCAAATTTTGATATCACCTCTTTTTTAAATACATTCGAAGACACTTTAATTAATGTTTCTTCCTCATATGAAAACATATTTTGCATTGGCGATTTTAACACCGATATCTTAAACTATGAAAGCACTTTGACAAGGCAGCTTTTGCAAACTGTGTAACCATTTCATTTAGAACAAATTATTTTAGAGCCGACTAGAATTACTAATAGAACTCAGTCTTTAATTGATCTTATTTTTACAAACTGCGATAAAGTTGTAAATAAGGGTGTTGTTAATTGCACGTTTTCTGACCATTGTTCAGTTTTCTGTGAGATTAACTACTCTTCTGATCCTAAACCACCTAATAAAATACAAATTCGAAAATATAGATATAGATCTATCTCAAAGGGCCTGGAAGAAATAAATTTTAACGAGATATATAATATTGACCAAAAGATATTTTTTTTGAATAATACTATATTAGCTCTGTTTAATAAGCATGGTCCTATTAAACGGCTTATTGAACGCAATAAACCTCTCAAGCCATGAATCACAGAAAACATCAAACGCATGCAAAAATTAAGAGATAAAGCTTTTCGTGATTTTAAATCTAGTAAACTACCTAGGAAATGGGATTATTATAAACAGCTGAGGAATATAACAAATAAATCAGTTAAATTATTGAAAACGGCTTATTATAGACATACATTTCAAAATAGCTCTATAAGAGGTAAATGCAAAGAGCTTAATAGGCTAAGACCAACAAACTCAAAAGAAATTCCAGAGGCTCTTAAAGATACGAATAATTTTAATATATTTTTTATACATTCAACAAAAACAAATAATTCTTTAAATAACGATCTTATAAATTTTTACTTATATAACACTAAAAATAACCTGGATTCCTTGCTAACTTTTAATACTGTAACGGACAATGATATTCTTCAAATTATATTAAAAATTAAAAATAAAGCTGCGGGTACAGATGATATTAATATAACCTTAATATCCTTGTGCTGCCCTTATATTACTGAATTTATAACACATATAGTTAATAAATGTATTCTTCAAGAATATTTTCCAAACATATGGAAAAAAGCTGTTGTCACACCCCTTCCCAAAGTAAGTGTTCCTAAGGATTTGTCTCAATTTCGATCAATAAGCATACTTCCGACGTTTTCAAAAATTTTAGAAAGAGTACTGGAAACTAAAATTCGCACACATGTAAATATAAATAATATTTTACCGAAAATACGAAATAATCGGGATTTCGCCCTGGACATAGTTGCGCAACGGCAATGGCGGATGTTACTGATGATATCTTTTCTGCTCGAGATAACAGCGAAGTGACAGCATTAATTTTATTGGATTTTAGTAAAGCTTTCGATTTTTTAAATCATAAAATATTAATTTCTATGTTACACTATGTAGGGTTTTCGATAAATGCGTCAAACATTATTAAATCATATCTCTCGGATAGATTTCAACGTGTGAAAATTGATCACTATTTTTCTGATTCTCTTAAAGTTGATTCTAGGGTTCCTCAGGGCAGCATTTTGCGTCCTCTTTTATTTAGTATCTACACAAGTGCTTTCCATACATATTTTAAATACTGTCAGTACCATCTTTACGCAGACGATACCCGACTTTTTTAAACCTTCTAACTATGAAGAAGCCAATATTAAAACTAACTTCGATTTAAACGAACTACTTAAAATATCCTCTAAATATATGCTAAATTTGAATCCGTCTAAAAATAGGTAACCAACGTTTAAATATAGTTGAAAGCGCAAAAAGTTTAGGTCTCTTTTTAGATTCTCATCTTCGATTTAGTTCACATATTTCTTATATTCCTAAAAAAATATGCTGCTCTCTCAAATCGTTATACTCGCATAGAAATTATCTTGACTAATCTGCTAAAAAGGAGCTCTGCGATTCATTAATATTGACACATTTTAATCATTGCGATCATATATATGGTCCGTGTTTGGATAGTTATGATTTGCGTAGAGTTGAAAAAGTACAGAATAGCTGTATTCAATTTATATTTGGTATCAAAAGGAGAAACAGGGTATCTCACAAACTTAAAGAAATGCCATGGTTGAATATGTATAACAGACGTAAGCTCCATGCCTTGTGATTTTATTATAAATTACTTACATTTAGATCGCCTTCATATCTCTATAATAGAATTACTTTTCGCACGGACGTACATCATTTGAATTTACGCACGAATACCTTAAAAAATCCTCGTCATAAAACTGAAATATTTAAGAGATGCTTCTCCTATGTCACAATCTTCTATTTCATTACAAAATTTTAAAAAGAAAATTACTACTGTGTTACTCAATTCTCAGTAGCCTTTGAAATACTCTCATCTTCACTTTTCTTTCTTGTATTTCTTTCTCCTTCTTCTTCTTCTCTCTTTTCTTCTCTTCTTCTCTTCATTTTCTAATAATCTTAGTACATTTTTGTTATTAATTTATTATTTAGCTAATCGCCAAAATTTATTGTTTAGTTTATAGCTGCATTGGTAGAACAGACTCTGGTCTACAGAAGTCTGAAATGCGTGCTTTTATTTACCTTATTTTTATGATTTTCAATTTTATATTTATATATGTATACATATGGTAAATAATAAACGTTATTATTATTATTATTATTACAACATAATTTATTTTTAGAGCTTTTGATGATGAAAACAAGGATAATAAAAATTCCAAAGATTTGAATATTTTTGAACCTGTGACGAATGAGGAGACTGACGAGTAAAGACAAAGTTGATACATATATTTGTTTAGGCAAAAATATATTTTGTATATTATTTATATTTTTAAATCCCTAACAGTAAAATTAGGTGTTACATTATTAAAATTCAATAAAGATTTTTTTTGTTTTATTTGTTTTTTTTTAACTCATCAAAAAACAAAACTATTAAATTGTGATATTTGACAGATACCATTTTACATTTTATTTTACTAAGCCTGAATTGTTCTGGAGGGTTCTAATCCATCAGACTTGTAGATATTTAAAAATGATGATAAGAAAAGGTTTTTCACATGTTATTTTTTTTAAGTTTGCTTCCTATTATAATGATTTCATCTTCAGTTTTTTTGCCTGTATCATTTTAACAATGTAATTATTTTTAGTTAAAAACCAACCGTCCTTGTTTGTGGTGGCAAATATTAAATTACTGCTTATATCTAACCTTAAATAAACAACTTGATGTCCATTTTTCTTGGATTGGTTTTTTAATGCTGGATAAATGATATCTTTATTTTATGCTATTTGTCCCAAGGGTTTTTTTCGAGAACGCAAGGACAAATTTTATTGAATCAATTTGTTTATTTTCATATTGGTAAGCACTAAAAACACTCAATTCTCCAAACTTTTTCACATCATGAATTAAATGACAAAGAATGTGTACATTCATACTGATGGAATCAATTCCATATAAAGCTACAAACTGCTCAAGACAATCGCCTAAGAGCTGTTCAGCCATTTTCAATAAATCAGTATTTGCCACATATTCTTTACTCGAACAGAGTGTTATGGCACAAAACAAATCCAAAAAATAATTATAAACGCCATAACGGGTATAATCTTTTAATATAACTATGCCTAAATAAAGAAGAAATATCCTGAATTCAGAGGCCTTCAAAAATGTTAAGGAATGAAGTCCTCTCACAGCTCGATGAATTCCTTTAGATCTACCTATGTTAGAGGTAAGTAATAAACGTGTTATTTCCTCAATTTGTAGGCTGGACCATTTACTTCTTTTAAAGTTAAATGTTCCCTGCACACACCCAACTAAACATTCCTTAACAATCCCCAAGTCAATTAAATGTAAGGAGTCTGCCACTGCAAAATATTCTACCATATCTAACGGAAGCTCTCCCAAGAGAGAAATTTCTTTGTGATGGTGAATGTCGAACCTATTTTGGAAACTTTCATTATTCGTTTTAGATCCGTTAAAAGAAGGAAAGTTCATGTGTCTACCTTCCCTATAAAAATCTCCTTCTGTTGTACATTTTTGACATCCATGAGAATGATTTGATCCTACAGTACCTGAAAAAATATATTTTCGTCTGTTTAACCTTCACAAAAAAACATATTTGTCTTTTCTGTGAATAAGGCAAAATTTATTTATTTACTTAATAAATTATATTTATAATAATAGTAGAACTTATAATCCCTACATTACATTATATGTAAATAAAATAAATTGTCATTACCAGAAACTTGGAATAAAAATAACAATATAGGCCAAAACTCGGTTTTCGAACTTTTATAGAGAGGCAAACCATCTATATTAAAACTTAAGTGTATATTTTTGTTGGTTGTTTATTACTGCATATTGCTGGATTATGTCTGCAATTCCATTGTGTCAATATTGACCATTTCCCATAGTGATAATATTTATAGATCGTGGTGTTTGCATAAGTGTTCTCGCATCTTTGGGTAAATTTTGGTGTCCAATGCGTCCTAGTATTTCTAAAAGCGAATTTATTGCAGTGTGACTTAATTTATGATCTAATGCATATATTATTAGATCTTCATTTAGGGTAAGTATATCCACATTTAACTCGATAGTTGATTCCTCATCCGTCTTTCCTAATGTAGAAGGTTCTTCAGAATGTTGTACTTTAACTTCACTATTTAAGCTGTTTATTTCATTATGTATACCAGTAAAGCTAGCAACTATTGACGATTCTGTGACCTAAAAAAAAAGAAAATTTTGGTTCAAAAAATATTTTATAAAAAAAAGGTGTTTCTATTTTGTCAAATTTTAAGCTCAATATTGAAACAAGAAGTTTATGAACAATTTCCTTTGTATGAATTATATACATTGAAACTAAAACAGTTTTTACCATACTGAAATTATACTGTTCCAAGTGAGATGTGTTGTGTTCTTGAAAGTTCTACAAACTTATTCATATTTATTACTTGTGTTAATAGAATTAAAAAGAAATTGGTTTGCCATGGTAACATTAAGCTGCGTATCCCCAATGTAGTATTTGTGATTGTGCCTCGAGAATCTGCTTTAATTGCTGAAAATATGTATAAATAATACATATACGTTTCTAGTAGATCTATACTTTAAACTTATTGGTAATTTAATAATGTTCACATTTACAAGAAATTGACAAAAAGTAAATATATGTATTTCAAAATGTGTTATTTACTTACCTCAAGTCGGCGTTTTCTTTTTCTATAATATGTGGTGGAATATTTAAAGTTTTTATTAGATATTTTGTGGTAAATAATTTATATTTCGTTTTTCTAAGTAAATCTTCAGTTTGGTTTAAGTATAAAGTTTTATAGCTTACAAACGTAAATTTGAAAAAGTGGCATTTTCTTGGCAATATTATAGCAAAAATAAGCGAAATAACACTTCTCAATTTTAGTTTAATTTTGAAATTAAAATATGTTAATAAAAGCCATATTTTTTCCTCTCAATTTTTGTTGTCTTCAATTATCATAATCTGGCATTCTTATAAAGCTATTATTACTATAATTAAACTTAAATACTTGCTAAAATATGTTTGGTTAGCAGTTGGGAAGAAATGCCTACTTATTGACCATATTCTGACTTCGATTTCTGTTGATCAAAAACATCATATTTTGGCATTTTAAATCGCTATTATTACTATAATTTAACTTCAATTCTAACTAGAATAGATCTGGTTACATTGTAGCAATGAAATTGACAGATATTTCTACTTTTTGGCCATCCAATATTACAAAAAAAAGTTAGACGTTTAGTTACCCCATAAAAGATATTTTTTTGCCAAGTAATTGTGCAATAGGCTATCTACATTAAAAATTGCTACTTTTGGAGCCAAAAAATCTAATTTGAGGCGAACTTTCATGACTAAAAAACAAACCAGGAATCATTTGCCAAAATTTGACAAATCTCTGGTTTTTATGTGTCTTTTATGGCTAACTGTTAGGCAAAAAAGCTCATCAGCTAATTTGTGCTACTTGGGTATTACTCGTCTTCTTTTAAAATTTCTTCTAGCGGGTCTATCTAATTCGTTAACGACTTCCTCTTTAATTTTATTCATTTTTAGTCTTACACTTTAAAACTAATGCTGCATATAACACTCCAGGTGATACGGAATATTTGGCAGATCTTACAACAGAAATATTAAATAATTACGAAATTATAGCGGCGGATTCATGGTTTAAAACTATTTTTTTTGGGTTTTTCGCCTTAATGTAATTTGAAATTAAAAGAATTTATTTACCTCATAAAATCAATAGGCAGTCCTAAGTTCTGGGTCTACTATGAATGTACCCGAGGAACGACACTGAAAAATGTTTGTTTTCTGGACGGTTCGGGGGAAAGTCTTTTATTTGTAGGTTTGCTGAAGACTAGGGTAGACTTTCCCCCGAAAAGTCCAGGAAACAAACATTTTTCAGTGTCATTCCTCGGGTACCTTCATAGTGGACCCAGAACTTAAGACTGCCTACTGATTTTATCAGGTAAATAATTTCTTTTAATTTCAAATTTTATTAAGGCAAAAAATCCAAAAAATGGTTTTAAACAGAAATATTATCGCCACTAGCGAGTATATGACCTAATAGTTAGCTAGAACTAAATACATTATTTATGATGAAATTCTACTACAGTGAACTTTTGTTACTTCTGTTCTGGAAATGGAAACGATAAGGTAATATCATCACCGCGAATAGTAAAACAACGTCTATTTTCACAATTGGGCAGATCTATTGTTTTTGTAGAATGTCCAAGAACCATAGGGAATATGGAAAAATAATATGAGCCCTGACTGGAATTTAAAATGTGAGTTCCAAATTTATTCACCGACATGTTAAATATCTATTATACAACTGTTGCTTTTTTTCCAACGGCTTTTATTTATAGAATTACTTTGGCTTCTCGTAGTTCCTCAATAATTGAAACTATTTCATTATTATGTCCGGAATGTCCCGCTTTGACCGAAGCCAATAATAAACGAACTCTGTCAACAAGTTCGTTAATGTTATCCCAATAGACATAGTCTGGATTTGTTTTGTTAGCCTTCAAAATCCTCATTCCAATTTTCTGTCTTGTTTGACTATATGGAGCTTTAGGTCTTCTAAACGCTTCTATTAGATTTTTTGCTGGAGTTCTGACGTTTTTTGTTTCCGTTACACCTTTTGCTTGTAAGTATGACCCTATAATAGTCACATATTTGACTGAGCCGTTTCCTTGAACCTGCTCATTGGGTTCATGATTTTTTCGATATCCGCCACTTCTTGATAGAATGTTCATATACTGATCCAAATCTACTTTCTTGTAACCAACGGGTTCTTTTTTAAAAAGTAATTCATATAAACCTGGAGTGTACGTCAAACCCTCCACTTTTATATCTTTGTTAATAATTTCAACTGGTTTCATGGTTGTTCCTAGGAGAAATTTATTTGTTTCCAGATCATGTACAAAATCATAATTGCGATCAAACATAAATTTTGTATCTTGGTAATACGTGAAAATCTTCCAACCATTCTTGATATCCTGGAGTATCAATCAAATGTTGAATTGTTTGTCTTGTTTGTTCCAAGACACCGGATATGTTTAAGTTCTCTACGTCTACTTTCATCATCTGATGAGAGTGTGGTTTCAGCTAGGGTGCTTATTTCTTGTTTGGTAGGAAAATTACTAGTGCTCTTATCAAAAAAGAAGGGAGTTCAGTTGGTAAAATAGGTGTTTTCCCGTTTTTTTTAATGCCTTTGTTGGAGTGGAATTAGTGTAAAATTCCTCTAAAGTAAGAGGTTCTTTTAGATCAATTGGTTCTGTTCTTGTAATAGTGGAAATTAGTTGGTTAAGGCTTCCGACTTTAAAGATTGGTATTTTTGTTTTACTGCTCTTCTCTGCTTAATTTATTTAGCTCTCTTGCTAATCGTTAATCCATATTTATAAGTGTATAAAGGAGTCAAACTTGTTTCAATATCTGCCAGAATTTAAAGCACAATCTTTATCGTTTACAACAAATCCGTATTCTTCTTTCCAACAGTGTTCACAGAGGGCTTTAAATTTCTCAAATGGCATGTCTATCACGCAATGGTCATTATATATGTGTTTTAAACTAGTAAGATCCTGTTTAAACAAAATTAAAAGGTTTGCATTTTCACGTATTAGCCTCTTGAGAATTGATAAATAACTTTGAAAAATAAAAAAGCAGTCCGTATTTTTGTGTCTTCCAAATGTAAAATAATCCCTTATAATAGTTTGATTCTGACACGGAATATCATCAAATATAATCACTGAATTTCGTTTGATATCGTGGGGTGATGAATAGTATTTTCATCGTTGTCATATACAAAATAACCAATCTCGTTGATTAGTTTTAATAATTTTCTTAAATACTCATACTTGGGTTATATGTGATTTTGAGTATAAATAAATATTTTCGAATCTAATTCCGTTTCTCTACACAAATACATCTCTTCGAATTACCGCAAAAGAGATTACCATGTTTTCTAAATGATTTGTTCAAACTTTTGTCATCGTCGTTTTTTACTGGTAGGGAAAAAGCTTGTTTTTCAATCCACATAATCAACATTAATTGACTTTGGGTGTTAAATAACAGGTATTTATAGCTAAGTCGATTTTCTATTTTTTTTACTGTTGTACTGTAGTTTTTTCTATGTGTTTTCTTGTATTTGCTGTTTGTTTTGTTTCCTTGTTTGTGCTGTCTTTGCTGTGCGTTTTTAAATCTGTTTTGCTGTTTTTGTGTGTTTGTTTAGCTGTTTTCTGCTGTATTGTGTGTCTGTTTTACTGTATTTATTGTTTTGTGAAGGTATTTAAAGAAAATGTATAGTATAATTTTCTTAGTTTAAAAACTATAAATTGATCATACACAACATTCACGTGGTTAGAACCAACAAGAAAAGCAAGAAGGAAGGTTCGGGATTAGTAAATAAATTAATTAGTAGTCTGCCTGTTAAACTACACATTCCTAGTTACAATTATTGCGGTCCGTGAACACAATTAGAAAAAAGATTAAATAGGAGAGATAGTGGTATAAATCCTTTAGATGCTGCCTGTAAAAATCACGACAAAACATACTCGTAATCAAACGATTTGTCGGATAGGCACGAGGCAGATAAAACTTTGGCGGAGAAACCTTGGCAAAGCCAAAGATTCTTCATTTGGTGAGAAAACTGCGGCTTTGATGATTACAGGTATTATGAAAGAGAAAAGAAAGTTTGGTATGGGTGTAAAAGTGTCTAAAGGTGGTAAACTAGAATTAAGGAAAAGCGCATTATAAAAACTCCGAAGGAAATAGAGGGATTTTTAACACTCTTGCTTTCAATTTTAGGAGCCCTCGGTGCTTTGCTAGCCAAAGCTGTTAATGATGTGAAAGCATCAAGACAACTGCTTGAAGAAACTCAGTGTCATAACAAAGCTATGGAAAATGTTACAGCCGGAAAAGGTTTATTTATAAAACCATTTAAAATAAAACCTTATAAAGGCGATTCAGTAAGGAATACGATAAAAAAAAGCTCAAATAAGATTTACGCAAAAAGCTTTAACTAATATTGATTTAATAAAGTATGCTAAACTTTTCGAAATTAAGAATTTTAGAGGTGTTTTTATGCGTGGCAATCTTCCAAGAAAATAATTTGGATAGTCAAACAAAAAGATGGTTTTCACTGGGTGGCTCATATTAATTTAAAAAAAAACCGTTGTATATTTTGACAGTTATTAGTTAAAAACGGAGCAAGCAAATGTATGGGATGAATCCGATGAAGTTGTAAACATTTCTAAGGTTAACACCATTTGTGTAGATTGTAACATTTGTGTTGGATTTTTTAACAACCAGTTCACATAATTCATCAATTTTTTTCTACCGTATCACCTGGGTATAAAATAGTAGAATCTCCATTGCCTATATTAAACTTTCCAGTCAGCGTTCAAACAACATTATAGTAAGAATTGTAGATCAGAACGGCAACCTTATAAATTTCAGAAACGAAACTATAACTGTCAGATTGTATTTGAAAACTAACAGTAATGGCTACTAGATATAACAGACCATTCAAAATTCAACCTATTGCAGTTACAAAATCTTATAAAAAAGGAAAGTCTAACCACAAAGTTAGTAGTTCCAAGAACATCAAACAGTTAACAACAGAAAACCGTCAATTTCGTCAATCGTTAGGTTTTAAGGTTTTTAATTAATGGATATCTTAAACGTGAACGAAAAACTTTACGTTGACAATTCTATCATATCTTCCGAATTGCATAGCTATAAGCCATTCATATCTTCAAAATTTGATTATAATGATGAAATACGTATTCCAATCCAAGAACTAAACACATACACATTACCGTCAGAAAGTCTTCTATACATAGAGGGAACTCTAGCTAACTCTGAAGGAAAATATACACAAAAATTAAGATTTGTCAACAATGATATTGCGTTTTTGTTTCCAGAGATACGTTATGAGTTAAATGGAGTAATTATAGACTCTGTAAGAAATGTTAGTTTAACATCAACATTAAAAGGATATTTGTCTTTTAATAACAATGAAGTCATAAAGCTTCAAAATGCTAGGTGATTTCCAAACAGAAGCGAAAAAGATAAAATTTTGGTAGATGGTAAAGGTAGATTTAATGTATTCATACCTCTAAAGATGCTCCTTGGATTCTGCGAGAATTATAAAAAAAATATTTTAAATATGAAACAAGAATTAATACTCATCAGAGCAAGTAATGATTTAGATGCTGTGCTCTTTATAGATGATACAGAACCTAAAACACTTGAATTTCCAACACCAAAAGTACCATATATCGAGGTAGATATTCCTCAACAGCTTGCGTTGACGAAAATATAAGAAACAAACAAGGACATTTTGTTGTATTCCGAAGTTGGGAATATTCAGAATTACTTGAAGCGACACGTCATACATGGCCTGTAAAAACAACTAGCAAACTGGAAATACCGCGTCATGCTGTTATTGTCTTCCAAGTAGATCGAAAAGGACGCATAAATCAAGATATGAGTCAATTTGACTCATATCTTGATGATATTGATAATGTTGATCTTACAAACATAAGATTTTTTTAAAATTCTATATATGAAATGTTTGCTAATTTTAAAAATTCTTACTATGGATTGACAAATGAACCAATATTTACACTTGAAAATTTTAAGTCAACTTCACCTATTTCATACATTGATTGCTCTCATCAGAAGGAATCGCTTCAAAGTGGTTCTATAGTTATAAGTGTTAAATTTGAAACAAATGAGAATATTAAAAAAAATACCTCTTTTTATTGTCTTATTTTACACGATAAAATATTTAGCTATAATCCTCTAACTAAACAACTTTAATACGCATGCGTCAGTTTTAATATTTATTACATAACACAGCCAACTTTTCCTTCAATATGGATTATACGCATGAGTTAATCATTTTCCAAAGCAACTTACAAGAGCTGAAGAAACAAATTAAAGAATATCAATTAAGAGTGGATATGATAAAAAAAATTCAATATTTAAAAATATGAGACTCATTATAGATATTCAAGGATTTAAAGTGGAGAATAATAAATTCATTGTTAATGAATTGGCAGCTTATGATGGGTTTATAATCAACCCTCACATATTTAAAGCACCATTTCCCTTCGATCATTTTTCTTCAAGCCTATACAGCAGTGCTATCTGGCTAATGATCATCACTGCATCGCCTGGAATGAAGGATTTACTCCTTATTATAGATGTCTAGATTGTTTCGTTTAATGAACTGTATACGCTTTTATTTTTATTTTTCATCCCAAGAAACAACACGAAATATCCTTAACAAACTGGATATATTTAAGAACTTATTACATTAATTTAATTAGGAGAAAATACAATATTATGCTTCGGGTAAAGCACTTGCTCCTGGAAGTCGTAATTTTTAGGCGGCGCGCACGACTTACTTTTCAATAGCATTTCTCAGGAGACACTTCTTAATGTCAATCAGGTGGTGGTTGGTTCGCCGCTCGGAAGCGGGGTTCGGAGGAGCACAAAGGATACAGCCGCGATTTACTTTGCAGACGGACCACTGTTGCCACATTTATCAGTTGCAAAAAACAAAAACGATGACTACATTTCCAAGTATATTGGATATACATAATTTACAAACATGCCCCCCGCCTTGAAGCACTGAATGTACATTGTCTTCAAACACAAACTTAAAGGGTGTTCGCCTAAAGGGGGGTCTACTGGAAGCGGACAAATTTTTGAAAATGCGTGTTTAATTATTCCATTTGCAGTTTTAATGTCTGCGACACGAGTAACCTTGTCACGACCCTGATAAACACGCACAATTCGCCCCAAACGCCATCTTAATGCGGGAACGTTGTCTTCCTTGATAAGAACCAAACTTTCTGGCTGCACCTCTGATTGTGTTTGCTTCCATTTAACTCGCTGCTGAAGTTCATTGACATATTCTTTGTTCCAGCGAGACCAAAAATGTTGGATTCGCTGATAAACGGAAAGTCTGGATTCAGGTACACGGCTAATGTCTGGATCTGGTAACTCTGTCTACAAAATTTGAACCGTTGTCTGAATAGACCTGGCTGGGTTTGCTACGTCTCGCAACAAATCTTCTAAATGCCATGACAAAAGCTTCACTAGTTAAATCAGAGACTACCTCCAGATGCATGGCCTTTGTTGTAAAACATATAAAAACACTAACGTAACTCTTGGACAACCTTACGCCACGACCTTTTTTGTCCTTTATCGTAAGCGGACCCATGTAATCTACGCCTACTAGGTTGAAAACACTTCCAGTAACTAATCGGCTTTGAGGAAGGTCGCCCATGATTGGCTGAATAATTTGAGGTTTAAACCAAGAACATTTCAAACAATTTCTAACTGTAGCCCTTACTAAATTTCGGGCAGATGTAGGCCAATATTTGTCTCTAATAGAAGCTAATAATAATTGCGGACCTGCATGCATCATCCGTTTATGTTGGTACTCACATAATAATTTTGTTAAATTATGCTTGGGCGAAATTAACATTGGATGTTTTTTATCAAAACGAAAACTTAAATTTCTTAGTCGGCCTCCAATCCTTAAAATTTCACGTTCGTCGAGAAATGGATTTAGACTTAGTAATTTGCTTTTCGAACTTAAAGAGTTACTATTTTTTAAACAATTATATTCCTCAGGAAAACTTGTTTTTTTGAGATATCTTGACTAAAGAAGTCGTTGCAAAATCAAGTTCGTTGAGCAAAATAGGACCCGTTATACACTTATCCCCTCTATTCAAACTTTTATAACGGCAATTATTTAAGAATCTAAACATCCAAGCCACAACCCGCGTTAACTTGCTAAAACTAGAAAATCTGCTAAAGATATATGAATCAAATTCAGCTGAGACCAAAGAAAAAAGTTTTTTGCTGGAACGCAATTCAGGTAAATTTTCGATTTTAACTATTGATTTTGGCCACAGGTTTTCAACCAGACTTAAAAATGATGGGCCATTCCACCACAAATCCATATCTATTATTTGTTTTGGAAAAACTCCGCGAGATAAAACATCAGCCGGGTTATTTTTTGTCGAAACATGCCTCCATTCATGCTAACTTGTCAAATCTTGAATTTCCAAAACACAACTGCTAATAAAAGTTTTAAGCGTATTTGGAGGAGTTTTCAACCACCCTAGCACAATAGTAGAGTCTGACTAAAATATGCATTTATCAATTTTTAAATTTAAAGAATGCAAAACTCTCTACAGACCCTTTCAAAGGCATCAATACAATAAATCTACCGTCGGCGTCGGTATTACGCTTGAAATTATTTTGAAAATGAGCCTCACATTAATTTTCTTCATTCGACCACATCCTTTTTTTGCTAGACAAATCATGTTCTATTTCCCAAAATTTTCGTAAATCAAATTCATTTTTTGGTTCAGAAATATTTGTGCTAAAATTGCAAACCATTTTTTCACAGTTTTGCCCTTCCATACGACCAGACACAATCCATCCAAATCGTGTTTTTTGCAGAACAGGTTGGCGAGGCCCTAAGCTGATTTGCCCTATATATAATAATTGGTAAAATAACTCATTTCCTATTAAAATATCTATCTGACTAGGCTTATAATAAGAGGGATCCGCCAAAGTGATATTTTTAGGAATATCCAATCTATTAACATTCAGTTTAACATTTGGAATTTGCCCAGTTATTTCTTGTAAAGCCAAGCAGTCTAAATCTTGAACAAATGCATTGTGCAGCGATTGTATACGAAGTTGACAACGATAATTTATATTAAAAATAGATTGCCCTAATCCACCTACAACAAAAGTCATTTTTTCTTTACTTAACTTCAGTCTTTCACACAGTTATTGAGTCACAAAATTTGATTGACTCCCTGAATCTAAAAGAGCGCGAGCTACATGCCATGCACCCCTTTTGTCTTGAACTTCCAATAGAACCGTGGAAAGAAAAATATGAGAATGTGAATTTAACGATGACAACGCAACCTGGGAATTTTGCTCCCCATTATCCTGATTGCTAGGATTATTAGGTAATTTGACAACGTCGGAATGCAACAATACATTATGCTTAGCCTTACACTTGGTACACGGACCCAAACGACAATATCGACTATAATGTCCACTCTTTAAACAATTTAAACACAATTTTAATTGCTTTGCTTTTTCGAATCTATCACTAACTTGTAATTTTATAAACTCGGCACAATTTGTAATTAAATGGCTAGCTTGACACGATATGCATTTCAACTCCTTAACATGAAGACCTTTTGAACTAAACTTTTGTTTTTCCCGGCGTTTATGGCTCCCCTTTTTGTCTTTCTCCGCATATTTTCGACGCTCTAAAGTTTCTAAAAGATCCGCTCGTGATCTTAAAAAATCTCTCATATCACACCATGAAAGAATTTGCGTCTTTAAACCCTTAAACTCTTTCCATTCGCGATCTGTTATCGGATCTAACTTTCTACTAACTAAATACATAATAAGTGGATCCCATTGCTGTGTTTCTTGCTTCAACGCAGTCAAAGCACTTACATTTTTTGACACACTATTAATTAAAAACAGTAATTTTTCGGCTGATTCCCTTTCTATACGGTCAAGGTCAAACAAAGTCTTAATATGCAAATGAACTAGCAAGCGATCATTATTATATTGCTCACACAAAGTTGTCCAAGCTATATTATAGTTATCACCCGAAAAATCTAAGGAACTAATAACCCGCACAGCAGCGCCCTCCAAGGAAGATCTTAAATAATGAAACTTTTGTATTGCAGTCAAAGACATGTTATCGTGTATCAAACTACTAAAAATGTCTCTAAACTCCAGCCATGGCTTATAATCTCCCGAAAACTTTGGCAATGTGATAACTGGTAATTTAACGCCCTGTAAGCCCATTGGCCTTACACCACCAACGTAACTATTACTTGAGCTAGAAGAATTCGCATCCTGTGGCTTAAACTTGGCAATCATAGTTTTCGCCTAAATCTTCAGACAAAAATTCCAATTCATCTTGCAAGTGCTCAAATTTGTCGTAAGTTAACTCGATTTTATTAAGCCGTTCCTGCAGCTCACACAGCTCAGCATCATTTAGAGAGGTTTTGGGTTTCAGACCCTCTAAATATTTTTTAAAATTAGTCATTTTCGATTTGCAAGTACCCCTCCCCTTAACTAGCTTATCTTTATTCTCGGCCATATTGACAAATTTAACAAATGCAAGGAAAACAAAATATAAACACAAAATACGACACTCTACTAAGCGCCAACAAATCTATTTTTAAAGCAAAGGATGCAGGATACCGGACTTACCCACTTGTTTCTTTCTTCTATCACGCCGCCGCCTTGACACGTTACCTTAACCAAAATTCACTGAACAAAATATCTGTACACTTTTCTATTCGGCTCACTGGACCATAATGTTTCGTTTAATGAACTGTATACGCTTTTATTTTTATTTTTCATCCCAAGAAACAACACGAAATATCCTTAACAAACTGGATATATTTAAGAACTTATTACATTAATTTAATTAGGAGAAAATACAATATTATGCTTCGCGTAAAGCACTTGCTCCTGGAAGTCGTAATTTTTAGGCGGCGCGCACGACCTTCCTTTCAATAACATTTCTCAGTAGACACTTCTTAATGTCAATCAGGTGGTGGTTGGTTCGCCGCTCGAAAGCGGGGTTCGGAGGAGCACAAAGGATACAGCCGCGATTTACTTTGCAGACGGACCACTGTTGCCACATTTATCAGTTGCAAAAAATAAAAACGATGACTACATTTCCAAGTATATTGGATATACATAATTTACAAACACAGATATTATCAGAAACTTATTTAAGAAAGTCAAGTTTGTCAAAAAATATTCTTTAAAGCCAGTTATTGAATTTGATGAACAACTAGCTCTACCGAAATTGGAACCATGCTGCTTTTATCAAAAGAAAACTCTTTGTATTTGCGCATTAGCAAATGTTTTTCATCTGTATAACTATTTTTTATAAATATTTCTTTATACACAATACATGTCCGCTTAACTCTAATTTTTTAAACTCTTCTATAAATTTTCTTTCATTTTTACTTTTAAGAAAATCTATACATGCATTAGCTGCGAGTCTACATAATTCTGCATGTTCTGTATAATGTACATATACAATAATGTTTTGAGCTTCACTGTCTTGTCTTTCATACGCATAATATTCAGAGCAGGCTGCAGACATTATGAAATCTTCGTATATTTCTGTAACAATTGCCTCAACCGTTACACTAAAAATTCTTCTCCTTTCAAAATGTCTTTCAATAGAATTGGATCTTCAACATATTCCTTCAATTTAAGAAGTAGATAACCGAATCCCAATTCCCATATCGTGAATAAATTGTATTAAATCTAACGTTTCACTATATTTGTCACAGGCAGATGCACAGCTCGCATATTCATTAGATAGTTTGTCGTAATAATGACACCATTGTGGTCTGCTTTCCATAGAGCCCTGAGAATAAGAAAATGAAAATAAATTAAATTCTTTACTTAGTTTTCTGACAGCTTCCAGTAACTTGTTGCACATGACCACAACACCTTTATATAGACCGCGGTGTTCTCTTTATACAGTCACAACACCTTTTTATAGATCGCGGTGGTCCATCTATACAGTCACCCTCTTGATTATGGTGAGTGTAACAAGGCAAATTTAACTGTAATTCCTTGTCACATCGATAGCGTTTTGGCAGGAGGAGGAGAGGAGCACGTCAATGTAGGTGGAGCCAAAACGGAGCGGGGAAAACCAATCAGTGACCTGGTGAGGCGAGCTATGTAGGTGGAGTGAATACAAGTGGGCGGGGCCAGGCAGGTAGGTCAACCAATCAAAAAAGTGGTGGGAGGAGCCAGCTTAACCCCTCAATATACTCTCCTGTTCCTCTATTTAAAAAAAAATGTTTTATATTCTACTTTTTAGTGATTTTTTACAAGTTAATTTTTAAGAATATTATACATAATTTTAAAATATGTATAGGTATCCATTTATATATAAAGGAAAAAGTGATAAGTAAATACCTAAGAAAAATAAACTTTGCTTTACGAATTGCTTTTACACTTACATCCGCAGAGAGAACATTTTCAAAACTAAAATTGATCAAGAACTTTCTGAGATTAACGATTTAACAAGAACAACTGGTCAGATTAGCAAAGATGTCAAGTGAACATGAACTATTAAACGAAATAAACCTTGAACTATTTATTAAAGGCTTTTCCAATAAAAAAGCCCGAATAGTACTTTGCGCACTTTATTTTTCTTAAATTTTTTATTTTTATTTTTTGTAACAACATTTTGGTTTTCCCACTTTCTATTTACCCCTGGCCCTTACTTTCCGCTAAAATTTTATAAACACAAAACACAAAACCCTATAAAAAAAATATTATTCTTTTTCTAAAAAAAAACCGTCTGATTATTACACCCTCTTCCTCCGTACCTCTTCTTGCACGAACGCTAATTTTTTACAAAATGTCAAATGTATTCTTAAATTGGTTCTGAATGTCTAAGAATCTATAAAACGACATATTACTAGATTTTCAAATACATTAATATTTTCAACGCCATCCCTTTTTACCCTTATCATTATTTTGTCTTAAAATCTTAAATAGGTACTTTAATTAAAATCTGCATATCCGATAACCCATAAAAAGAAATTTTACCCGATTTAAGAAGAAACATCGAATTTTTACTTCCTCCTCTCCTTTTCTTTTTTTACTCCTAACCTTGATTGTTTTTTATGAAATGTCAAATCTGTACAAACTTAAATTGGGTTCTGGATTTCTAAGAATCCATAAAATGAATATTTCTCAACTTACTTTTCACTTTTCCCATTTATTTTCCATTAAAGTATCAATCAGGTGTCATATCTGCATTCCCAAAAATGAATGAAAAGACATATTGCTCGATTTTGACAAAAAATTGCCGTTATATAATATGCTCGATCAAATGTAAAAGAATACATATAGGTTGAATGACAACCTCCTTTTTTTTAAGTCGATTAAAAACACACTACACAATCACCAATATAATAAATAAAAATACCATGAAACTAATAAAATTTGCCTTGATTTATCATCACTATTTTATTCAGTACCCTTAGATTTTTCTGTTTTATTAATTTTTTGCACCTCAACAAAAAAAGTGGGTGCTTTGCCTTTAAATTATTCCCTAAATTAGTAATGTTACCACAGGCCTTCACGGTTTTTTGCATTCTCTACAAACTGAGGTGTCTCCAGGTCCATATTTATCAAAGTATTGCTAAAGTACATTTTTTCCTCTATTTGCTTCCATGATCATGTTCCTAAAAACTTGCATAAGTTAGGCAAATGCTGCAAGCTGCACCATATTACTTCTACCGCTTGCATCTAAATCGAAACGTGACTTCTCTGTACTCTGTCTGAAGTACATGTGGAAACTGCAGAATATAGCGCCACTCTTTTATAAACAAAGTTTGGTTATCATATGACAAGCGATCGGCAGTACGGTGGCACATTGGTAAAATGTCGGCTTGGCAATGCCAAGGTCCAGGGTTTATTTTATTATTAAGTTTTTTTTGAATAAAAATAAAAAAGCAGATTAGGATAGGATTGGTTAGGTTTGCTGTAAAAGAAGCGTGCCAATAAAATTCTGAGTGTATATTGAAATAAGGATTTTTTAATATAACTTAGGTACACTGTTACGTTAACCTGTCGTATGAGGTTAGTCCAGGTTCGTCGATATAACCATTATTTAAGCATAGACATCGAATCACACCTTAAATTATCGATAATCGTATTTGAAATAGGCGCGCAGCTAAAATGTGAATGGTTTAAGGTCCTGAGGGTTATGTTTCGATATAGATACAAGTATTTCTACCGCCGCGCGCCGGCACAGAGTGCAAATACAAAAAGTCTCCCTCTAACATTTTAACAGCATTATAGCATTGACAACAATTTATATAATTAAAGATTATAGTAATTAACTTGTTTAAAAATTAAAATAAAATTTTAAAATTCCTAAATACACCAAATATTCGTTTAACAGCAAAAGAACTTTATTACTTTCATAATAGTCAGTGTAAAATAATTTTAGTATTTCGGTCCATGCCTATAAACTTACCTCGATTCTTTTTTTCGTTGATTTGCACACTAATCTGACATAAACAATGAACCGAAAAATACAATGATGGGTGAAATTCGAAAAGCAAAAGCTATTTACGCTATGCGCGTGTAATATCAAAACTCTTATGATGTACACTGCCAACAGTGCTGCCATCCTCTCTGGTAGAGGTACGAAACTATCGATCGCACTATCGATAATAATCGATGGTAGCCGCTATCGAAAACTATCGATAATGTTCACAATTACCGAGAACAATCGATAGTTTCATAGTTTTTTGAAAAAGGGTCGTAAAAGATATTGTAAAACCTCTTTTTACCAATTCAATGAAAAGTTACATTTAAAAAAAGAAAATTTAGTATCGGATAATCATATTATTTTTTTATAACCAACGAACACTAGCCACAGCGGGTAGATCTAGTGAGATCTGATCACTTTTCTAGTTAATGTCCACCTTTGTTTAAGCATGCATAAAAGAGCCAATGTTTGAACCAGTTGGGAGGCGTGTTACGCAAGTAGATTTGACATTTGACAGTGTTAACATTACTTGACTTTGACTCTTTGACAATTATTAAAATTTGAGTTTGTTGTGATCCGGTTTGTTATTTTGTTTGATTTATACTGATTATTTATATTATGGCGGCCGAAAAATTGGGGAAATTTGTAAAAAAGCGCGTAACAACCATTGTTCATTGCTACTTTAGTTGTTTAATAAACAAATGGAAATATCATACGTTTATGTGTTTTTTTTTAAATTTTTTTGGATGCGTTTCTCTATACTCCTAAATATACAATTTTTAATGTAGAGTATCGAATTATATCGATAAACATTGAAAGTCGCAACTATCGATAGTTTCGAGCCTCTACTTTCTGATCATTAAATAAGATATATTTACAAAAAAAAAACAGGCAAAAATTCAGTAGTTTTGTTTTCATTGGGATTTGGCATAAAATATACCTTTAGGCCTTAAATATTAAAGTAAAACAAGGCGCAGTAAATAGTTAATTATCCTTGATGACTTTTTAAAAGCTCGTATTGACAGCATTAATGAAAACAGGGCTTTATGGCTTCAAACAACAAAACTATTCCAGCATTGCCAGTTTTTCAAGTGACCAAATGAACAGAATTAATTTCCGCAAAATGTCGAACCAATAAAACCACTTTTATAAATTCGACCTTACTTTAACAATATCATTAAGTAGCAACTATACCTAATCGAAACCCAAATTCTAATTTTCCTTTTCTTTAATAGTTTCATTGTCATTACTGCTGTCTTGTTCTGGTCCGTTAGTACTTTCCATTCTCCTTCTATTTCCTTTAAATGTAAAATATTTTTTCGGTAATCTTGACCTGTTTCGTCATTTCTGATTTGAATATCGCCTACATTTCTGCTGATAACTGTATGTTGACTTGGATTGAAATTTGGACAGGTCTTATTGCTTTTTATTAAATTCTTGACATAGACTTTATCATCTGGCTCCAATTTAGTTTCTACTGCCTTGCGCTTCCTGTCACCGTATTCTTTTCTTTGTTCTTTTAATATTTTATCTCTGTCACTAAATTCGTTATCGAGACTCTTGTTTTCTAAATCCACAAAATCAGGAATTTTGTCTCTGAAGGATCTTCGAAATAACAATTCGGACGGAGATTTACCGGTTTACCGGTTACACAGTGTGGCGTACTAGAAGATCCTTTTCCAGTTCTGTTTTAAGGCATGGCTAATTTTAATTCTTTTCAATATGTCTCGATTCTGTCTTTCAACTTCTCCGTTTTGTTGGAGCCAATAAGCTATTGTGTGAATTAATTCGACACGGTTTCTTTACAGAAATTTTTGAATTCAATGCTTGTAAACTGTTTGCCGTTATCGGCATTAATGCAGGATGGGTATCCTAGTCTGGAGAAAATGTCTTGTATCGTGTTTATCGTGCTGAAATTATGTGTGTTATGGTGCTGAAATATCCTTCATTACCTTAATCTCCTTATAGCTGCTGAAATAATCAACTATGACGAATATATACTCGTTACTCGGCAGTGGTCCTAGGAAGTCGATGGCCACAGCTACCCATGGATGTGACGGTAGTTCACGTCCTTTCATCGGATTTGGTGCAGTAGGGCCTGAAACAAGGGTACGCTTTTTGCAAGTTTTCACAAGTTTCTCGGCGTTGGCGTCTATTTTTGGCGACCAGACTTTAGTACGCAAATGGTTCTTCATAGCAACAATTCCAGGGTGTCCTTCGTGAGCTGCTTCCAGAACTCGCGGACTAAGAACAATTTTGTCAGCTCTTAATAAAATGCTTTCATGAAAACAGAGTTCTGAACGGAATATCTTATACTGGTTAATTGATTGATCCCAAAAATCTCGAAATATTGCTTCTTTTACTCTAGTAATTTCTTTGTCTTTTTCCGAGTGTCTCATAATGTCGGATATTGCAACAGCAACCGGTCTTTGAATAGCTAACTATTTGGTAAATAGAATTTTCATCAAATGGTTCCTCTATATTTTCTGGCATTGGTAGTCTCGATAATCCGCTATGTTAAATTTGCCAGGATGGTATACTACTTTCTATACACGCACACGGTTTAGATTTTGGTTCGAGTATGGTTTCAAGTGTTTTGTGATCAGTAATCAGTTCAAAATTTTCTTTTCCATAGAGGTACATATAGAAATGTTCAACTGACCATAACAACGCTAGAGCTTCTTTTTCCGTTTGGCAATATCTCTTCACGCAATCCGTCAAACTTTTGTTGCCGAACCGAGACCAACTAGACTTGCTTTGGCTATCACTTGGGTCCTGTCACCAGGGTGATAATATCCTATTGTGTTGATTTTGGATAAAGTATCTTTCATAAATTTTTCTTAAATGAATATTGTTGTTGACTTTTCCAGTAGATCTCGATGTCGAATGTTTCTCTAATTTCATTCCGAGCAGTTTTCTTATCGGTTCCGTCAACGTTGCTAGGTTAGCATTTTCCCACGTAATTTACCAACCCCAAAAACTTTGTATTTCCTCAACGGTTTTCGGTGCACGAAATGTATTTATTACTCCTATGTAACTCTCTAGTGGTTTGTACATTTATTCTTATTTAGTAGGACGTTATTTTGTTCTAAGGTTGCTAATACATTATTTAATCTGATTTTTTGTTCTTTTAGTGTCGCTTCGAAAATTAGAATATCGTCGATGAAATTGGCAACCCCATCAATTTCGCGAGTACTCGTTTTAATATTTTCTGAAAAATTTCTGGAGCGTAAGATACCGAACATGAGTCTTTTATATCTGAAACGGAGTAATCCTCTGCTACTGATGAAAGTAGTGATGTAACGAGAGTGAGCGAAATTTCGATCTGGTGAAACGTATTTTTAATATCTATTTTTGAGAATATCTCTGACCTTTGGTAAGAGTTGGTCCATAGTATTAGGTATTAGGTATAATAGCAGAATTTGCTCTCCTCATGTCGAGGCATATTCTGACTGTCCTTTAACACTGGAAGAATCGGAGATACCCATCTGGATGATCCTGTTACTTTCTCCATGATGTCCAATTCTATAAATACTTCCAGTTTCCTGTTAATTTTTTCTAGTGGAATCGGCACTTGCCTATATGGCTGACATACTTGCTTTATTGATTCATCAATTGGAATGTCTACCATTGTGCCCTTGAACTTTGGAAATGGGATTTTTGTGTAGTTTATAGAATCGATTCCAATTTTTACACTTTTACACTGAACGCTATTGTAGTTCTTTTCCCTAATAGGTTTTATTACAATTTTTGATTACGTAAAATACGGATTTAATAGATGGATTTCCAACATCTATGAATGCCTCAAAAGATCCTACGATAGTGAAAGGCTTTTTGCTGGCATAGGCTAGAAATATTTTGTCTGGATTTTTTATCTGGTTAAAAACCTGAACTTTCTGCTGTTTTAAATTATGCCAGGCTTCTAGGCTTAGTAAATTACATTTGATTCCTGAGTCAATGAGCATATCAATATTATCTCCACCAATTTTTCATGATATCGTGTCGTCTTGATCGATGTAAAACACATAGTCGGCATCATCTTCGGAGCTTCCTTCAACAACATTCGTGTTCGTATTTTTTTCTCAATTCCAAGTTGCCTCCCTTTTCTACAAAATAGCGCCGCAAATACATAATTATTAGGGTGCCACGACTAAAATGTTTTTTACCATTTTATGTTTTTTTGTCTTTAAATAAAAAATAACAAAATATATCTATTGGGCAAATACAAAATTTTTTAACAATTTTTTTTATTTGTACCATATATAATTACGAATTGACAATTCTATATCATAATAAGAAAAACATAATAAAATAAAAAAACGCACCCAGATTTTCGCGTACTCTTTTGAATGCACCTATCTACTTTTTAAAATTGTTAACTTACAAACGTTAGTAAAGGGAATCGCCCCAATTAGGTAAAATAATCTCAAGTTTCATTAAAAATATCATTATTTTTCTATAACATTTTCAATATTCGCGGTAATTTTCATCATTGTACAGAAGCTAAAAGGCTCCAAAAGATATGCAGCAGCAAAAAGCCCCTATACCATTTGGCAGCACTATACCGCAAAGGTTTAATCTTTTGCCGACATACTGATTGACGAGTGCCGTCGCCGAGTACGCTGACAGCTAGATAATAAAGTTAAAAATAACGACTTTTTTTATTTCTTCAACGAAGGATAAATGAGACAGATATAGAAATATTTGTAGTATGCATGTTTACAAAATACTATATTTTTCTATAAACTGCACTATATCATTTACTATATACTATCTT
This sequence comes from Kuschelorhynchus macadamiae, assembly GCA_030620095.1. NCBI lineage: Eukaryota > Metazoa > Arthropoda > Insecta > Coleoptera > Curculionidae > Kuschelorhynchus > Kuschelorhynchus macadamiae. The sequence goes on along the minus strand of JAUTXW010003703.1, from coordinate 171,930 downwards.
TTGATTAAAGGTTAATCGCATCAACAGTGTAGCGTTGTACAAATAAGAGTATGTGGATATTAAACTTATTTGGCTTAATCGTTATTTCTTCCATTAACTGTTTGTTGATTATTATTACTATTATTATTGTATTATTCGATTAATCAAAATCGGATACCGTAGGTAATTATCTTTTAACACGTTAACTGCCACGTGAATCAAGAGTGTCTCACATGTGATATGTTCATTTAAGCCATGTGAACCATCCGTGATTCACAGGAAAACTATTGCATTTATATCTGTAACTCACCGACGATTCACAGTGGCCATATAAATACATGGTAGTTGAAATAGCGTGGCCTGATGAATAAAATGCGGTAATTAGCGCACGTAAAAGTTTGATTGTTTTTATCTGACATTAAATGCAAAGTTTTTTAATTTTTGTTAATTTAAAACACAATTTAAGCTAGACGAATTTTATTGAGAACAAAAATTAAATAAAAAGTACAAGTTAAAAGTACGGGACATAAAAAAACAAATCTTAAAAATCATAACATAAGAATAACTTTATTCCATTATACAAACATGAGATTTTGGGAAACAAGTCACGTAGTAGTGCTTTTCGCATTGAACGCACTTCCAACGAGTTTGTGCAGATTTTTTGGCTGCCACGGATCTTCCCTTTTCCTGAGATATTTTAAAATAGCAAAAGCAGCATCTTCGCCTATTAGAAGTGCCAACATCTTCTAAAATATGTCTTGTTTGGTTTGCATGAGTTTGTGTATCTCTTTGCTCGTTCTTGTCTTCTTGGGGAAAATTTAGGCTTTGAACAAGATGTACGCATTTACCATAGCAGCTCCCAAAAGCAATTCCACAGAAATTTTTCTGTACCATTTTTTACCCTTTCTCAAAGCTGAGGAATATGCTTTGATTTGATCTGATAAATCGATGAAGGCTTTGCATGTATTATAGTCAGCAACAACATCGGGCTTTTCTACTTCCGCATTACATCGTGATCGCACTGTAACCATTTGACCAGTGTGCTTGGTAAATAAAGTAAGGACGTCCCTTTTGTCCTGCCACTTTGTTATTATAACTCCAGTATTACTCTCTAGACTGTATGATTCACCCTTTTTTAGCTTTTTGTTTATAACATCTTTCGGATTATTTTTGCGATTTTTTCTTGGCGTACCTACTAATCTACATAAATGCTTCGCCCGCAGTTCAAAAGAGGTTCGCACAGATTCATAACAATTTTCGTTGGTACGCTTAACCCATCTACTTTATCCTTGCCACAATAGATTTTCAAATCATAGGTATATCCTCCTTCAAGACATAATTTATAAAGTTTCACGCCGAACTTGTGTCGTTTATTCTTGATATACTGTATAAAAGCCAGCCTACCACGGAAAGGAACAAGCGTTTCGTCAACGCATATCTGCTCTTTGGGAATGTAGAATTTTTGAAAGTTCTCTCTTAGTTGATTCAAAAGGGGTCCAAGTTTGTGCAACCTATCAGAAGTATCAGCTTTTTGATTTTCTTGAAAATGCCAGTTCGCCAACAGCAATTCAAATCTGTTGCGCGACATCACACCTGCAATTTGGTTCACGTATATTTTCTTTTTTGACCAATAATCTGCCAGTTTAGGAGCACAACGTAAGCCCATCCAAACTTGAAGACCTAGAAAAGTCATAATTTCGTCAGAGTTAGTGTCTTTCCACTTATTTATTCGAGACCACTTTAGTAGTGTCGATTCTTTTTTCTGTGCGGCGAAACGATTAGTTTCCGTCACAATATTATTTACAAGATTTTCATCAATCATTAGCTTGAAGAAAAAAACAGGAGACTTATCAACATGCTCAAATAAGGCATTTACAGCACCACTTTCAGGAATGTCAATCGGAAAGTCCTTGAGGTATTGTCCAGTAACTTCTTGCCACATCAGTGTTGG